>WQNJ02000069.1:60000-379262 GCA_016584745.2 Phylloscopus trochilus trochilus | reverse complement strand
GGTTTTTTTGGTTTGGGGGTTTTTTGGGGGGATTGTTTCTTGGGGTTTTTTTTGTTTTGGGGGGTTTGGGGGTTTTTTGTTTGGTTTTTTTGGGGTTTTTTTGTTTGTTTTTTGTGTGTGTAGGGGGGTTTTTTTGGGGGTTGATTTTGGTTTTTAGGGGGTTTTTTGTTTTTTTGGGGGGGGGCTTTTTGTTTTATTTGGGGTTTTTTGTTTGGGGTTTTTAGGGGGGGTTTATTTCTTGGGTTTTTTTTGTTTTGGGGGGTTTGGGGGTTTTTTTGTTTGGTTTTTTTGGGGGTTTTTTGTTTGTTTTTTGTGTGTGTGTAGGGGGTTTTTTGGGGGGTTGGTTTTGGGGTTTTTTTGTTTTTTTTGGTTTTTTTGGGGGGGGCTTTTTGTTTTATTTGGGGTTTTTTGTTTTGGGGTTTTTTTGGTTTTTGTGGGGGGGCTTGTTGTTTTATTTGGTGTTTTTTGTTTGGGGGTTTTTTGTTTCTTGGCGTTTTTTGTTTCTTTGGGTTTTTTTTGTTTCTTGGGGGGTTTTGGGGTTTTTTTTTTTTTTGGGAGGGGGTTGGGGAGGTTTGGGGTTTTTTTGTTTTGGTTTTGGGGGGGGTTGTTTGTTTTTGGGTTTTTGGTTTTTTGGTTGGTTGGGGGTTTTTTGGGTTTTTTTTCTTTCTTTCTTTCTTTTGTAATTTTCTTCTTTTTTTTTTTGCCTTTTTTTTTGTGGGTTTTTTGGTTTGGTTTGGTTTGTTTTTTGGGTTTGTTTTTTGGGTTTGTTTTTTGGGTTTTTTTTCCCGGAAAACGCTCTCCTTTGTGGAGGCCTTGGCAGGCAGCTTTGTTCCCGGGGAGCTGCCAAGCACCGCCTGCCCCCGGGGAACAACGATCAAACCCCCGCTTGTTCCGGGCTGCACCCTCCCCTCCTCTCCCGGGTTTTCCTGGAAGGACAAAACCCGGGAGCAGCAAAAAAAAAGGGGGGAGAAAAACGGGGAAATGGGAAAAACGGGGGAAAGGGGGAAAAACGGGAAAAACGGGGAAAACGGGGGGAATGGGAAAACAGGAGAAACGGGGGAAAATGGGAAAACAGGGGGAATGGGAAAACGGGGGGAATGGGAAAACGGGGGGAATGGGAAAACGGGGAAAAGGGGGAAAAGGGGGAAAAGGGGGAAAAGGGGGAAAAGGGGGAAAAGGGGGAAAAGGGGGAAAAGGGGGAAACAGGGGGAATGGGAAAACAGGAGAAACGGGGGAAAATGGGAAAACGGGGACAATGGGGACAACGGGGGAAACAGGGAATGGAAAAACCGGGAAAATGGGAAAACGGGGGAAAACGGGGGGAAAACGGGGGGGAAACGGGGGGGAAACGGGAGAAACGGGGGAAAACGGGACAACGGGGGGAAACAGGACAACGGGGGGAAACGGGGGAAAATGGGGGAAAACGGGGACAATGGGGAAAAGGGGGGAAACGGGGGAATGGGAAAAAATGGGAAAATGGGGGAAATGGAAAAACGGGGCAAACGGGGGAAATGGGGGAAAACAGGGAAAGGGGGAAAACGGGGAAAAACGGGGAAAAACGGGAGTGGTGGCCGGGTTTTGTCAGGCTTGGAGGAGCAGCCCGTAAAATCTGGGATCCGCTGGGGATTTTTTTTTTTTTTTTTTTTTTTCCCTGCCAGGGGAGGGTTTGGGGCGTTCCCTCAGGAGGGAGGGAGGGTGAGAGGGAACTCGCTCTCACCAGGGCAGGGGGCTGCCGATCAGGATCCGCCCCAGCGGGTACTCCTTGCCCCGCACCGTCACCGGCGGGCTGACGTCCAGGTTGCCGAAGGAATCCAGGCTGGTCACGCTCTTCCCGGGGGGCTCCCGGGTCACGTAGCCAAAATCCGGGCCCTGGGAAGGAGGGGAGGAGGTGCCGAGGATCTCTGGGCAGGGTTTTTTTTTTTGGGGAGGGAAAGGGGGGAGATGTCAGGGCGAGGACGCACCAGGATCTTCTTAAAAGCGAAATCCTTCAGGCCTCGGTTCCGGGGGGAGTCGAAGACCACGGGGAAGGATTTGTGTGGAGCTTCCACGTAGCCGAACTCCAGCTCATCCTGTGGGGAGGAGGAGGAGGAGGAGGAGGAGGAAGGCTCTGGAGGGTGATAGGGATCGCCACCAGGGATGTGGGGAGGGTGGGGCAGGAAATGGGGCCAGCCTGGCAAAGCCCAGCCTAAACCACCGGGGGAGGCTCCTGCCCGGTCCCACGGGTGACACCACAGCCAGGGTGTGCTCCTGGTGTCCCCTGCAGTGGGACACTTCAGCCAGGTGACACCACGGCCACGGTGTCCTCCTGGTGTCCCCTGCAGTGGGACACCTCAGCCAGGGTGTCCTCCTGGAGTTCCCTGGCAGTGGGACCCTCCTGCCCAGCCCCACAAGTGACACCACAGCCACGGTGTCCCCTGGCAGTGGGACCCTCCTGCCCGACCCCACAAGTGACACCACAGCCACGGTGTCCTCCTGGTGTCCCCTGCAGTGGGACCCTCCTGCATGACCCCACGGGTGACACCACAGCCAGGGTGTGCTCCTGGTGTCCCCTGCAGTGGGACCCTCCTGCATGACCCCACAAGTGACACCACAGCCACGGTGTGCTCCTGGTGTCCCCTGCAGTGGGACCCTCCTGCCCAGGCAGTGGGACACCTCAGCCAGGTGACACCACGGCCACGGTGTCCCCTGGCAGTGGGACCCTCCTGCCCGGCCCCACAAGTGACACCACAGCCACGGTGTCCTTGGCAGTGGGACCCTCCTGCACGACCCCACAAGTGACACCACAGCCAGGGTGTGCTCCTGGTGTCCTCTGCAGTGGGACACCTCAGCCAGGTGACACCACAGCCACGGTGTCCCCTGGCAGTGGGACCCTCCTGCCCGGCCCCATGGGATCCCTGTCCCAACCCGATTCCTTTCCTGGTGCCCCAGTATGTCCCTGGTGCTGGTCCGTGCCACCCCCGGCAGCGTTCCTGTGCCTCAGTACCCGTCCCTGCTCCGTCCCTGCTCTGTCCCCCGCTCCCTTCCTTCTCCGTGCTCCGCTCCTTTCTCCGCTTCGTTCCCGCTCCACCCCTGCTCCTTTCCCAATCCCATCCCTGCTCCCTTTCCCGCTCCATCCCCGCTCCTTTCCCACTCCATCCCCGCTCCCATCCCCGCTCCATCCCCAATCCCATCCCCTCTCCTTTCCCGGCTCCATCCCCGCTCCTTTCCCGGTTCCTTTCTCCGCTCCATTCCCAATCCCATCCCCACTCCATCCCCGCTCCTTTCCCAGCTCCATCCCCAATCCCATCCCTGCTCCATCCCCGCTCCTTTCCCGCTCCTTTCCCCGCTCCGTCTCCGCTGCATCCCCGCTCCTTTCCCAGCTCCCTCCCCTCTCCATCCCCGCTCCCTCCCGCGGCGCTCCAGGCGCTCCCGGGCCGGACCTGTATCCAGCGGTCGCTGCGCGTCTCCTGCTCGGAGCACACGGTCAGTTTGCAGTTCGCTTTCCTCAG
The DNA here is from genome assembly GCA_016584745.2 of Phylloscopus trochilus trochilus. Lineage (NCBI taxonomy): Eukaryota > Metazoa > Chordata > Aves > Passeriformes > Phylloscopidae > Phylloscopus > Phylloscopus trochilus. Next base: position 375,774 of record WQNJ02000069.1, on the reverse strand, counting down.
CAGCGCCCGCAGCCCCTCCAGGAAGGCCTCGTTGGAATCCGAGCCGTGCTTGATGCTGGGGGGGGGACAGGGAGGGACCGGGGCTGCCGAGGGGGGCACGGGGAGACCCCAAAACCTCGGCCCCGCAGCTGGTGCCTCATCCCTGAACAGCCCGGGCAACGATTCCCTGTGGGGTTGGGCCTGGAGGGGAACTCCAGCCTTTTTCTTGGGATTCAAATGCCCTTGGCAGCATTCCTGGAAAGGGATTGGGCCTGGGGAGGGAACTCCAGCCTTTTTTCTTGGGATTCAAATGCCCTGGGCAGCATTCCTGCATGGGAATGGGCCTGGAGAGGGAACTCCAGCATTTCTCCTTGGGATTTAAACACTCCATCCCCAACTCTGGGCAGCATTTCCATGTGGGATTGGAACTGGAGGTCTTCCAGCATTTCTCCTTCGGATTCAAATGCCCTGGGCAAAAATTCCCTGTGGGATTGGACCTGGAGAGGGAACTCCAGCCTTTCTCCTTGGGATTTAAACACCCTTGGCAGCATTCCTGCATGGGATTGGGCCTGGAAAAGGTCTTCCAGCCTTTCTCTTTGGGATTCAAATGCCCTGGGGAGCATTCCTGCATGGGAATGGGCCTGGAGAGGGAACTCCAGCCTTTCTCCTTGGGATTCAAAGCCCTGGGGAGCATTCTTGAATGGGATTGGGTTTGGAGGTCTTCCAGCATCTCTCAAACGCCCTGGGCAGCATTCCTGCATGGGAATGGGCCTGGAGAGGGAACTCCAGCCTTGCTCCTGGGGATGGAAATGACTCCCACGGCGCCAGCTGGCTCCCTTCCCAAACATCCCCGGCCGGGGCTGCCTGAGCCCGGCTCACCCGGGGCTGCCTGAGCCCGGCTCACCCGGGACTGCCTGAGCCCGGCTCACCCGGGGCTGCCGGGGCTGCCTGAGCCCGGCTCGCCCGGGACAGCCTGAGCTCGGCTCACCCGGGACTGCCGGGGCTGCCTGAGCCCGGCTCACCCGGGGCTGCCGGGGCTGCCTGAGCCCGGCTCACCCGGGGCTGCCGGGGCTGCCTGAGCCCGGCTCACCCGGGGCTGCCTGAGCCCGGCTCACCCGGGGCTGCCTGAGCCCGGCTCACCCGGCTCACCCGGGGCTGCCTGAGCCCGGCTCACCCGGGGCTGCCGGGGCTGCCTGAGCCCGGCTCACCCGGGGCTGCCTGAGCCCGGCTCACCCGGGACACCCGGGACTGCCTGAGCCCGGCTCACCCGGCTCACCCGGGACTGCCTGAGCCCGGCTCACCCGGGACTGCCTCAGCCCGGCTCACCCGGGACTGCCTGAACCCGGCTCACCCGGCTCACCCGGGACTGCCTGAGCCCGGCTCACCCGGCTCACCCGGGACTGCCTGAGCCCGGCTCACCCGGGACTGCCTGAGCCCGGCTCACCCGGGGCTGCCTGAGCCCGGCTCACCCGGGACACCCGGGACTGCCTCAGCCCGGCTCACCCGGGGCTGCCTGAGCCCGGCTCACCCGGGACTGCCGGGGCTGCCTGAGCCCGGCTCACCCGGGACTGCCGGGGCTGCCTGAGCCCGGCTCACCCGGGACTGCCTGAGCACGGCTCACCCGGGACTGCCGCAGCAGCCAGGAGGGGTCGGGAACTCCTCCCTGGAGAGCCCCCGGGGCAGGACACGGCGGGGACACCCCCGTACCTGAGACAAAAACACCTCCAGGGGCTGGGGACACCCAAATACCTGAGACAAACCCCTCCAGGGGCCGGGGACACCCCCCTACCTGCCCTCCAGGGGCTGGGGACACCCCCCTACCTGCAAACACCTCCAGGGCTGGGGACATCCAAATACCTGCAGACAAACACCTCCAGGGGCTGGGGACACCCAAATACCTGAGACAAAAACATCTCCAGGGACTGGGAACACCCCCGTACCTGCAAACCCCTCCAGGGCCTGGGGACACCCCCGTACCTGCCCTCCAGGGGCTGGGGACACCCAAATACCTGCAGACAAACCCCTCCAGGGGCTGGGGACACCCCTGTACCTGCCCTCCAGGGGCTGGGGACATCCAAATACCTGCAGACAAACACCTCAGGGGCTGGGGACACCCCCTTACCTGCCCTCCAGGGCTGGGGACACCCCCCTACCTGCAGACAAACACCTCCAGGGCCTGGGGACACCCCCCTACCTGCAGACAAACACCTCCAGGGGCTGGGGACACCCAAATACCTGCCCTCCAGGGCTAGGGACACCCAAATACCTGCAAACACCTCAGGGGCTGGGGACACCCCTGTACCTGCCCTCCAGGGGCCAGGGACACCCCCCTACCTGCAGACAAACACCTCCAGGGGCTGCTGCGTGTTGGGCGTCATGATCCAGGGCGCCACGCGGAAGACCACGGTGTCGGTGAAGATGGGCGTGCCCGGGGAGTCCTGAGGGAGCCAAAAAGAGGATTTGGGACCCCTGGGGCACGGGGTGGGGGTCATGCCGGGGGCAGGCAGGGCCGGGCCCCCCCCGTACCTTGTGGGGCAGCTCCAGCAGGCTGGCGCTGAAGGAGACGAGGCCGCTGAAGCCGCGGTCGGGGAAGGCCAGGCCCTCCACGTAGAAGGTGCTGTCGCCGTGGCCGGCCCGCTCCAGCACGTAGGAGAGCTTGTCCGGGCCCAGCACCGGCCGCAGCTGCGGGACGGCGTCGGAACCTGCGGGGACGGACATCCCGAGGGGGGCCGGTGGGAACGCGGCACTGGGAAACCTGGATTCCTACCGGGAACTCGGCGCTGGGAAACCTGGATTCCTGGTGGGAATTCAGTACTGGGGAAACCTGGATTCCCACCCTGAACTCGGCACTGGGGAAATCTGGATTCCTGGTGGGAATTCAGCACTGGGAAACCTGGATTCCTGGCAGGAATTCAGCACTGGGGAAATCTGGATTCCCACCCTGAACTCAGCACTGGGAAACCTGCATTCCTGGTGGGAATTCAGCACTGGGAAACCTGGATTCCTGGTGGGAATTCAGCACTGGGAAACCTGGATTCCTACCGGGAACTCGGCACTGGGAAACCTGGATTGCCAGTGGGAATTCAGTACTGGGGAAACCTGGATTCCTACCAGGAACTGAGCACCTGGAGAACCCCGGATTCCCAGTGGGAACTCAGTACTGAGGAAACCCGGATTCCCAGTGGGAATTCAGCACCTGGGGAACTCCGGATTCCCACCGGGAACTCAGCACCTGGAGAACCCCGGATTCCCATCCTGGGTTCAGCACCTGGAGAATCCCAGATTCCCACCGGGAACTGAGCACCTGGAGAATCCCAGATTCCCACCCTGAACTCAGCACTGGGGAAATCTGGATTGCCGGTGGGAATTCAGTGCTAGGGAAACCTGGATTCCTACCGGGAACTGAGCACCTGGAAAACCCCGGATTCCTATCCAAACTCAGCACTGGAGAACCCCGGGTTCCCACCCTGAACTTAGCCCTGGGGAAACCTGGATCCCCACCCTGAGTTCAGCACCTGGAGAACCCCAGATTCCCGGTGGGAATTCAGCAGCCTGGGGAACCCTGGATTCCCACCCTGAACTCAGCACTGGGGAAACCCGGATTCCCAGTGGGAATTCAGCACTGGGGGAACCTGGATTGCCGGTGGGAATTCAGCAGCCTGGAGAATCCTGGATTCCCACCAGGAACTCAGCACCTGGATAACCCCGGATTCCCAGTGGGAACTCAGCACCTGGATAACCCCAGATTCCCAGTGGGAACTCAGCACTGGGGAAACCTGGATTCCTACCGGGAACTGAGCACCTGGAGAATCCCAGATTCCCACCCAAACTCAGCACCCGGGTGACCCCGGATTCCCACCAGGAACTCAGCACCCGGGTAACCCCGGATTCCCACCAGGAACTCAGCACCCGGGTAACCCCGGATTCCCACCAGGAACTCAGCACCCGGGTAACCCCGGATTCCCACCAGGAACTCCGCACCTGGAGAACCCCGGATTCCCACCAGGAACTCAGCACCCGGGTAACCCCGGATTCCCACCAGGAACTCCGCACCCGGATAACCCCGGATTCCCACCAGGAACTCCGCACCTGGAGAACCCCGGATTCCCACCAGGAACTCCGCACCTGGATAACCCCGGATTCCCACCAGGAACTCAGCACCCCCGTAACCCCGGATTCCCACCAGGAACTCCGCACCTGGATAACCCCGGATTCCCACCAGGAACTCAGCACCTGGATAACCCCGGACTCCCACCAGGAACTCCGCACCCGGGTAACCCCGGATTCCCCCCGGGAACTCCGCACCTGGATAACCCCGGATTCCCCCCGGGAACTCAGGCTGCCCACGCCAGCAGCAGGAGGGGGAGGCGGCTGCTGCCCGAGGCTGGCAGAGGAGCCGCTCCCGCCCCCTCCTCCTCCTCCTCCTCCCCGGGGAACACGCTTGATCTTCCCGGGACACACAGAGAGAGGGCTCCGTCCCCTCGGGTCCAGCCCTTTCAAGGTGCGTGGCTCCGGCTGGGGCTCTAATGACACCCTTGGCTCCCCGGACCTGATTTTCGGCGCGGAGCCGAACCGTTCAAAGGCGAAGGGCGCTGCCCAACGGGACGGGGCTGCTTGGCTGCTGCTTGGATGCCTGCCCGAGCCTAAACAGCGCCGGGAGCCGCCTGGGCTTTCCCCGCGCCACGGGAATGTCAGAATCCCGGCGGCGCGGCTGGGAAAAGCCTCCCTGGAGCTGCCGGCCCCGTGAGCTTTCCCACGTAGCCTCACACCGTGCAGCAGCAGCAGAGTTTTGGGGTACAGGGGTCACAGCAAACAGGGTTTGAGCACCAACCCAGTGAGCAAAACCTGTGGGAAAAGCCTCCCTGGAGCCGCCTGCCCCATGAGCTTTCCCACGTAGCCCCAGCCTGTGCAGTCACAGAAGAGTTTTGGGGGTACAGGGGTTACAGCAAACAGGGTTTGAGCACCAACCCAGCAAACAGAACTTGTAGGAAAAGCCTCCCAGTGAGTTTTCCCTCATAGCCCCAGCCTGTGCAGCAGCAGAGGAGTTTTGGGGTACAGGGAGAAATTACACCAAACAGGGTTTGAGCTTGAGCACGAATCCAGAGAGCAAAACCTGTGGGAAAAGCTTCCCTGGAGCTGCCTGCCCCGTGAGCTTTCCCACGTAGCCTCACAATGAGCAGCAGCAGCAGAGTTTTGGGGGTACAGGGAGGAATTACAGCAAACAAGGTTTGAGCACCAACCCAGTGAGCAAAACCTGTGGGAAAAGCTTCCCTGGAGCTGCCTGCCCCGTGAGTTTTCCCTCGTAGCCCCAGCTTGTGCAGCAGCAGAGGAGTTTTGGGGTACAGGGAGGAATTACAGCAAACAGGGTTTGAGCTTGAGCATGAATCCAGAGAGCAAAACCCGTGGGAAAAGCTTCCCTGGAGCTGCCTGCCCCATGAGGTTTCCCATCTTGTGCAGCAGCAGAGTTTTGGGGTACAGCTTTGGGGGTACAGGGGTCACAGCAAACAGGGTTTGAGCACCAACCCAGCAAACAGAACTTGTGGGAAAAGCCTCCCCCAGTGAGTTTTCTCATGTAGCCCCAGCCTGTGCAGCAGCAGAGGAGTTTTGGGGTACAGGGAGGAATTACAGCACACAGGGTTTGAGCTTGAGCATGAATCCAGAGAGCAAAACCTGTGGGAAAAGCCTCCCTGGAGCTGCCGGCCCCGTGAGCTTTCCCACGTAGCCCCAGCCTGTGCAGGCACAGAAGAGTTTTGGGGTACAGGGAGGAATTACAGCAAACAGGGTTTGAGCTTGAGCAGGAACCCAAGTGAGCAAAAAACCTGTGGGAAAAGCTTCCCTGGAGCCGCCTGCCCCGTGAGTTTTCCCATTCTGTGCAGTCACAGAGGAGTTTTGGGGGTACAGCTTTGGGGGTACGGGGTTACAGCAAACAGGGTTTGAGCACCAACCCAGTGAACAGAACTTGTGGGAAAAGCTTCCCAGTGAGTTTTCCCTCATGGCCCCAGCCTGTGCAGCAGCAGAGGAGTTTTGGGGGTACAAGGAGGAATTACAACAAACAGGGTTTGAGCTTGAGCACAAAACCAAGTGAGCAAAAAACCTGTGGGAAAAGCCTCCCTGGAGCCGCCTGCCCTGAGAGGTTTCCCATCCTGTGCAGCAGCAGAGGAGTTTTGGGGGTACAGCTTTGGGGGTACAAGGGGGAATTACAGCAAACAGGATTTGAGCTTGAGCACGAACCCAGCAAACAGAACCTGTGGGAAAAGCTTCCCTGGAGCCACCTGCCCTGTGAGTTTTCCCATTCTGTGCAGTCACGGAAGAGTTTTGGAGCACAGGGGTCACAGCAAACAGGGTTTGAGCACCAACCCAGCGAACAGAACTTGTGGGAAAAGCCTCCCAGTGAGTTTTCCCTCATAGCCCCACACTGTGCAGCAGCAGAGGAGTTTTGGGGTACAGGGAGGAATTACAGCACACAAGGTTTGAGCTTGAGCACCAGCCCAGTGAGCAAAACCCGTGGGAAAAGCCTCCCTGGAGCTGCCTGCCCCGTGAGCTTTCCCACGTAGCTCCAGCCTGTGCAGGCACAGAAGAGTTTTGGGGTACAGGGAGGAATTACAGCAAACAGGGTTTGAGCTTGAGCACGAACCCAAGTGAGCAAAAAACCTGTGGGAAAAGCTTCCCTGGAGCTGCCTACCCTGTGAGCTTTCCCACGTAGCCCCAGCCTGTGCAGTCACAGAAGAGTTTTGGGGGTACAGCTTCGCGGGTACAGGGGTTACAACAAACAGGGTTTGAGCACCAACCCAGTGAAGAAAACCTGGGGGTAAAACTTCCCTGGAGCCGCCTGCCCTGTGAATTTTCCCATCCTGTGCAGTCACAGAGGAGTTTTGGGGATATAGGGGTCACAGCAAACTGGGTTTGACCACCAACCCAATGAACAGAACCTGTGGGAAAAGCCTCCCTGGAGCCGCCTGCCCTGTGAATTTTCCCATCCTGTGCAGTCACAGAGGAGTTTTGGGGATATAGGGGTCACAGCAAACTGGGTTTGACCACCAACCCAATGAACAGAACCTGTGGGAAAAGCCTCCCTGGAGCCGCCTGCCTTGTGAGTTTTCCCATTCTGTGCAGTCACAGAAGTTTTGGGGGTACAGGGGTCACGGCAAACAGGGTTTGAACCCGCGGGGCCGGCTGGCCCCGGGCTGAGGCAGGGCTCCGGGGCTCCAGAGCTCGGGGCTCAGGGGCTCCGGGGCTCCAGGGTTCAGGGGCTCTGGGACTCCAGGGCTCCGGGGCTCCGGGGGCTCCAGGACTCCGGGGCTCGGGGGCTCCAGGACTCCGGGGCTCCAGGACTCCGGGGCTCCGGGGCTCCAGAGCTCGGGGGCTCCGGGGCTCGGGGGCTCCGGGGCTCCACGGCTCCAGAGCTCGGGGCTCCAGGGTTCCGGGACTCCGGGGCTTGGGGGCTCCAGAGCTCCAGGGCTCGGGGCTCTGGGGGCTCCAGAGCTCCAGGGCTCGGGGCTCCGGGGGCTCCAGAGCTCCAGGGCTCGGGGCTCCGGGGGCTCCAGAGCTCCAGGGCTCGGGGCTCCGGGGGCTCCAGGGCTCCAGGGCTCGGGGGCTCCAGGGCTCAGGGGCTCCGGGGCTCCAGAGCTCGGGGGCTCCAGGGGTTCCAGGGCTCCAGGCTTCCAGGGCTCGGGGGCTCCAGGGGCTCCGGGGTTCCGGGGCTCCAGGGCTCCGGGGTTCAGGGACTCCAGGGCTCCGGGGCCGGGCAGAGGCACTCACGGGCGGAGTGGAAGACGCGCACTTTGTCGGCGTCGCTCTCGGGGACGTGCAGCACCACCGGGTACTCGGCGAAGACGGCGCTGGGCCCGCGGGTCCGCAGCAGCATCACCGACATGTCCTGGAGGTCTGGGGGGGACACGGGGGGGACACCAAGGGAGGGGGTGGCAGCAGGGAGAGCGATGTGAAAGTGAAACAACGACAAATCACAAACCCAAACCCAACCGGCGGCGGATCACAAACCCAACCGAACTAGCAAAAAAAATAAAAAATACCACCCCCAAAAACTACTGTTAAATCCTTTTCCTAAAAAAAAAAACCCTACAAAACCTAAAAAAACAAAAAAAAAACCAACAAAAAAAAACCTAAAAAAAAAACCACCAACCCCCCCCCCAAAAAAAACCAAAAAAAACAACCAAAAAAAACCCCGTTCGACAACCTAATAAATCTATAATTAATTAATTAATCAATCCGTCTTGGAAATGCTACGATTCTAAACAGCCTGAAGCCAAAAGACTGGAAATCCCCATCACAAAACCCAGTTGGCAACCGACAAATAATAATAAAAAAATAACCCTGAACATCACCAAAAAAAATAAAAATAATAATAACCCCAAAACTCTACCTCTACGCTAATTTGTAAATAGTAACCGATGCTCTATAAAAATAAATGTAAATTTTTTTTAAAAAAACTAATGGACAACATTATTTATAAATAATAACCAATGCTCGATAAAAATAAATAAAAAAAAAACTAATTGACAACATTATTCATAAATAATAACTGATGCTCTATAAAAATAACTAAAAAAAATTTAAAACCCCTAATTGACAACATTATTCATAAATAATAACTGACGCTCGATAAAAAAAACTAAAAAAAAAAAGAAAACTAATTGACAACATTATTTATAAATAATAACCGATGCTCCATAAAAATAACTAAAAAATTTTTAAAAAACTAATTGATAACATTGTTTATAAATAATAACCCACGCTCTATAAAAATAACTAAAAAAATTTTAAAAAACCTAATTGACGACATTAAAAAAATTCAAACCACTAAAAAAAAAATTACTAAAAAAATAAAAAAACTACCTACAGAAGCCAGTCATATAAATCCCCACGTCCCCAAAAATCAAACCAATTAAAAAAAACCACCCCAAAAATCTAAACAAATGAATCAAGGCAGCCCCCGGGGGTCCCAGCCCACCTGCCGGGGTCCGGACGTCCGCCTGGCCGCTGTCCGTGCCCCCCGCCCCGGGGCTGTCCCGGTCACAGTTGACCAACAGCACGGCCCCTTGGCCATCGGGGCCCCACGTCCACTTGGCCTGGAGGAGAAGCACCGGGGGGGGGGACAGGAGAGGGGTTTGTCCCCATCCCAGGGGGATTTTGCCCCTCCATCCCAGGGGGATTTCTCCCCATCCCAAGGGGATTTTACCCCATCCTAAGGGGATTTGCCCCCCACCCCGGGGGGGATTTCTCCCCATCCCCAGGGGGATTTGCCCCCCCCAACCCCGGGGGAATTTCGCCCCCCCATCCCAAGGGGATTTGCCCCCCGTCCCCAGGGGGGTTTCTCCCATCCCCGGGGGGGATTTCGCCCCATCCCCAGGGGGGATTTCACCCCATCCCCAGGGGATTTTGCCCCACCCCGGGGGGGATTTGCCCCCGCATCCCAAGGGGATTTGCCCCCCCATCCCAAGGGGGATTTTCCTCCCCCATCCCCGGGGGGATTTCGCCACACCTCCATCTCAGGGGGGTTTGCCCCCCCCGTCCCCGGGGGGATTTGCTCCCCATCCCGGGGAAATTTCGCCCCCCATCCCAAGGGTATTTGCCCCCCATCCCGGGGGGATTTTGCCCCATCCCGGGGGGATTTGCCCCCCCATCCCCAGGGGATTTGCCCCCCCATCCCCAGGGGATTTGCCCCCCCATCCCCGGGGGAGATTTGCCCCCCCCATCCCAAGGGGATTTGCCCCCCATCCCCGGGGGGGATTTCTCCCCCATCCCCGGGGGGGATTCGCCCCCCATCCCCGGGGAAATTTCGCCCCCCCATCCCAAGGGGATTTGCCCCCATCCCGGGGGGGATTTCTCCCATCCCAAGGGGATTTTGCCCCATCCCAAGGGGATTTCGCCCCCCACCCTGAGGGGGATTTGCCCCACCATCCAGGGGAATTTCCCCCATCCCAGGGGGGTTTGCCCCCCCCATCCCCAGGGGGGATTTGCCCCCCATCCCAAGGGGATTTCGCCCCCCATCCCCGGGGGGAATTTCGCCCCCCCATCCCCGGGGGGAATTTCGCCCCCCCCCATCCCCTCCCCGGGCTTGGAGGAGAACCCGAGCGTGCAGGGAGGAGAGAGCAGCCCCAAAACAGGCCCAAAATGGCCTCAAAACAGCCCCAAAACTGCTTCAAAGCGGCCCCAAAACAACCCCAAAATGGCCCCAAACCAGCCCCAAACCATCCCCAAGGAAGTCCTAAACCGGCCCCAAACCAACCCCAATCCGGCCCCAAACAGCCCCAAACCAACCCCAAAACAGCCCCAAACCAGCCCCAAAATGGCCCCAAGACAGCCAAAAACAACCCCAAAACCAGCCCCAAAAAAACCCCAAACCAGCCCCCAAAAAACCCCAAAGCAGCCCCAAAACCAGCCCAAAACCAGCCCCAAAAAGCCCCAAAACAGCTCCAAAACAGCCCCAAACCAACCCCAAAACAGCCCCAAACCAACCCCAAAACAGCCCCCAAAAGCCCCAAAAATGCCCCAAACCAACCCCAAACAACTCCAAACTGCCCCAAAACAACCCCAAACTGCCCCAAACAACCCCAAAACCAGCCCAAAACAGCTCCAAACCAACCCAAAACCAGCCCCCAAAAGCCCCAAAACAGCTCCAAAACAGCCCCAAACCAATCCCAAAACAGCCCCAAAACAGCCCCAAACCAGCCCCCAAAAATGCCCCCAAAATGCCCCAAACCAGCCCCAAACAACTCCAAACTGCCCCAAAAAGCCCCAAAAAGCCCCAAACCAACCCCAAAACAGCCCCAAACCAACCCCAAAACAGCCCCAAACCAACCCCAAAACAGCCCCCAAAAGCCCCAAAAATGCCCCAAACCAACCCCAAAAGCCCCAAAAATGCCCCAAACTGCCCCAAAAAACCCCCAAAGCAGCCCAGCTCCAGCCGGGCCGGCAGTTCCTCCCGCCCCGCCCGGACAAAGCCGCGGCCCCTCGGGGAGCTCAGCCCATCGCGATAACCGATCTGATAACGCCCATCAGGCTGTGGTTAATTAGCCCGGCCGGGCTGTGGTTAATTTTTTAATTAGCCCGGCTGAAGCGCCTGGGCACGACGGGCAGGTGTGGAGATCTGCTCTGCTGCTGTTGGCTCAGCTCGCTCAGAGGCACCTCCGGGGGCCCAAAAAGGGAAAAAGAGAAAGGGAGAGAAAGGGAGAAAAAAAGGAGAAAAAGCGAAGAGAAAGGGAAGAGAAAAGGAAGAAAAATAGAAGAGAAAGGGAAAAGAAGGAAAGAGAAAAAGGAAGGAAAAGGGAAGAGAAAAGGAAGAAAATGGGAAGAAAACGGGAAGAAAAAAGAAAAAAGGAAGAAAAAGGGAAGAGAAAGGGAAGAGAAAAGGGAGGAAAAAAAGAAAAAAAGGAAGAGAAAGGGAAGAGAAAGGAAAGAGAAAAAGGAAGAAAAAGGGAAGAAAAAGGGGAAGAGAAAAGGAAGACAATGGGAAAAGGGGAAGAGAAGGGAAGGAAAAGAAAGAAAAAGGAAGGAAAAAAGGAAGAAAAAGGGAAGAGAAAAGGAAGAAAAAAAGGAAGAAGAAGGGAAGAAAAAAGGAAGAAAAAAGAAGAAGGGAAGAGAAAAAGGAAGAAAAAGGGAAGAAAAAAGGAAGGAAAAAGAAAGAAAAAGGGAAGAGAAAAGAGAGAAAATAAGGAAGAAAAAAGAAAAAGGGAAGAAAAAAGGGAGAAAAAGGGAAGAGCAAGCCGAGAGTTTTCCCCTACAGGACCCTCAGGGCCAGGCTGGAGCCGCAGGAGGTTTTGGGGTGGACGAGGAAAGAAAATAAATCCTTTCCCTCCTCAGTGAGCGGGCTGAGGCTGAGCCGGGTGCTCTGCCCGGTGCAGACCCCGCCCGGCCCCGACCCTCCCGCGGCTGCTCCGGGGAGCGGCCGGAGCTGGATCCGCCCCTCTCACCTGGTCCGTGCCCCTCTCACCCTGTCCCGCCCCTCTCACCTCGTCCGTGCCCCTCTCACCTCGTCCTGCCCCTCTCACCCTGTCCTTGTCCCTCTCACCTCGTCCTGCCCCTCTCACCCTGTCCTTGTCCCTCTCACCTCGTCCTGCCCCTCTCACCCTGTCCTGCCCCTCTCACCCTGTCCCTGCCCCTCTCACCTCGTCCGTGCCCCTCTCACCTCGTCCCTGTCCCTCTCACCTCGTCCCTGTCCCTCTCACCCTGTCCTGCCCCTCTCACCTCATCCTGTCCCTCTCACCTGGTCCTTGCCCCTCTCACCCTGTCCTGCCCCTCTCACCTCGTCCTGCCCCTCTCACCCTGTCCTGCCCCTCTCACCTCGTCCTGTCCCTCTCACCCTGTCCCTGCCCCTCTCACCTCGTCCCTGCCCCTCTCACCCTGTCCTGCCCCTCTCACCTCGTCCCTGCCCCTCTCACCCTGTCCCTGCCCCTCTCACCTCGTCCGTGCCCCTCTCACCTCGTCCGTGCCCCTCTCACCCTGTCCCTGCCCCTCTCACCTCGTCCTTGCCCCTCTCACCCTGTCCTGCCCCTCTCACCCTGTCCTTGCCCCTCTCACCCTGTCCCTGCCCCTCTCACCCTGTCCTGCCCCTCTCACCCTGTCCTTGCCCCTCTCACCCTGTCCTGCCCCTCTCACCCTGTCCCTGCCCCTCTCACCTCGTCCCTGCCCCTCTCACCCTGTCCTTGCCCCTCTCACCCTGTCCCTGCCCCTCTCACCTCGTCCTTGTCCCTCTCACCCTGTCCTGCCCCTCTCACCACGTCCTTGCCCCTCTCACCCTGTCCCTGCCCCTCTCACCCTGTCCCTGCCCCTCTCACCCTGTCCTGCCCCTCTCACCTCGTCCTTGCCCCTCTCACCCTGTCCTGCCCCTCTCACCCTGTCCTGTCCCTCTCACCTCGTCCGTGCCCCTCTCACCTTGTCCTTGCCCTTGCTCCTCACTCGGCCGCTCCGGCTCCAGTCCACGTCCAGCGACACCTCTGGAGAGAGAGGAGAGGGAGACCGGGGTGGGGGACAAGCTCCTGGTGCCCTTTTGGGCTCCTCCTGGGCACCCTGACCCCACACCAGCCCCCAGAGCTGCTCCAGACCCAATGAGTCCCATCAACCCAACCCAACAGCTTTGCCGTGGCTTTTCCTCTTTGCTCTCCAGCTGCCCCCTCCTGTTTTGGTTCCCCCACCACGGGCAGGGGACAAGCTCTCGGTGCCCTTTTGGGCTCCTCCTGGGCACCCTGACCCCACACCAGTCCCATCTCATCTCCCCTGAGCTGCTCCAACGAGTCCCACAAAGCCAAACCCAACCCAACGGCTTTGCCGTGACTTTTCCTCTTTGCTCTCCAGCTGTTCCCTCTGGTTTAGGTTCCCACCAGGGGTGAGGGATGAGCTCTTGGTGCCCTTTTGGGGTCCTTCTCACCACTCTGACCCCACACCAGCCCCCTGAGCTGCTCCAGACCCAACGAGTCCCACAAAGTTGGAGAAGAAACTCCAACCCAACGGCTTTGCTGTGGCTTTTCCTCTTCGCTCTCCAGTTGTCGCCTCTGGTTTTGGTTCCCTCCAGGGGCAGGGGACAAGCTCTTGGTGCCCTTTTGGGCTCCTCCTGGGCACCCTGACCCCACACCAGTCCCATCTCATCTTCCCAGAGCTGCTCCAGACCCAACGAGTCCCACCAAGCCAAACCCAACCCAACGGCTTTGCCGTGACTTTTCCTCTTCGCTCTCCAGCTGTCCCCTCTGGTTTTGGTTCCCATCAGGGGTGAGGGATGAGCTCCTGGTGCCCTTTTGGGTTCCTCCTGGGCACCCTGACCCCACACCAGCCCCAGAGCTGCTCCAGACACAAGTCCCACCAAGCCGGGGAGGAGAATCCAACCCAACGGCTTTGCCGTGGCTTTTCCTCTTCGCTCTCCAGCTGTCCCCTCTGGTTTTGGTTCCCCCAGTAGGGACATCCCCACCTCACGGCAGGTTTTATGTGTTCATTGTGTTTTTTATGTTTTTGTGCCAGATTTTGTGTTTCCATGCCGTTTTTTTATGTTTTCATGGCAGATTTTGTGTTTCCATGCTGTTTTTTTTATATTTTCATGGCAGATTTTGTGCTTTCATGCCGTTTTTCACGTTTTCACCCATTTCCCATTGCTCTCCACGAAGCCAAAACACAACGAATGCACCGAAACTCATTTTCCCTGTGGCCGAGCAGACCCACCAAACAATTCCTAGGAAACCTGAGGAGGGCTTTCCCTCCCAGGGCTCTTCCTGCCCCCAATTCCTGCCTCTGCTGCAGAGCTTTGGGGTGGTGACCCCATCCCAACCCCACCTCAATCCCAACCCCAATGGACAACGCAGGGATTGATTGTTCTCCTTGGGGCAGAGAGGATGGAAAAGCTCAGGATCGAGAGGGAAAATGTAAATTTGGAGGGAAGCTCCAAACCTGACCAGGAGAGGAACATCTGGGAGGCAAAACCCCCTGTGGGCAGTGGTGGCCCCACAGCGGGGACCCATCAGCCACGGGAGGTGGGAAACCTTCAGCCCCTCCAGGGGCAATTTTGGGAGGAGGAGGCAGGGCTGGAGGACACAGGGCTGTCATGTGAGCGCCTCGGAAAATCCCAAATTTAGGGGAATTAATGCATCCCAGGGGAGGCTGAAGGACTCACGTGAGCGCCTCGGAAAATTCCAAATTTAGGGTAATTAGTCCATCCCAGCAGAGGCTGGAGGACACATGTGAGCACCTCAGAAAATCCCAAATTTGGCGTAATTAGTCCATCCCAGGGGAGGCTGGAGGACTCACGTGAGCACCCCAGAAAATCCCAAATTTGGGGTGATTAATCCATCCCAGGGGAAGCTGGAGGATACACATGGGCTCTCCAGAAAATCCCAAATTTAGAGAATTTATCCATCCCAGGGCAGGCTGGAGGACACCAGGCTGTCATGTGGGTGCCTCGGAAAATCCCAAATTTAGGGTAATTAATGCATCTCAGGGGAGGCTGGAGGACACCGGGCTGTCATGTGAGCACCTCAGAAAACCCAAATTTAGGGTAATTAGTCCATCCTGGGGGAGGCTGGAGCACCCCAGAAAATCCCAAATTTGGGGCAATTAATCCATCCCAGGGGAGGCTGGAGGACTCACATGAACACCTCAGAAAATCCCAAATTTGGGGTAATTAATGCATCCCAGGGGAGGCTGGAGGACACTGGGCTGTCATGTGAGCGCCTCGGAAAATCCCAAATTTAGGGTAATTAATGCATCTCAGGGGAGGCTGGAAGACTCATGTGAACGCCTCGGAAAATTCCAAATTTAGGTTAATTAATTCATCCCAGGGCAGGCTGGAGGACACTGGGCTGTCATGTGAGCACTTCAGAAAATCCCAAATTTAGGGTAATGAATCCATCCCAGGGGAGGCTGGAGGACTCACGTGAGCACCCCAGAAAATCCCAAATTTAGGGTAATGAATCCGTCCCAGGGGAGGCTGGAGGACACAGGGCCAAGTGTCATGTGAGCACCTCAGAAATCCCAAATTTAGGTTGATTAATTCATCCCAGGGCAGGCTGGAGGACACTGGGCTGTCATGTGAACACCCCAGAAAATCCTGAATTTAAAGTAATTAGTCCATCCCAGGGAGGCTGGAGGATACACGTGAGCTCTCCAGAAAATCCCAAATTTGGGGCAACTAATCCATCCCAGGGCAGGCTGGAGGACACTCATGTGAGCACCACAGAAAATCCCAAATTTAGGGTGATTAATCCATCCCAGTGGAGGCTGGAAGACACAAGGCCAAGTGTCATGTGAGCACCTCAGAAAACCCAAATTTGGGGTAATTAGTCCATCCCAGGGGAGGGTGGAGGACTCACGTGAGCACCCCAGAAAATCCCAAATTTGGGGCAATTAATCCATCCCAGCAGAGGCTGGAGGACTCACGTGAGCACCCCAGAAAATCCCAAATTTGGGGTAATTGATCCATCCCAGGGGAAGCTGGAGGACTCATGTGAGTGCCTCGGAAAATCCCAAATTTAGGGTAATTAATGCATCCCAGGGGAGGCTGGAGGACTCACATGAACGCCTCGGAAAATCCCAAATTTAGGGAATTAATTCATCCTAGGGAAGGCTGGAAGACACAAGGCCAAGTGTCATGTGAGCACCTCAGAAAACCCAAATTTAGGGTAATTAATGCATCCCAGTGGAGGCTGGAGGACTCATGTGAGCACTTCAGAAAATCCCAAATTTAGGGAATTAATCCATCCTGGGGGAGGCTGGAGGACACTGGGCTGTCATGTGAGCACCTCAGAAAATCCCAAATTTAGGGAATTAATCCATCCCAGGAGAGGCTGGAGGACTCACATGAGCGCCTCGGAAAATCCCAAATTTAGGGTAATTAATGCATCCCAGTGGAGGCTGGAGGACTCCCGTGAGCACCCCAGAAAATCCCAAATTTAGGGTAATTAATGCATCCCAGGGCAGGCTGGAGGAGTCATGTGAGCACCCCAGAAAATCCCAAATTTAGGGTAATTAATCCAGCCCAGCAGAGGCTGGAGGACACTGGGCTGTCATATGAGCACCCCAGAAAATCCCAAATTTAGGGTAATGAATCTATCCCCAGGGAGGGTGGAGGACACAGGACCAAGTGTCATGTGAGCGCGTCAGAAATCCCAAATTTAGGGTAATTAATGCATCCCAGTGGAGGCTGGAGAACACCGGGCTGTCATATGAGCACCCCAGAAAATCCCAAATTTAGGGTGATTAATGCATCCCAGGGCAGGCTGGAGGACTCCTGTGAGCACTTCAGAAAATCCCAAATTTAGGGTAATTAGTCCATCCCAGGGGAGGCTGGAGGACACCAAGCCAACTGTCATGTGAGCACCCCAGAAAATCCTGAATTTGGGGTAACAAATCCATCCCAGGGCAGGCTGGAGGACACTGGGCTGACATGTGAGCACCCCAGAAAATCCCAAATTTAGGGAATTAATCCATCCCAGGAGAGGCTGGAGGACTCACATGAGCACCCCAGAAAATCCCAAATTTGGGGTAATTAATGCATCCCAGGGGAGGCTGGAGGACTCCCGTGAGCACCCCAGAAAATCCCAAATTTGGGGTAATGAATCCAGCCCAGCTCCGCAGCCAGACGAGCTGTCTAGACTCCCTTTGTAGTCTGCAGGGGAGAGCGGGCGTTCGGAGGGAATGATTCACCTCAGCCCCGAGCTCCCGAAATAGGTCAGGGAAGGGAAGGGAAAAAGGGAAAAGGAAGGGAAGAGAAAGGGAAGAAAAAAGGAAGAAAAAAATGAAGAAAACAAGAGAAAGGGAAGAAAAGGTGAAGAAGAAAGGAAAAAAGAAAGGAAGAAAAAAGGAAGAGAAAGGGAAGAAAAAAAGAAGAAAAGGGGAAGAGAAAAGGAAGAGAAAGGGAAGAAAAAAGAAAGAAAGGAGAAGAAAAAAGTAAGAGAAAGGGGAGAAAAAAGGAAGAAAAAAGAAAGAAGGAAGAGAAAAGAAAGAAAAAGGAAGAAAAAAGGAAGAAAAAGGGAAGAAAAAAGAAAGAAAAAAGGAAATAAATGAAAGAAAAAAGGGAAAAAAAAGGAAGAAGAAGGGAAGAAAAAAGGAAATAAATGAAAGAAAAAGGGAAGAAAAAAGGAAGAAAAAAGAAAGAAAGAAAGAAAGAAAGAAAGAAAGAAAGAAAGAAAGAAAGAAGAGAAAAGAAAGAAAAAAGGAAGAAAAAGGGAAGAAAAAAGAAAGAAAAAAGGAAATAAATGAAAGAAAAAAGAAAGAAAAAGGAAGAAAAAGGGAAGAAAAAGAAAGAAAAAAGGAAATAAATGAAAGAAAAAAGGAGAAAAAAGGAAGAAAAAAGGGAAGAAAAAAGGAAATAAATGAAAGAAAAAAGGAAGAAAAAAGGAAATAAATGAAAGAAAAAAGGAAGAAAAAAGGAAGAAAAAAGGAAGAAAAAGGGAAGAAAAAAGGAAATAAATGAAAGAAAAAGGGAAGAAAAAAGGAAGAAAAACAAGGAAAAGGGAAGAGAAAATGAAGGAAAAGAGAAGGAAAAAGGGAAGAGAAAGGGAAGGAAAGGGGAAGAGAATTCCTCTCCCCGGCTGCCGCGGAGGAGGCGCTGCCCAGCGGGGTCAGGAGATCTCTCTCTCCCGGGTTCTCTTCTCCCGGAGGAGCCGCCCGGGCCGTGCCGGGCCGGGCCGGGCCGGGCCGGGCCGGGCCGGGCCGGGATGTGCAGTGCCGGGCCGTGCCGGGCCGTGCCGGGCCGGGCCGTGCCGGGCCGTGCCGGGCCGGGCCGTGCCGGGTGCCAGGCCGGGCCGTGCCGGGCTGTGCCGTGCCGGGCCGTGCCGTGCCGGGCCGTGCCGGGCCGGGCCGGGCCGGGCCGCCCGGGCGGGGACACAGCCCAGCCACCGCTCTGTCCCGTGTCAGGCAGCGTTTAATTAATGGCGTGTTAATGATTTCCCTCTGGTTTGGCAGCGCGGGGGAACACCCAGAGCTCCCCTGGCCGTGACCCACGAGGGAGCCGGGGTGGGCACCTGTGGACACAGGTGTGGGCACCTACACAGGTGTGAGCACAGCACCTACCGACACAGGTGAGGTACAGCCAGGCCACCGCCAGCTCCCGGCCCTCGTTGTCGTAGTAGGAGATCTTCACCTGCAGAGACAGCCCCATGGAGTGACCCACGGCGTGACCCACGGAGTGACCCACAGTGTGACCCACAGTGTGACATGCCTACAGCATGACCCACAGAGTGACCCACGGCGTGACTCACAGTATGACCCACGGAGTGACCCACGGAGTGACCCACGGAGTGACCCACGGCGTGACTCACAGTGTGACCCACAGTGTGACCCATGGCATGACCCACACCCCCACAGTCTGACCCACACCCTACACTGTGACCCACATCCCCCTGGGCTGGTGGGATCCCCGCCCTGCTGGGGTCACAGTGCCAGGAAGGGCCCCACAGGGGTCAGGGCTCCAGCCCCACAGGGGTCAGGGCTCTGGCCCCACAGTGGTCAGGGCTCGGGCCCCACAAACAGGGGTCAGGGCTCCGGCCGCACCGGGGTCAGGGCTCGGGCCCCACAAACAGGGGTCGGGGCTCCGGCCCCACAGGGGTCAGGGCTCCAGCCCCACAGGGATCAGGGCTCCAGCCCCACAAACAGGGGTCAGGGCTCCAGCCCCACAGGGGTCAGGGCTCCAGCCCCACAGTGGTCAGGGCTCCAGCCCCACAAACAGGGGTCAGGGCTCCGGCCCCACAAACAGGGGTCAGGGCTCCAGCCCCACAGGGGTCAGGGCTCCGGCCCCACAGGGATCAGGGCTCCAGCCCCACAGGGGTCAGGGCTCCGGCCCCACAGTGGTCAGGGCTCCGGCCCCACAGGGATCAGGGCTCCAGCCCCACAGTGGTCAGGGCTCCAGCCCCACAAACAGGGGTCAGGGCTCCGGCCCCACAAACAGGGGTCAGGGCTCCAGCCCCACAGGGGTCAGGGTTCTGGCCCCACAGGGATCAGGGCTCTGGCCCCACAGGGGTCAGGGTTCTGGCCCCACAGGGGTCAGGGTTCTGGCCCCACAAACAGGGGTCAGGGCTCCAACCCCACAGGGGTCAGGGCTCCGGCCCCACCGGGGTCAGGGTTCCAGCCCCACAGGGATCAGGGCTCCGGCCCCACAGGGATCAGGGCTCCGGCCCCACAGTGGTCAGGGCTCCAGCCCCACAGGGGTCAGGGCTCTGGCCTCACAGGGGTCAGGGCTCCGGCCCCACAGGGATCAGGGCTCTGGCCCCACAGGGGTCAGGGTTCCAGCCCCATCGGGGTCAGGGCTCCAGCCCCACAAACAGGGGTCAGGGCTCCGGCCCCACAGGGGTCAGGGCTCCAGCCCCACAAACAGGGGTCAGGGCTCCAGCCCCACAGGGGTCAGGGTTCCAGCCCCACAGGGGTCAGGGCTCCAGCCCCACAGGGGTCAGGGTTCCAGCCCCACAGGGGTCAGGGCTCCGGCCCCACAGGGATCAGGGCTCCGGCCCCACAGGGGTCAGGGCTCCGGCCCCACCGGGGTCAGGGCTCCAGCCCCACAGGGGTCAGGGTTCCAGCCCCACAGGGGTCAGGGCTCCGGCCCCACAGGGATCAGGGCTCCGGCCCCACAAACAGGGCTCAGGGCTCCAGCCCCACAAACAGGGGTCAGGGCTCCAGCCCCACAGGGGTCAGGGCTCCGGCCCCACAGGGGTCAGGGCTCCGGCCCCACAGGGATCAGGGCTCCAGCCCCACAGGGGTCAGGGCTCCGGCCCCACAGGGGTCAGGGCTCCAGCCCCTGCCCACACCGCTGGCAGCTCCACCCCAGCCGCTCCCCACTGAGCACAGAGGCTGATCAGAACCCCCTGTGCCAGCCTCAGCACAAAATCCATTTCTGCCCACGGGAAAAGCCAGACTTGGGGGGGAGTTTTTTGCCGCCTGGCACCGACTTCTGCAACCGCCGCGGTGTCACCGTCAGGGCACCGAGCGGGACCTTCTCCTTCTGGGTTTCAATTCTCGTCAGGGCCAGTTACACAACTCCGCTCGAGCTCTCCACGTGGAAAGCCACCCCGCCGCCGGCGTTCCTCAGAACCCCTCCAGCTCTCCCGGGGAGATTTCACCGATTTTCCCCGCTCCCAGCACAAGGAAGCAAGCGGGCTGACCTGGTTGTCGTCGACGGCGCGGCTGGTGACATCGATGGTCACCACCACCTCGATCTCAGGCTCCAGGGGCCAGCGGGACTCGGCGGTGGGCTTGGTGGCCGGGCTGTGGATGACGTGCACCGTCACCGCCGGCGTGGCGTGCACCTCGAAGGAGGCGGCGCCCTTGGGGACGGACCTGCGAAGGGAGCAGCCTCGGGTCAGAGACCGAACCCTCCCCCCTGTTGCCATTTGATTCGATAAACTAAGGTTACTAATCAAATGGCTAATACTAATTAAGTATTAATGGCTTATACTAATAAATTGAGGTAGTAGCAAACATTAATAGTTGACATTAGTAGTAGTCACGCTAAGGCTTGGTAGGCCGCATGTAACCTGCAGATGAGCTGTTATAGCAGATTTTGTGATGTAAGCAGTGTAGCTAAGAGATAATCACTTATCTTTAGGAATGTATCCTCCTTATCTTAAGGAAGGTACCTTTTGGCAGAAACAAATGTCAGAGAGATTATTGTACCAGGTAATGAAGAAAGAAGAAAGAAATGAAGTAAGAATTTGTTACGATGAAGAAATCATGTAGAGAAACATATAAAAACCCTGTGAATTTTCCTGTGGAACGGGGCTCTGTCTTTGGACGCTAGTCCACAGGCTCCCGGGCCCTCAATAAAGCACCACATAAACGATTTCAGTTGTTTGTGTTTTCTTAGAATCGGGCAACACCCCCAGTTAAACCCGGGATTAACCCCCGGCCGCAGCCGGGTGGGAAGGGAGGGGTGGTGATTCATTTTTCCTAAGTGGTTCTGCTCTCCCCCAAAATGTTCGTTACCAAGTGTTGCCATGTTCGTGCCTGCTTGTTTTGGTTTTGGGAATTCATTCCCAGGCACTTTGTTGAAGCACAAGGTCATGTTCTGTGAACTACCAAAGCTCCCACATCTGTTCCCAGAGGAGGGGCTTCGGTGATGGTCTCTGGAAAACGACCAGTGGTTCCCAAGGGTCCCACCTCTGGGGTGGGCAATTTGTAAAATGTACAAAAAGCGTCAAAAAATAAAGGAGTGGTCTCTTGCTTGCAAGAGCTCCACGCAGCCTCACTGATGCACTCCCTGCCTCGTTCCTAAGCGCCGTAACCAGTTATAACCAAGTTGTTGTAAACCACCCCCTAGGTAACCCAATTGTCAGCCAAGCCCTCCTACCCTCCGCATCCCACTGGTCCGAGCCTTGGGTCTGCTCCTGTCGTTGTGGGGACACAACGAAAGGAGACGTGGACTCATCAGAAGGCTCTGTGGACTCCTGAGGAGGAGCCCCCAGGTTTATGGTCCAAACCTATTTTATACCTTTTTCCAAAACACCCACCTTAGAGGTGGGACCCCTGGAACCATTGGTCGCCTGCAGAGACCCTCACGCAAAATCCCTCCCATGGGAAGGCGTGTGGAAAAACGTTTACAAACAGCCTGACCTTGCCCAGGAATTCTGTCTTGGGAGCAGAACTCCCAAAAAACCCGAACATGACGGGCACAAACCGTGGCAACATGGCCCCGAGCTGGAAAAGCCTTTTAAGCTGAGATACACGAGGGGAAACTCTCTTACTTGCTTGCTCTTGCTTGCTCTCTCGCTCTTGGGCCTCCTTCCTTCCCCCTCTCTCCCTTTTCCCCCCTTCTCTCCCTCCCTCCCTCCCTCCTGTGGGAGCCATGCTGCTCTCCCCCCAGTCTGGGACCCCCCAAATAAACCCCCAAAAGTCTGATCAACACCCTGGAAAAGCCCTGTCGTGCCTTGCCTGCCCGTCTGCTGCCATCAGCTGCCGCGTGCTGCCAAGGGAATCCTCCCTGGAAGCTCTGGGGAGGCTCCTGCACCTCACCTCCCTTCCAGGACCCAGAGAGGCCCTGCAGGTACCAGCCGGGAAAGCAGAAGGAAGCAACAAGGAGGGGCCCCGAGAGCCACCCCCGGGTGGTGACACGGTCCCCGCGGTGCCGCAGGTGGCACCTCCGCGGCGGCGTTGAGCAAGCGCCGCTTCCCGCTGCAGCTCCGGCACGTCCGGCCGTGGTTTTATCCCACATCCAACCTCCCGGAGAGAAACTCCCAGGATTTCAGCAGAGTCCCGGGACATAAACCCCAGCCGCGGGAGAGCCGGGATGGTTTTCGTGCCAACCACGCGTGACCCGAGGGGTGGCGGGGCTGGAGCGGAGCCGGGATCCGGGCGCGCAGCAGCTCCCTGACATCCTCGGGAGCCTTTGAAGTGCTGCTCCCTGCTCGGCACAGCCCCGGCCGCTCCGTGCCGGCGGCTCCGAGCCGCTCCCGGCCCCGCCAGGGGAACCGGGGGTGGGGGGATTGGGCAGCGAGGAGATGAAAAGTGCAGCCCCGACACCCCGCGGGGGCAGGGGGTGACCCCCGGTGCTGCTCTCGGGGCAGCGTCCCCGGGGCTGCAGCAGCTGGAGAGGAGATGGAGGCGTTCCCTGGAGGTTCCCTGAGCCTGGCAGCCCCATCCCAAATACCCCACAAAGCCGTGGATTGGGGGATCCCATCCCAAATACCCTACAAAGCTGTGGATTGGGGGTGCTGGATCCTATCCCAAATACCCCACAAAGTCACAGATCTGGGGGATTCCATCCGGAACACCCCACAAAGCTGTGGATTGGGGAATGGGGGATCCCATCCCAAATACCCCACAAAGCTGTGGATTGGGGGATGCTGGATCCCATCCCAAACACCCCACAAAGTCACAGATCTGGGGGATTCCATCCCGGACACCCCACAAAGCCATGGATTGGGGGATGATGGATCCCATCCAGGACACTCCACAAAGCTGTGGATCTGAGGATGGGGAATCCCATCCCGAATACCCCACAAAGCCATGGATCTGGGGGATCCCATCCCAAACACCCCACAAAGCCATGGATTGGGGAATGGGGGATCCCATCCCAAATACCCCACAAAGCTGTAGATCTGTGGGATGGGGGATCCCATCCCATCCCATCCCATCCCAAACACCCCCCAAAAGCTGTGGATCTGGAGGATGCTGGATCCCATCCTGAACACCCCACTGGATCCCATCCCATCCTGAGCACCCCACAAAGCCATGGATCCAGGGATGGGGGATCCCATCCCAAATACCCCACAAAGCCGTGGATCTGGGGGATGCTGGATCTCATCCCAAACACCCCACAAAGCCGTGGATCAGGGCACACCGGGATCCCCCAGATTTGGGGCCGTTTGCCGTGGCTTTGTGCCCCCCTCCCACCTCAGCAGCACCTCCTGACTCCCAGCCAGTTCCACCTCCTGCCCCCAACAGCCCCAAACCGATGCATCCCCCACGGAATTCCCGGTGCTCCCCGGGAATAAAACGATCTCTTCCTTCAGCTGGAAGAGCCCCCACCCTCTGCCCTTTGGGACCGCGCCTCAAATCACCAGGGAGCCAAATCACCCAAATCTGGGGGCTCTGCCTGCCTGCCCAACAGGACCGGGAGGGCCCTGAGTCCCCAAGCAGGACAAAAACCCGCAGGTGATGGGATTTCTGTGAAGGGGGGAGGAGAGGAGGCGCTTTGGGGCCAGCCAGAGCCGGGCCAGGGGCCGGCGGCACGCCCTGGCCCGGCCCCGGCAGCCCCATCCCAATAATTGCCCGGATGCGCTGCCGACCGGCCGGGCCCGCTGTTCTCTGTCATTAGGAAGGTGATTTATTAAATAATGACACCGCCACGGCGGGGCCGGGGCCGCCGCCTATCTGCCCCATAAAAGCCACCCCGTGTTTAATTCTGGGAGGGAAAAAAAATAAAAATAAAAATAAAAAAATTCCTCCCCGTTCCCGGCGCTGCCCGCCCGCCGCCGGATTCCTTCTGCCTGAGCCAGGCGTTCCATCCATCCCTCCTCCCGTTTTTAGCTCCGGGTCGCTCTCGTCTTCAGCGGCTCTTGCCCAATGTTTTTAGAGCCAGAAATAAACCCGGGCTTAGCCGGGGTGTGCTCGGGCTTTGCCTCGGAACCGGCCCGGCCCAGCTCTGCTGTGACACCTCGAGCCGGCGTCCCGCCTTGGGAGGAGCTCCCGGTGGGATGTCAGCCCCAAAAACTGAGTTTGGGGTGAGCTCCTGATGGGATATCAGCCCCAAAAACTGAGTTTGGGGTGAGCTCCTGGTGAGATATTGTCCCCTAAAACTGAGTTTGGGGTGAGGTCCTGGTGGGATATTGTCCCCAAAAACTGAGTTTGGGGTGAGTTCCCTGTGGGATTTTGTCCCCTAAAACAGAGTTTGGGGGTGAGTTCCCTGTGGGATTTTGTCCCCAAAAACTGAGTTTGGGGTGAGCTCCCGGTGGGATTTTGTCCCCAAAAACTGAGTTTGGGGTGAGCTCCCTGTGGGATTTTGTCCCCTAAAACAGAGTTTGGGGGTGAGTTCCCTGTGGGATTTTGTCCCCAAAAACTGAGTTTGGGGTGAGCTCCCGGTGGGATTTTGTCCCCAAAAACTGAGTTTGGGGTGAGCTCCCTGTGGGATGTCATCCCCTAAAACAGAATTTGGGGTGAGTTCCCTGTGGGACATCGTCCCCTAAAACAGAGTCTGGGGTGAGCTCCTGGTGGGACATCATCCCCTAAAACAGAGTCTGGGGTGAGTTCCCTGTGGGATATCATCCCCAAAAACAGACTTTGGGGGTGAGGTCCCCATGGGACACACGGGGACATCATCCCCTAAAACAGAATTTGGGGTGAGCTCCCTGTGGGATATTGTCCCCAAAAACAGACTTTGGGGTGAGCTCCCGGTGCAATGTTTTCCCCAAAATCAAAGTTTGGGGTGAGTTCCCTGTGGGACATCATCCCCTAAAAGACTTTGGGGTGAGCTCCCAGTGGGATATTGTCCCCAAAAACAGAGTTTGGGGTGAGCTCCCAGTGGGATATTGTCCCCAAAAACAGAGTTTGGGGTGAGCTCCTGGTGGGATATTGTCCCCAAATACTGAGTTTGGGGTGAGCTCCCAGTGGGATATTGTCCCCAAAAACAGAGTTTGGGTGAGCTCCCGGTGGGATATCAGCCCCTAAAGCAGAGTGGGGTGAATTCCCTGTGGGATATCATCCCCTAAAGCAGACTTTGGGGTGAGTTCCCCATGGGCACCATCCCCTAAAGCCGACCCAGCAGGACCTGTCCCTCCAAACCCTCAGCTGAGCTCCTGACGAGCTCCCAGTCCCTCACCACCTGTACCCCCTCCAGACCCAGATCCTGGCAGCTCCATGGCACACTCTGGGATTCCTCGATCCCGGGCAAACCTGTCCCAAATCCATGGACAACACCAGGATGTCCCGATGCCAGGCAAACCCATCCCAAATCCTGGCAGCTCCATGGAACGCTCTGGGATTCCTCGATCCCAAGTAAACCTGTCCCAAATCCATGGAAAACACCAGGATGCCCTGATCCCAGGTAAGCCCATCCTGAATCCATGGAAAACGCTGGGATACCCCAATACTGAGCAAACCCATCCCAAAAATCCCGGCACACTCTGGGATTCCTCAATACCGGGCAAACCCATCCCAAATCCTGGCAGCTCCATGGACCACACCCGGATGTTCCAATGCCAGACAAATCCATCACAGATCTGACAGCTCCCTGAACACACCGGGATGCCCCGATGCCAGGCGAACCCGTCCCAAATCCTGGCAGCTCCATGGAACACTCTGGGATGCCCCGATCCCGAGCAAACCCATCCCAAATCCCGGCAGCTCCGTGGAACACTCTGGGATTCCTCGATACCAGGCAAACCCATCCTAAACCCCGGCAGCTCCCTGAACACACCGGGATGCCCCAATCTTGAGCAAACCCACCCCAAATCCATGGAGAACACCGGGATGCCCTGATCCTGAGCCAAACACACCCCAAATCCATGGAGAACACTGGGATGTCCCAATCTCGAGCAAACCCATCCCAAATCCTGGCACACTCTGGGACTCCTCAATCCCAGGCAAACCCATCCCAAACCCCGGCACGCTCTGGGATTCCTCAATCCTGAGCAAACCCATCCCAAATCCCGGCACACTCTGGGATTCCTCAAACCCGGGCAAATCCATCCCAAATCCTGGCACACTCTGGCATTCCTCAGTCCCGAGCAAACCCATCCCAAATCCATGGAGAACACCGGGATGCCCCGATCCTGAGCAAACCCACCCCAAATCCACGGAACACACCGGGATGCCCCGATCCTGAGCAAACCCATCCCAAATCCTGGCACGCTCTGGGATTCCTCAATCCCGAGCAAACCCATCCCAAATCCTGGCACACTCTGGGATTCCTCAATCCCGAGCAAACCCATCCCAAACCCCGGCACACTCTGGGATTCCTCAATCCTGGGCAAACCCTCCCTAAATCCATGGAGAACACCAGGATGCCCTGATCCTGAGCAAACCCATCCCAAACCCCGGCACGCTCTGGGATTCCTCAATCCCGGGCAAACCCATCCTAAACCCACGGAACACACCGGGATGCCCCGATCCTGAGCAAACCCATCCCAAACCCACGGAGAACACCGGGACCCCCCGGTGCCCGTGCCCGCCTTACCGGCGCGTGTCCAGGCTGACCTCGGTGCCCAGCACGCAGACACCGCGGGCGGCCTGGCTGGTGGACATGGGCACGACGTGACGCGGGGCCATGGCCAGCCGGGCTGCGAGCTCCGCCGGCTCTGCGGGGAAACCAGCAGGACTGGATTAAAGAAAAGGGCTCGGGGAAGGGAAACTCCTCCTTCCCGGGATGACGGGGCTCGGCCCTGGGGACCCTGGTCCCACCTCCCAGCCTGATGGAGCTGATAGGGCAGCCCCGAGGTGACAGCCGGCCCTGCTGGGTGCTCCCCGGTGGGGAGTTTGGGGTTTGTTCTCCTCGGGTTGTTCCTCGCCGGCTCCATCTGGAAGCCCGCGGCTCATGCATTAAACATCCGCGCTCCCCCGGCAGCGCAGGGCGGTTCGTTTGGGGTTATTTACAACGCTGTCATTAAAACCGGGCATTTTCTTTAAAACACCCCAAATTTTCCGGCCGGGCTCTCTGGGCGCGGCTGAGTCACGGCCCCGGCTGCAGCGGCGGGGCCATGCCCGAGTTGGGCTGAACAAAAGGAAATGTTTGCTCAGGTCGGTCCTTCCCATCCCAGCCATCCCGGGGACGGGGCAGGGAGAACAGGTTATGGGGCAGGCGGGGAAGGGGAAGACACGGGCAGCCGGCAGCCAGAGGCTTCCCGAGGGAATTCGGACTCCTCTGCGCCTCGCTCGGACTGCGGGTTTCCTGAGGGGGGATGGACCTGAGATCCCTCGGGAAAGATCCCCGTTGCTGGAAGGTGTCGGTGCCAGAGATATCCATCGCTCCCCGGGCCGTCCCGTCCCGTCCCGTCCCATCCTATCCCATCCCATCCCATCCCATCCCATCCCATCCCATCCCATCCCATCCCATCCCATCCCATCCCATCCCATCCCATCCCGTCCCATCCCGTCCCATCCCGTCCCATCCCATCCCATCCCGTCCCATCCCGTCCCACCCCACCCCATCCCATCCCACCCCAGTCCATCCCATCCCACCCCGTCCCATCCCATCCCACCCTGTCCCATCCCATCCCATCCCATCCCGCAGGGTTTCCCCGCTCCAGAGCAGGGAAACCCGGCGGGAGTGGGAGGGGAGTCCCTGCCTGCTGGGGATGCGGGGAGCAGCTCCAGAGCGTCCCTGGGGATGGAGCAGCTCCAGAGTGTCCCTGTGCCACAGCTCCAGTGTCCCTGTGCCACAGCTCCAGTGTCCCTGTGTCACACAGCTCAGTCCCTGTGCCACAGCTCTGTTCCTGTGTCACAGCTCCAGTGTCCCTGTGTCACAGCTCCAGTGTCCCTGTGTCACACAGCTCAGTCCCTGTGTCATGGCTCGGTCACTGTCACACAGCTCCAGAGCGTCCCTGGGGATGGAGCAGCTTGAGTGTCCCTGTGTCACAGCTCCAGTGTCCCTGTGCCACAGCTCCAGAGTGTCCCTGGGGATGGAGCAGCTCCAGAGTGTCCCTGTGCCACAGCTCCAGAGTGTCCCTGTGCCACACAGCTCAGTCCCTGTGCCACAGCTCCAGAGAGTCCCTGGGGATGGAGCAGCTTGAGTGTCCCTGTGTCACAGCTCAGTCCCTGTGTCACACAGCTCAGTCCCTGTGTCACAGCTCCAGTGTCCCTGTGCCACAGCTCAGTCCCTGTCACACAGCCCTGTCCCTGTGCCACAGCTCAGTTCCTGTCACACAGCTCAGTCCCTGTGTCACAGCTCCAGTGTCCCTGTCAGTCCCTGTCCCACAGGGCTCATCCCCAGGAACGGGTGGGATGTGCTCGGCACAGGGAAGGGGAAGGGTAAGAGGGGGGCTGGGCAGGGCTGGGAGGGGCCGGAGCCGCCCGTGGGGTGGGACTGCCGAGATCAGCCCGGCCCGGCTCCGGGAAAGGGGCTCCGGGAACGGGGACAGGAAAGGGTTCCAGAAAGGGGACAGGGCTCCGGAAAGGGGACAGGGCTCCGGAAAGGGGACAGGGCTCCGGGAAAAGGGACAGGGCTCTGGGAAAGGGGACAGGGCTCCAGAAAGGGGACAGGGCTACGGGAAGGGGACAGGAAAGGGCTCTGGGAAAGGGGACAGGAAAGGGTTCTGGGAAAGGGGGCAGGGCTCTGGGAAAGGGGACAGGGCTCTGGGAAAGGGGACAGGAAAGGGTTCTGGGAAAGGGGACAGGGCTCCGGGAAAGGGGACAGAAACGGGGACAGGAAAGGGCTCTGGGAAAGGGGACAGGGCTCCAGAAAGGGCTCCAAAAAGGGCTCTGGGGAAGGGGAAGGAGCTCCAGGAAAGAGGAAAGGGCTCTGGGAAAGGGGTCCCTCACACTTTAACCACAGCAATCACCCCCAGCCCCGAGTCTCGTACCCCAGAACCCTTCCAGCGCCTGCAGGAGCAGCCAGGATGCTCCAGCGGGGAACGCTGGTGGCACTTCCAGGCTCCCCCAGGCCTCACCCGCTGGAGAGTGTGGATAATAAAACCCTGATTCCACAGCTCCTGCTGGGAATGGTGCTGGCTCTCCTGGCTCTCCTGGGGAGCGGGATGGATCCCTGGCCCGGCCCCACAGCCCCGTCCAGCTGCTGGTTGCACTGGTTTGCACTGGGCAGGGGCCGTGCCCCGAGCCTGCTGGGCTGGTTTGGGCTCAGGGCTGCACAGGAGCACACCTGAGGCCAGGGGAGCTCTGGGGAGCTCTGAAACCTGCAGGGAGGGGAGAGGAGCTCGGCCCTGCTGGGAGCTCAGCTTTGGGGTGGCTGTGCTCCCCAAAATCCAGCGGGGTCACATCCATGGGTATAGGGTGGGGACACAAAGCCCAAATCTCGCTGTGTGCCTGGGGCTGGGACATCAGTGCTCCCCAAAATCCAGCGGGATTTCATCCATGGGCATGGGGCAGGGGACACAGGGCCCAAACCTTTTGGGGCTGGCACATCAGTACTCCCCAAAATCCAGTGGGGTCACATCCCTGGGTACAGGGAGGGGACACAGGGCCCAAACCTTTTGGGGCTGGGACATCAGTGCTCCCCAAAATCCAGCAGGGTCACATCCATGGGTACAGGGAGGGGACACAGGGCCCAAATCTTTCAAGGCTGGGATGGCTGAGCTCCCCAAAATCCAGCAGGGTCACATCCCTGGGCATGGGGGGGACACAGGGCCCAAACCTCGCTGTGTGCCTGGGGGTGGGACAGCTGAGCTCCCCAAAACCCAGTGGGGTCACATCCCTGGGCATGGGGCAGGGGACACAGGGCCCAAACCTCACTGGCCTCTGGGGCTGGGACAGCTGTGCTCCCCAAAATCCAGTGGGATCTCATCCATGGGTACGGGGAGGGGACACAGGGCCCAAACCTTTCTGGGCTGGGATATCTGAGCCTCCCAAAATCCAATGGGATCACACCCTGGGCACGGTGGGGACGCAGAGCCCAAACATCACTGTCTGCCTGGGGCTGAGCCTCCCCAAAATCCAGCGGGATCACACCCGGGCTGGGATGGCTGAGCCTCCCCAAAATCCAGCGGGGTCACACCCAGGCAGAGCCCAGACCTTTCCGGGCTGGGATGGCTGAGCCTCCCTAAAATCCAGCGGGGTCACACCCGGGCTGGGATGGCTGAGCCTCCCCAAAATCCAGCGGGGTCACACCCGGGCTGGGATGGCTGAGCCTCCCCAAAATCCAGCGGGATCACACCCTGGCAGAGCCAAAGCCTTTCTGGGCTGGGATGGCTGAGCCTCCCCAAAATCCGGCGGGGTCACACCCGGGCTGGGATGGCTGAGCCTCCCCAAAATCCAGCGGGGTCACACCCGGGCTGGGATGGCTGAGCCTCCCCAAAATCCAGCGTGATCACACCCAGGCAGAGCCCAGACCTTTCCGGGCTGGCTGGGTTTTGCAGCCCGGCCCCGGCCCCAAACACCGGCAGGGTTTGGGTGGAGCCTGCGCTCCCTCCTCTTCCTCCTCCACCTGCCCAGAGCTCCGGCCGACCGGCCCTGCTGAGGGACAGGAGGCTCCGCAGCCACCGGGGCTGCTCCCAAATGACAGCTTTGGGATGTCAGTGCTCCCGGGAAGGGGCACAGGACGGACGGGAGCCCGCACAGGCACTGCCGGGAGCGAGGACAGAGGGGCAGAGGGGACAGAGGGGACAGGGGGGACAGAGGGGACAGCGGGGCAGGGGGGACGGGGGGGACAGAGGGGGACAGAGGGGACAGGGGGGACAGCGGGGACAGAGGGGGCAGCGGGGACAGCGGGGACAGCGGGGACAAGGGGGACAGAGGGGGCAGAGGGGGCAGAGGGGACAGAGGGGGCAGAGGGGGCAGAGGGGACAGCGGGGACAGAGGGGGCAGCCCGGGCAGCCTGCACTGGGGAGCGGCCTTTGGCTTTCCCCCAGCCCCAGCCCCTTTCCTTCCCCGGTCCCACTTTCCCCCAATCCCAGCCTTTCTCCCAATCCCAGCCTTTCCCAGTCCCAGCCTGTCCCAATTTTAGACTCCTTCCCCAATCCCAGCCCTTTTCCAATCCCAGTTTTCCCCCAATCCCAGCCTGTCCCCAGTCTCATCCTCTCCCCGATCCCAGCCTCTCCCCGATCCCAGCCTGTTCCCCATCCCAGCCTTTCCCCATCCCAGCCTTTCCCCGATCCCAGCCTGTCCCCGATCCCAGCCTCTCCCTGATCCCAGTTTTTCCCGATCCCAGCCTGTTCCCCATCCCAGCCTTTCCCCATCCCAGTTTTTCCCGATCCCATCCTGTCCCCGATCCCAGTTTTCCCCAATCCCAGCCTCTCCCCGATCCCAGTTTTCCCCGATCCCATCCCGTCCCCAGCCTTTCCCCGATCCCAGTTTTCCCCGATCCCAGCCTGTCCCCGATCCCAGTTTTTCCCAGTCCCAGCCTCTCCCCGATCCCAGCCTTTCCCGACCCCAGCCTCTCCCTGATCCCAGTTTTTCCCAATCCCAGCCTTTCCCGATCCCATCCCGTCCCCAGCCTTTCCCGATCCCAGTTTTTCCCGATCCCAGCCTTTCCCGACCCCAGCCTCTCCCTGATCCCAGTTTTCCCCGATCCCAGTTTTCCCCGATCCCAGCCGGTCCCCAGCCCCCCCCGGCTCCCTCCCGTCCCGCAGCGCCGCCGCTCTGCCGAGGAAAGTCTGATCACCTCCCTAAGCCGATAATTACAGCCGGCTAATTACAGCTCGTTAATTACCCCGCATGCTGAATTACAGGCGGGAACCTTTACGAGCCGTGTCAGCCTAATTACCCGAGCAGGAACCGGTTATCGAACCGGTTATCAAATCAGTTACCGAACCGGTTACCGAACCGGTTCCTGAATCAGTTATCGAACCGGTTATCGAACCGGCTATCGAACCAGGTACCGAACCGGTTATCGAACCGGTTATCAAATCAGTTACCGAACCGGTTCCTTAATCAGTTATCGAACCGGTTATCAAATCAGTTACCGAACCGGTTACCGAACCGGTTATCAAATCAGTTACTGAACCGGTTATCGAACCAGGTACCGACCGGTTATCGAACCGGTTATCGAACCAGGTACCGAACCAGGTATTGTACCAGGTACCGAACCGGTTACCGAACCAGGTATTGTACCAGGTACCGAACCGGTTACCGAACCAGGTATTGTACCAGGTACCGAACCGGTTATCAAAGCAGTTATCGAACCGGTTACCGATCCAGGTACCGAACCAGTTATCGAACCGGTTCCTTAATCAGTTATCGAACCAGGTACCGAACCGGGTACCGAACCGGGTAACGAACCAGTTATCAAACCAGGCACCTAACCAGTTATCAAATCAGTTACCGAACCGGGTACTGAACCAGGTACCGAACCGGGTACCAATGGAAATCACCCTAATTCCAATGGAAATGACCCCAATTCCAGTGGAAATGACCCCAATTCCAGTGGAAATGATCCCATTTTAGCTCAGATTCCCAAATTTCCCCTCCCTGAGTTTCCCAGCTCCTGGCCCGGATACCCATCGGGGACATTCCTCACCCAGTCCCGGAATTGTTTGGGCTGGAAGGGCTTTAAATCCCAACCCCATTCCCCGTTTTTCCAGCGGGGAACGGCAGCGCAGAGATGATCCCTACAAATCCCAGGATCACCTACAAATCCCAGGAACTCCCTTTTCTTCCCCGATCGCAGCACTGCCCCAATCCCAGCCCCTTTTCTTCCCCAGTCCCAGCCTTTCCCAATCCCAGCCTTTCCCCCAATCCCAGTTTTCCCCAATCCCAAATTTTCCCAATCCCAGTTTCTCCCAATCCCAGCCGTGCCCAATCCCAGCCTTTCCTAATCCCCGTTTCCCCCAATCTCAATTTTTCCCAATCCCACTTTTTCCCCCAATCCCAGCCTTTCCCAATCCCAGTTTTCCCCCAATCCCAGTTTTCCCCCAATCCCAGCCTTTCCTCCAATCCCAGTTTTTCCCAATTCCACTTTCCCCAATCCCAAAT
The DNA here is from genome assembly GCA_016584745.2 of Phylloscopus trochilus trochilus. Lineage (NCBI taxonomy): Eukaryota > Metazoa > Chordata > Aves > Passeriformes > Phylloscopidae > Phylloscopus > Phylloscopus trochilus. The sequence goes on along the minus strand of WQNJ02000069.1, from coordinate 342,294 downwards.
TTTCCCAATCCCAGTTTCCCCCAATCCCAGCCGCGCCCAATCCCAGCCCTTCCCAATCCCCGTTTCCCCCAATCTCAATTTTTCCCAATCCCACTTTTCCCCCAGTCCCAGCCTTTCCCAATCCCAGTTTTCCCCCAATCCCAGTTTCCTCCAATCCCAGCCTTTCCCCCAATCCCAGTTTTTCCCAATCCCACTTTTCCCCCAATCCCAGTTTCCCCCAATCCCACTTTTCCCCCAATCCCAGTTTTTCCCAATCCCAGTTTCCCCCCAATCCCACTTTCCCCCAATCCCAATTTTTCCCAATCCCACTTTTCCCCCAATCCCAATCAGCCAGCTTGCTGACTCCTCGCGGCTCCCAGACTCCGGGGCGGCCCTTTGGGCTGGAAAACGAACATCCAGCCGGCTGTTGGTGAATAATTAGCCGGCTGTTAATGAGCGGCGCAAACCCCGCGTGGGCGGGGGTGACAGAACCCGCTCCCCGCTCCCTCAGCCGCCGCTGCTTCCCGGGCTCCCTTTGAAAATTAGCAGGGGAAAAAAAAATTAAAAAATAAAAGAGAGTTCTGCTCTTGCCTCGGGGCTGGGAAAGCGGGAGCGGGCCGGGATTTTCCCTGGAGAGCAGAAGGAGAGGGCGGAACGCAGCCCAGGGGTGCGGCCGGAGCCCCAAACGCCGCAAATCCGCCCTGGGGATGCCAGGCTGGGGTCGGGGAGGTGAGGGGGGGACCCAGGGAGGTACCCGGGGAGGTGAGGGGGGACCCGAGGAGGGACCTGGGGAGGACCCGGGGGGGAGCCGGGCAGGTGAGGGGGGACCCGGGGAGGGACCCGGGGAGGTGAGGGGGGACCCGGGGGGGACCCGGGGGGGACCCGGGGAGGGACCCGGGGAGGTGAGGGGGGACCCGGGGGGGACCCGGGGAGGGACCCGGGGAGGTGAGGGGGGACCCGGGGGGGACCCGGGGAGGGACCCGGGGAGGTGAGGGGGGACCCGGGGGGGACCCGGGCAGGGACCCGGGGAGGTGAGGGGGGACCCGGGGGGGACCCGGGGAGGGACTCGGGGACAGCTGGGGGAGCTCCCTGCCCAGGGCTGGGAGCCGGCCGGGCCTGGGGCCAGCTGCCCTCCCTCCTTCCCTCGCTGTCCGTCCCTCCCTGTCCATCCCTGTCCGTCCCTCCCTGTCCATCTCTGTCCCTCCCTGTCCATCCCTCCCTCTCTGTCCACCCCTGTCCATCCCTCCCTCCCCGTCCATCTCTGTCCATCTTTGCCCATCTCTGTCCATCCCTGTCCGTCCCTCCCCGTCCATCCCTCCCTGCCCATCTCTGCCCATCTCTGTCCGTCCCGGTCCCTCCCTCCCACCCCCGCATCACCTTCAGAGGTGTCAGAGGGTCCGGCCCAGCCGCCCCCTCGCTCCCATTGCCATCCCAGCCCCGCCAGCTCCGGCAGGAGGAGGAGGAGGGCGGCCGGGCCGGGGGAAGGAGCAGCAGCGGCCGTCGGGGCTCGGCGGGGCAGCTCCCGGGGCAGTTCCCGATCCTGATCCTGGTCCCGATCCTGGTCCCGGTCCCGGTGCAGGTCCCGGTCCAGGTCCCGGTGCCGGTGCCCATGGCCGGGGAGATGCCGGGGGAGCCCCGCACGCTGCGGCTGCAGCACGGGAACCGCATCGAGGCCCTGTGCGTGCTGGGCGGCCACATCCGCGCCGACGTCTTCGGGTGAGAGGGACCCCAAAACCTCCCTTCCTCCCCCTCCTCCTCCTCCTTCCCCTCCCATTTTTCCTTCCAAAAATCCCCGCTCCTCCTTTTTCCTGCCGTTTTCCCAAACCCCGCGGCTGCTGGGTCCGCGCCGATGTTCACGGCTGAGAGGGACCCCACAAAACCTCCTTTCCTCCTCCACCTTCACCTTTCAACCCCGTTCCTCCCTCTGGGAATCCCTGCTCCTCATTTTTCCCTCTGGGAATCTCCGCTCCTCGTTTTTCCTTCTGCAAATCCCCGCTCCTCGTTTTTCCTCCTGTTTTCCCAAACCCCGCAGCTGCCGGGCAGCCACATCCACGCCGATGTCCCGAAGTGAGAGGGAGCCCCAGAATTTCCTTTCCTCCTCCACCTCCACCTCTCCCCTTGCTCTTCCCCTCGTTTTTCCCTCTGGGAATCCCTGCTCCTCCTTTTCCCTCCCTGCTTTCCCCAACCCCAGAGCCGCTGGGCAGCTACACCGAGGTCCACAGACGAGTGGGGACCCCCAAAACTTCCTTTCCTCCTCCACCTTCAGCTTCTTCCTCACCTTTCCCTTCCAGCTGTCCCCCCGGGAGTGCCCGCTCCTCGTTTGTCCCCCTGGGAATGCCCACTCCTCGTTTCTCCCTCTGCCTTCCCACCCTTTGGACACAATTTGTGGGCAAAACCCTCCCCGGGCTTTGCGGGGCTGCACCAGTCCCTGGGGAAGCTTTGACCCTCCCCGCATTGACCCCAGCCCAGTTACCCCATTCCAGTTACCCCAGGTCATTTAACCCAAACCCCACCCCATTTACCCCACCCCATTTACCCCAAACCTCACCCCATTTGCCTCAGCCCAGTTGCCCCAGCCCATTTACCCCAAACCCCAGTTCATTTACCCCAGCCCAGTTACCCCAGTTACCCCACACCAGTTACCCGGCCCAGTTACCCCAGTTACCCCAAGCCCCAGCCCATTTACCCCAGTTACCCCAGTTCATTTGCCCCAGCCCATTCACCTCATTTACCCCACCCCATTTACCCCACACCCCACCCCATTCACCCCACCCCAGTTACCCCAGCCCAGTTACCCCAAACCCCAGCCCAGTTACCCCATTTACCCCACCCCATTTACCCCACACCCCACCCCATTCACCCCAGCCCATTTACCCCAAACCCCACCCCATTCACCCCACCCCATTCACCCCACCCCATTCACCCCAGCCCAGTTACCCCAGCCCAGTTACCCCACCCCATTTACCCCAGTTACCCCACCCCAGTTACCCCATCCCACGGGGCTCAGCAGACCCTGGGGCACCTCAGGGAGCTGCTGGAGAGCAGAGGGACGAGCAGGAGCCCCGGGGAGGGGCTGCAAAACAAGGGGAGAACACCAAATCCCACCACCAAAGCTTTGGGAAAGCAGGAAAACCCCACAGCGCCAACCCCGCTTCCCTAAAACCAACCCAGCCCTGAACTTTGGGATGATTGTTCCCCCCAAAAGGGGAAAAAAAGGAGGTGAAGAGCTCATTCCAGGCTCGGTGCTGCTGTTGCAAATCCCAGCCTCGGTATTCAAGCCAAGCAGCGCAGCTCCAGCTCCCCTGGCTCCTCTCCAGGCCAAATCCCTTCCCCGGCGGGATCCCCAGGTCCGAGGAAACCAGGAAACCCAACCAGTTTTTCCAAGTGTAATTACAGGCAGTTGAAGGGTTTGAGGAACACCCAGGCGGGAGCGAAGCAGCGCTCGGATTTCCTGCCCCCCTCGCTGGGTTCGGTGGGAGCAGCGGCATCCCAGAAACCCGACCGAGGCGAGGGCTCGGGTGTCGGGGCCGAGAGCCCAAAGATAATCACCTGGGAGGGCAGGGAAATTGGGGAAAGGGAGCTGGGAGAGGGGAAGAGCAAGGGCACAGCGGGCTGGGAGCAGGGCAGCTCCGGGGCTGGATGAAACTCCCCAAAAATCAGAGTTTCCCCACGGAAAAGCCTCTCAGAGGGGAGCCCATGGTGTTCTGAGGGGTTGCTGAACACCGGGCTGGATGAAACCCCCCAAAAATCAGAGTTTCCCCAAGGAAAAGCCTCTCAGAGGGGCGGCCACAGTGTTCTGAGGGGTTGCTGAACACCGGGCTGGAAAAATAAATGGGGATTTCTCCACGGAGGTGCCAAGCCAGGCTGGCTGGCTGGGATTATTACAGACCCACAGCCAGGGCTGCAAACACTCCCAGGGCAAACCGGCCCTGAGCCGGGGTCATTCCGGTTCCCGGACAGCAGCAGGGCTGGCCGTGCCGGCGGTCAGCGTGGAGACGCCGGCGTGCCTGGCCTCGGCACGGCACGAATCCCGGCAGGAATCCCTGAAAATTCCGGGTGTTTCCGGCAGGGCGGCCCCCGCCGGGGCCGTGGCCTTTGGGGTGAAGCACACGGAGGGGGTCAGCGTGGACGTGCTGTTCCGCGGCCGCGCCGAGCCCGAGGCCGCCGGCGGCGCCGGCACGCGGTGGCCGCTGGACGAGGGGACGGTGCTGAGGTTCAGCATGAGCCGGGCCAGCTCCGAGGTCAACGACAACAAGGTGAGGAGCGGGATCTTGCCTCGGGGCTGGGAAAGCGGGGATTTTTTCCCTGGAGAGCAGAAGGAGAGGGTGGAACGCAGCCCCCAGGGGTGCGGCCGGAGCCCCAAACACCGCAAATCCGCCGTGGGGATGCCAGCAGTGGGACCCCCTGATGGGGAGGTGGAGAACGTCCTGCCCCAGCGTGGGATTTGGGGTTTGCAGGTCACCGTCAGCTTCTACGCAGAGGGAGGGAAGCCCATCAACCAGGCCGGAGTGTTCCTCACCGGCGTCGGTGAGTCCGGAGCTGCCGTGGCCCATCCCTGCCTGGAGCAGCCGTGGGGAGGGACAGCAAACCCAGCTGGGCTGGGTCTGGGGGTGACCGTGCCCCCCATGGGGCTGAGGAGAGGGGATCCCTCTGTCCCCACAGGGATCTCCCTGGACGTGGACGCGGATCGGGACGGAGTGGTGGAAAGGAACAGCCCCAACAAGGTACCCCAGCCTGCCCCACCCACCCCACCCCACCCCAGGGGAAACCCGCGGGCTCGGCGGGTCCTGAGCCGGCTGAGCCCCGGGGGTGCTTTAGGCCAGCTGGGCCTGGGGACCCGAGGGCCACGGGGCCATCCTGCTGGTCAGCTGCGACAAGGAGTTCCCCTTCGTCCCGCCCTCCGACTGCGACAGCGAGCAGCTCTTCGACCGGGAAGGTGACGCTCCCCAAAACCCCTTCCCTGCCCCCCAAAATCCCCATTGTCCCCTCTCTGTGACCTTTCCTGAGAGGGACCCAGCCCGGCACCCAGCTGCTCGCCACCAGCTGCCCAGCAAGCTTCCCACGCGGGGATTGCTGCGGAATTAGCGCCGCGCCAACTCTCCGGAGCCAGGCAGGGCACGGGGGAAGGGTTTGAGGTTCCAGGGATGCTCCGGGCAGGTGAGAGGAGCGCGGGGTGAGGCCACGGGGCCGGCAGCCAGGAATCCGCCCACCCATTCCTGGAAAACCCGACCCACGCACGCGGAGCCGGGCCCGGCGGCGCCCCGAGGTCACCGGGATGGGCAGGGAGGAGGGAAGGAGGGAATGAGGGAAGAGGGCGTGTGGGGCACGGCCCACGGGGCACCACGGGCTCAGGGTTTGCCAGGGTGCCCGGGGCGGTGGCGAGGGAAGAGCAGGTTTCTCGGGAAGAGGAGAGGCAAAGCCCGGGAGGGAAGAGGGAAAACCCCGGCCCTGGCTGGCTCGGTTTGCACCCCCAGACCTGCTGGACATGGCCCCGATGGTGCTGAGGACAGAGGGGCCCCAGCGCCTGCCCCGCGGCTACGAGATCGTCCTCTCCGTCCCGGTCAGCGACGCCGACAAAATCGGGGTCTTCCACGTGCAGAGTAAGGCCTTGCTCACCTCCTGCTCTGCCTCTTCCTCCTCTGCCCCTTCCTCTCCCCCTTCTTCCTGTTCCCCTTCCTCCTCTGCCTCTTCCTTCTGTTCCCCTTTCTCCTTTTCTTCCTCTTCTTCCTCTTCCTCTTCCCCTTTCTCCTCTTCCTTTTCCTCCTCTCCCCCTTCCTCTCCCCTTTCTTCCTGTTCCCCTTCCTCCTCTGCCTCTTCCTCCTGTTTCCCTTTCTCCTCTTCCTCTTCCTCTTCTTCCTCTTCCTCTTCCCCTTTCTCCTCTTCCTTTTCCTCCTCTCCCCCTTCCTCTCCCCTTTCTTCCTGTTTCCCTTTCTCCTCTGCCTCTTCCTCCTGTTCCCCTTTCTCCTCTTCCTCTTCTTCCTCTTCCCCTTTCTCCTGTTTCCCTTTCTCCTCTTCCTCCTGTTCCCCTTCCCCTTCCCATTCCCCTTCCCCTTCCTCCTCTTACTTTTCCTCCTCTGCCTCTTCCTCCTGTTCCCCTTTCTCCCCTTCCCCTTCCCCTTCCCCTTCCTCCTCTTACTTTTTCTCCTCTGCCTCTTCCTCCTGTTCCCCTTCCTTCTCTCCCCCTTCCTTTTCTGCCCCTTCCTCTTCTTCCCGTTCTTCCTCCGCCCCTTCCTCTTCTGCCCCATCTTCCTCTTCCCCTTTCTCCTTTTCCCCTTCTTCCTCTTCCCTTTCCCCTTCCATCATTTATTCCTCTTCCTTTTCTTCCTCTTCCATTTTCTCCGTTTCATTTTCCCCTTTCTCCTTTTCCCCTTCCTCCCCTTCCCCTTCCCCTTCCATCATTTATTCCTCTTCCTTTCCTTCCTCTCCCAGCATTTCCTCCTCTTCCTTTTCCTCCTCTTCTCCCGCTTCCTCTTCCCCTTCCTCCTCCTTCCTTTTTGCCTCTGTTTTTTTTAAATTATTTCCCTTTCTGGTTCCTGCTTCCCCAGCGTTCCTCACTCCTGGCGGGTTAAACACAGAGGGGGTAAAGAGATAAACGGGGATGTTTTTCATTAAAAATGAGGATAAATGGAGAGATAAATGGGGATTTTTTCATTAAAAATGAGGATAAATGGAGAGAGAAATGGGGATTTTTTTCATTAAAAATTTAGGATAAATGGAGAGATAAATGGGGATTTTTTCATTAAAAATGAGGATAAATAGAGAGAAAAATTGGGATGTTTTTCATTAAAAAATGAGGATAAATAGAGAAATAAATGGGGATTTTTTACATTAAAAAATGAGGATAAATAGAGAAATAAATGGGGATTTTTTTCAGACAGTGGAATAATTCCCAGCTGCCAGCAGGGCTGGGGTGTTAAACTGGGGGTCACCCGTGCTGGCTCCAGGGCACACCCCCTCCCCATTCCCACCCTGGGGGCACCGGGATTTATTTTCTGGGAATGGAACCCCTCACCCAGCCAGGAATGCGCTCGGGCTGTGCAGAGGGAGCCTGGGGCATTGTCCTCCCGTGGAGGGGCAGGATCTCCCTGAGAACCCCTTCCCAAGGGCTGCTCCATCCAGAGAAACGCTGGACAGTGACGCTCCCTTCCCCTCATCCCTCCTGCCCAGGACAGAATTCCAGCCCCTGCTCCAAGGAGCCTCTGACAGCCGGATCTCCTCAGAGATCCGAGGGGCCCGTGCCCCGGCCAGCCCCCAGAAATGCCCCCCAAAAACACGGGGGGAGCCTCAGGGGAAGCTCTGCCCCCTCCACCCTCGGCTGCCAAAGGGGATTTCTGGGGGGGGGGAAGCACCCCCAGGGTCTCCCTGCTCGCTTTTCCCGCCCTGTGTGTTTGGGTCGGGGAACTCAAAGATTTCCTCAGGCACGGAGGGAGCCTGGGAGCTCCTTGCCCGAGGAAATCAGGGGTGAATTTCGAGGAGACAGCCCCGAATCCCGAGGAAATCAGGCGTGAATCCCAAGGGAACAGCCCTGAATCCCAAGGAAACAGACCCAAATCCCAGGGAAATCAGGCGTGAATCCCAAGGAAACAGCCCCGAATCCTGAGGGAACAGCCCCAAATCCCAAGGAAACTGCCCCGAATCCCGAGGGAACAGCCCCGAATCCCAGGGAAACAGCCCCAAACCCCAAGGGAACAGCCCCAAATCCCAGGGAAGCAGCCCCAAATCCCGAGGGAACAGCCCCAAGTCCCAAGGGAACAGCCCCGAATCTCAGGGAAACAGCCCCGAATCCGGAGGGAACAGCCCCAAGTCCCGAGGGAACAGCCCCGAATCCCGAGGGAACAGCCCCAAATCTCGAGGGAACAGCCCCGAATCCCGAGGAAGCAACCCCAAATCCCAAGGAAACAGCCCCGAATCCCAGGGAAGCGGCCCCGAATCCCGAGGGAACAGCCCTGAATCCCGAGGGAACGGCCCCAAATCCCAAGGGAACGGCCCCAAATCCCAAGGGAACAGCCCCGAATCCCGAGGGAACAGCCCCAAATCCCGAGGGAACGGCCCCGAATCCCAAGGGAACAGCCCTGAATCCCAAGGAAGCAGCCCTGAATCCCGAGGGAACAGCCCCGAAACCCAAGGAAATGGCCCCGAATCCCGAGGGAACAGCCCCAAATCCCGAGGGAACACCCCAGAATCCCAAGGGAACAGCCCCGAATCCCAAGGAAACAGACCCATATTCCAGGGAAATCAGCCCCGAATCCCGAGGGAACAGCCCCGAATCCCAAGGAAACAGACCCATATTCCAGGGAAATCAGCCCCGACTCCCGAGGGAACAGCCATGAATCCCAAGGAAGCAGCCCCGAATCCCGAGGGAACAGCCCCAAATCCCAAGGAAACAGCCCCGAATCCCGAGGGAACAGCCCCAAATCCTGAGGGAACAGCCCCAAATCCCAAGGAAATGGCCCCGAATCCCGAGGGAACAGCCCCAAATCCCAAGGAAACAGCCATGAATCCTAAGGAAATCAGGCGTGAATCCCAAGGAAACAGCCCTGAATCCCGAGGAAACAACCCCAATTCCCGAGGGAACAGCCCTGAATCCCGAGGGAACAGCCCCGAATCCCAAGAAAACAGCCATGAATCCTAAGGAAATCAGGCGTGAATCCAAGGAAACGGCCCCGAATCGTGAGAAACAGCCTCGAATCCCGAGGGACCGGCCCCAAATCTCAAGGGAACAGCCCCAAATCCCAAGGAAACAGCCATGAATCCCGAGGGAACAGCCCCAAATCCCTAAGGAACAGCCCCGAATCCCGATAACCCTGTGTATCCCCCCGCTCTCCCCTTCCCCCGCAGACCCCTTCGTCGGGCAGCGCTTCGTGCGGGTGCTGGGCGGGAGGAAGCTCTTCCACCCCCTGCCCTACCCCGGCGGCCCCGCCGAGCTCCGCTTCTTCGTGGAGGGGCTGCGCTTCCCCGACGAGACCTTCCCCGGGCTGGTGTCCGTCCACGTCAGCCTCCTGGAGCCGCTGGCCGAGGTGGGGAACTCCGGGGAACTCCGGGGAACTCCATGGAACTCCGGGGAACTCAGGGGAGCTCCAGGGAACTCCTGGGAACTCCTGGGAACTCCGGGGAACTCTTGGGAATTCCATGGAACTCCGGGGAACTCTGGGAAACTCTTGGGAACTCCAGGGAGCTCTGGGGAACTCCAGGGAACTCTTGGGAACTCCGGGGAGCTCTTGGGAACTCTTGGGAACCCTGGGGAGCTCCGGGGAACTCTGGGGAACTCTTGGGAACTCCAGGGAGCTCTGGGGAACTCTTGGGAACTCAGGGGAGCTCCTGGGAACCCTGGGGAGCTCCAGGGAACTCTGGGGAACTCCAGGGAACTCTGGGGAGCTCCAAGGAACTCCGGGAAGCTCCAGGGAACTCCGGGGAACCCCCAGGAACTCAGGAAAGCTCCTGGGAACTCTTGGGAACTCCAGGGAGCTCTGGGGAACTCTGGGAACCCTGGGGAACCCTGAGGAACCCTGGGGAACTCTGGGGAACTCTGGGGAACTGCTGGGAACCCTGGGGAGCTCCGGGGAGCTCCTGGGAACTCCAGGGAACTCCAGGGAACCCTGGGGAACTCATGGGAACCCTGGGGAGCTCCAGAGAACCCCAGGGAACTCTGGGGAGCTCCAGGGAACTCCTGGGAACTCTGGGGAATTCCAGAGAACTCCTGGGAATTCCATGGAACTCCTGGGAACTCCGGAGAACCCCAGGGAGCTCCAGAGAACTCCTGGGAACTCTGGGGAACTCCAAGGAACTCCAAGGAACTCCAAGGAACTCCAAGGAACTCTGGGGAACTCCAGGGAATGGGGCAGAAGGGAGGCTGCAGCCAGGAAATTGGGATGGTGCCGGAACGAGGAGCGATCCCATTAACCAGAGTCCCAAAAATTAACCCCGGGGGGAGGGAGCCTGGGGTGGGATACGGGGCGGGGAGCGCCCCTGGTTCCTGCTCCCGTCCCTGATTCCCGCTCCCGCCCCTGATTCCCGCTCCCGCCCCTGATTCCCGCTCCGGTCCCTGATTCCCGCTCCGGTCCCTGATTCCCGCTCCCATCCTTAATTCCCGCTCCCGTCCCTGATTCCCGCTCCCATCCCTGATTCCCGCTCCCATCCTTAATTCCCGCTCCCGTCCCTGATTCCCGCTCCCGTCCCTGATTCCCGCTCCCGTCCCTGATTCCCGCTCCCGTCCCTGATTCCCGCTCCCATCCCTGATTCCCGCTCCCGCCCCTGATTCCCGCTCCCGTCCCTGATTCCCGCTCCCGCCCCTGATTCCCGCTCCCGCCCCTGATTCCCGCTCCCGCCCCTGATTCCCGCTCCCATCCCTGATTCCCGCTCCCATCCCTGATTCCCGCTCCCATCCCTGATTCCCGCTCCCATCCCTGATTCCCGCTCCCGTCCCTGATTCCCGCTCCCATCCCTGATTCCCGCTCCCATCCCTGATTCCCGCTCCCATCCCTGATTCCCGCTCCCGTCCCTGATTCCCGCTCCCATCCCTGATTCCCGCTCCCGTCCCTGATTCCTGCTCCCGTCCCTGATTCCCGCTCCCATCCCTGATTCCCGCTCCCATCCCTGATTCCCGCTCCCATCCCTGATTCCCGCTCCCATCCCTGATTCCCGCTCCCGTCCCTGATTCCTGCTCCCATCCCTGATTCCCGCTCCCGTCCCTGATTCCTGCTCCCGTCCCTGATTCCTGCTCCCATCCCTGATTCCCGCTCCCATCCCTGATTCCTGCTCCCATCCCTGATTCCCGCTCCCGTCCCTGATTCCCGCTCCCATCCCTGATTCCCGCTCCCGTCCCTGATTCCCGCTCCCGTCCCTGATTCCCGCTCCGGTCCCTGATTCCCGCTCCCGTCCCTGATTCCCGCTCCCGTCCCTGATTCCCGCTCCCGTCCCTGATTCCCGCTCCCGTTCCTGATTCCTGCTCCCGTCCCTGATTCCCGCTCCCATCCCTGATTCATTCCCGCTCCCATCCCTGATTCCTGCTCCCGCCCCTGATTCCCGCTCCCGTCCCCGATTCCCGCTCCCGTCCCCGATTCCCGCTCCCGTCCCTGATTCCCGCTCCCGTCCCTGATTCCCGCTCCCGTCCCTGATTCCCGCTCCCGTCCCTGATTCCCGCTCCCGCCCCTGATTCCTGCTCCCGTCCCTGATTCCTGCTCCCGTCCCTGATTCCCGCTCCCGACCCTGATTCCCGCTCCCGTCCCTGATTCCCGCTCCCGTCCCTGATTCCTGCTCCCGTCCCTGATTCCCGCTTCCATCCCTGATTCCCGCTCCCGACCCTGATTCCCGCTCCCATCCCTGATTCCCGCTCCCGTCCCTGATTCCTGCTCCCGTCCCTGATTCCCGCTCCCATCCCTGATTCCCGCTCCCATCCCTGATTCCTGCTCCCGTCCCTGATTCCCGCTCCCATCCCTGATTCCCGCTCCCATCCCTGATTCCTGCTCCCGCAGGGCATCCCCCGCTCGCCCATCTTCACCGACACCGTGGTGTTCCGGGTGGCGCCCTGGATCATGACCCCCAACACCCTGGCCCCGCTGAATCTCTTCGTCTGCAGGTACGGCCGGTGCTTCCCCCGTGTTGTTGTCTGGGTTTGGACAGACAGGTTCCTGCCAGGGAAACTGCGGTTCCCCTCAGAATGGGGAATGCAAACCCCTCACACCCCCCGCCAAATTATAATTTTGCAATCAAGGGCTCTCGGGCAAAGATTTTGGGGATGGGAATAACAGTTCTTTAATAGGAATATGAACAATACAAATGTGATAGGGAACAAAACCACCCAAGCAAACAAGCAAACAAACAAACAAACAACAATTTTGGAAAAAACCCTGACAGAGTCAGAGCCACAGCCTGACACCCTGTGAGTCAGGGTGTTGAAAACAGTCCCAAAGTGAGTCCTGCTGGAGTGGCAGAGGTGGTTCTGGTGGGGCAGAGATGATCCTGGAGAAAAACAGGTCCAGGGGTGGTGAGGTGAGGTCTGGTGATGGTGAGGAGGGGTCTGGTGATGGTGAGATGGGGTCTGGTGATGATGAGGAGGGGGATCTGGTGATGGTGAGGAGGGGTCTGGTGTGGGTGAGATGGAGTCTGGTGATGGTGAGGAGGGGGATCTGGTGATGGTGAGGAGGGATCTGGTGATGGTGAGGAGGGTCTGGTGATGATGAGGAGGGGTCTGGTGATGGTGAGGAGGGGGTCTGGTGATGATGAGGAGGGGTCTGGTGATGATGAGATGGAGTCTGGTGTTGGTGAGGAGGGATCTGGTGATGGTGAGGAGGGGGTCCAGGGATGGTGAGATGGAGTCTGGTGATGGTGATGAGGGGTCTGGTGATGGTGAGGAGGGGGATCTGGTGATGATGAGGAGGGGTCTGGTGATGGTGAGATGGGGTCTGGTGATGATGAGGAGGGGGATCTGGTGATGGTGAGGAGGGTCTGGTGATGATGAGGAGGGGTCTGGTGATGGTGAGGGGGGGTCTGGTGATGATGAGGAGGGGTCTGGTGATGATGAGGAGGGGGTCCAGGGATGGTGAGATGGAGTCTGGTGATGGTGAGGAGGGATCTGGTGATGGTGAGATGGGATCTGGTGATGGTGAGAAGGGGTCTGGTGATGGTGAGGAGGGGTCTGGTGATGGTGAGATGGGATCTGGTGATGGTGAGGAGGGGTCTGGTGATGATGAGGAGGGGTCTGGTGATGGTGAGGAGGGGTCTGGTGATGATGAGGAGGGGTCTGGTGATGATGAGGAGGGGGATCTGGTGTTGGTGAGATGGGTTCTGGTGATGATGAGGAGGGGTCCAGGGATGGTGAGATGGGATTTGGTGATGGTGAGGAGGGGATGTGGCGATGGTGAGGAGGGGGATCTGGTGATGATGATGAGGAGGGGTCTGGTGTTGGTGAGGAGGGGTCTGGTGATGGTGAGATGGAGTCTGGTGATGGTGAGGAGGGATCTGCTGATGATGAGGAGGGGTCTGGTGATGATGAGGAGGGGTCTGGTGATGGTGAGGAGAGGGTCTGGTGATGGTGAGGAGGGGTCTGGTGATGGTGAGATGGGGTCTGGTGATGATGAGGAGGGGCCTGGTGATGATGAGGAGGGGTCTGGTGATGGTGAGGAGGGGTCTGGTGATGGTGAGATGGAGTCTGGTGTTGGTGAGATGGGGTCTGGTGATGGTGAGGAGGGTCTGGTGATGGTGAGATGGAGTCTGGAGATGGTGAGATGGAGTCTGGTGATGATGAGGAGGGGGTTCAGTGATGGTGAGGAGGGTCTGGTGATGGTGAGATGAGGTCCGGTGATGATGATGAGGGGGATCTGGTGATGATGAGGGGGTCCGGGGATGGTGAGATGGAGTCTGGTGATGGTGAGATGGAGTCTGGTGATGGTGAGATGAGGTCTGGTGTTGGTGAGATGAGGTCCGCTCTTCCTCCCAGGAAATGGGGTGAAAAACAAACCCCTCTGTGTCTGTGAGTCTCTGTTTATCCAGACAGACAAACCGCCTGTCCCCACTGCCAGGGGATGGGATCCATCTCACCATGGGGTGATGGAAATGCAGATGCAGCTCTGGGGGAGAAGGTCCAGGCTGGGGAGGTGCTGATGGCCCATCACTCAAAGGCCTCTCCCCCCTTGAGCTACCAGAGATAAAGAAAAGCCTCTCCCCAGCTGCTTTTTTAACAATGATGAAAATAAAATGTACAAACCGTGGCTCCACAGCCCAGGGCAGTTATAAACACAGGGTTGGGGGTTGGCTTTTGGCACACAGCCAGATGGTTGCTGTGTGGATGACGTGGGAAGGTCGTGTTGTGTGTTCCTTTATTAATAGAACTTGAAAAATGGGATAAATGAATATTCTTAGATTGTAACAAAGTAGGGGTTGGGGTTTTTGGTTTTGTTTTGGGGTTTTGTTTGTTTTGTTTTGGGGGTTTTTTGGGTTTTTGGGGGGTTTTTTTTGTTTGTTTTGTTTTTGTTTTTTGGGGTTTTTTTGGTTTTTTTGTTTGTTTGTTTGTTTTGGTTGTTTTGGTTTGGTTTGGTTTTTGGTGTTTTTTTGTTTGTTTTTTTTTTGTAACTCCTCAACTAGATAAAAGACAGAAGGGACGTCTGGAATTCCTGAACTAAAGATAAAGAACAATTGAGCCTCGTTAGGGTCTGAATCTTTTGGAAGACAGATTTACAACCTCCCCCCAGACTGCGTGGAGTCCCACAGATAAAATGTGTACTTAAGGGGGGTCTTGAAACCAAAATGAATATTTGAATCACGCATCAGCTCATTTAAATACGTAACACAGAAGTCCTTAAAACAAAGGATCTGAAAAGAGACAGGGTGCTGATCTGGTTGGTATCAGCACCTCGGCCAAAAAAAGCTTTGTGGGTTTTTTTTTTTGTCTCCTGATTGTCTATTTTACTTTATTTTTTATTAAATTTATAAATCTCACATAAAAGCGAATTTTTCACACCCGGCCCCGCCGGTCCCGGGGCCGGCTGGGGAAGGGGGAATCTCCATCCTTGCCCATCCTTTTCCCCCAGCATGAAGGACAATTACCTGTTCACCAAGGAGATCCAGAGCCTGGCGGCCAAGGCCGGCTGCAAGCTGAAGGTTTGCTTCGGCTACATCAACCGCGGCGACCGCTGGATGCAGGTGAGAGGGGAGGGGAGCTCCAAAAACCGGGAAAAACCCTTCCCTGCGGGGAATTCCCAGGGGATTTCCTCCCTTCCCCAGGATGAGATGGAGTTCGGCTACACCCACGCTCCCCACAAGAGCTTCCCGGTGGTGCTGGACTCCCCGCGGGAGAGAGGGATGGAGCAACTCCCCGTCAAGGAGCTGCTGGTGAGAGAAGGTTCCCTGTGGAGCAGCTCCCAGGGTTCATGCCCAGCCCACCTTCCCCTTCCCAAAACCATCCCTGCCCTCGGCTCCGGGCGTGGAATTGCCTGGAAAATGGGAGCAGAACGGGAGATCGGCTCCCACCCACCTCCAGCCTCCCCCCTGTCCCTCACCCAGCCCAACCTGTGTCCCAGCCCCGAGGAAAACCTCTGATCCGGGGGGAGACAGGCTCCTGCCGAGCTCTGGGATGGGATTTCTCCAGGAAAACCTCTGATCCAGGGGGTGACAGGCTCCTGCTGAGCTCTGGGATGGGATTTCTCCAGGAAAACCTCTGATCCGGGGGGTGACAGGCTCCTGCCGAGCTCTGGGATGGGATTTCCCGAGGAAAACCTCTGATCCAGGCAGAGACAGGCTCCTGCCCAGCTCTGGGATGGGATTTCTCCAGGAAAACCTCTGATCCAGGCAGAGACAGTCTCCTGCTGAGCTCTGGGATGGGATTTCCTGAGGAAAACCTCTGATCCAGGCAGAGACAGGCTCCTGCCGAGCTCTGGGATGGGATTTCTCCAGGAAAACCTCTGACCCAGGGGGAGACAGGCTCCTGCCGAGCTCTGGGATGGGATTTCTCCAGGAAAACCTCTGATCTGGGGGGAGACAGGCTCCTGCCGAGCTCTGGGATGGGATTTCTCCAGGAAAACCTCTGACCTGGGGGGAGACAGGCTCCTGCCGAGCTCTGGGATGGGATTTCTCCAGGAAAACCTCTGATCCGGGGGGAGATAGGCTCCTGCTGAGCTCTGGGATGGGATTTCTCCAGGAAAACCTCTGATCCGGGGGGAGACAGGCTCCTGCTGAGCTCTGGGATGGGATTTCTCCAGGAAAACCTCTGATCCAGGCAGAGACAGGCTCCTGCCGAGCTCTGGGATGGGATTTCTCCAGGAAAACCTCTGATCCGGGGGGAGACAGGCTCCTGCCGAGCTCTGGGATGGGATTTCCCGAGGAAAACCTCTGACCCAAGCAGAGACAGGCTCCTGTCGAGCTCTGGGATGGGATTTCCTGAGGAAAACCTCTGATCCGGGGGGTGACAGGCTCCTGCCCAGCTCTGGGATGGGATTTCTCCAGGAAAACCTCTGATCCGGGGGCAGACAGGCTCCTGCTGAGCTCTGGGATGGGATTTCCCGAGGAAAACCTCTGATCCGGGGGGAGACAGGCTCCTGCCGAGCTCTGGGAGGGGATTTCTCCCCCCTGAGCACCCCAGGGATGGGCTGTGTTTTCCTTTCCTCCTCCATGCCTGGGAATATCCAGCAGCTTCCGAGGGGGAGAGGGAAGGGAAGCAGGAGAGGGCCAGTTTACTTCCCCCAAATGGAAACGGGGTGCAGCCATGGCCAGGAACATCCCTGCAGGCTCCTTGGCCGAGGAAAAAGGGCCAGGCCAAGCCTAGGATGGGGCAGTTTGGGAGAGCCCTGCATGGAAAAAAGGCTGGATTGGGCGATCCAAGGGCGATCCCTCGGAGATCTTATCCAGCGGGGCAAGGGCAGGACAGCCCCAGGCAGCCACGGAGTCACTGTCCCCATCTCACTGAGCAGCCTCAGGAATGGGAGACGAGGACAAATCCCAGCTTTTGTCCCTTTGGGGAAGGCTGGGGGCTTTAGGGAGCGCTGAAATCCGTCGTTCCTCATGCCTGGCACGGGAACATCCCGTCCCGGCTCCGTCCAGCGAATCGGCGCGGATCTGCCCTCTTTAGGAATTGCTCTGCCTCGTATTTAGGGCAGCAATTCCAGCCTTGGGAAGCCGCTAACACATCATCCTCCCAATTTCTGCTTTGAAATTTCTGCCCCTAATCCCCAGCCCGACCTTTCCAATCTCATTTTCCAGCGAGGAATACCACGGGCACGGGTCAAGCCCTGAGCCCCCGGGAAGCCCATGCCAGGGAAAAAGGAGACGGGGAGGGAATTATCCCCTGGAAAATCAGCGTGGAACTGATAGGCCTTGGATGTGGCCCGCAAACCCGGGATGAACCAGAGCCCTGACAGTTGAAACCGGGCGGGCTCCGAGGTTTTATTAAACCGAAATGAGCCGGGAGCAGGTGCTTGGTGCTCAGGCCCTCCCTCAGCACCCAGAGGAAAAGGGATCTGATCCCGGCCATCCCCCCAGAAACGCTCCCCAAAAACACGGGGGGAGCCTCAGGGACAGCTCTGCCCCCTCCATCCCAGCGCCTCCGAACACCCTCGGCTGCCAAAGGGAATTTCTGGGTCTTGCTTTCCCCACCCTGCAGGTTTGGGTCACCCCTGTGGAAACCCAACCCTGATAGTTCCAAAATAGGCTGGGATTTGACTCAAACCTCCCGGACACCCGATCCCATCGCAGGGGCTGCTCCAGCTCCAACCGCAGAGCGGGGTTTTGGTGCCGTCCCTGCCCTTTCTGCCCTGCTCTCCTCACTCCCTCCAGGCTTTGGCACACTCAGCCCAGCGCTAATTACCCCTGCCAGTCCCAGATGCATTAAGTTCTGGAAATCAGGCCTTAAGTAGGATTTAAGTGTCGTGCCACCCTCGGGGTGGCTCTCAGCCCAGGGCAGAGTCACCCTGAGGGGCTGGAGTTCACCTCCCTCCCGGAGGCAGCCAGCAGCTTCACTCCGGGCTGCCTAATTAGCTTAATGTGGACACTTAAACCTTGGCTTAATTTGGGCACTTAAACCTTGGCTGGGGAGAACAGAGGAGATTTGGTCCTGCTTAATTTGGGCACTTAAACCTTGGCTTAATTTGGGCTCTTAAACCTTGGCTGGGGAGAACAGAGGAGAAGTGGTCCTGCTTAATTTGGGCTCTTAAACCTTGGCTGGGGAGAACAGAGGAGATCTGGTCCTGCTTAATTTGGACATTTAAAACTTGGCTTTATGTGGACCCTGAAACCTTGGCTGTGGGACGAGAGAGGAGCTCTGGCCCCCAGGTTCACGTGGACACAAACCTTGGCTTTATGTGGACATCTAAATCTTGGCCGGGGGATGACAGAGGAGATCTGGTCCTGCTTAATGAGGACATTTAAAACTTGGCTTAATTTGGGCATTGAAACCTTGGCTGTGGGATGCCAGAGGAGATCTGGCCCCAGGTCCATGTGGACACAAACCTTGATTCAATGTGGACACAAACCTTGGCTGTGGGATGCCAGAGGGGATCTGACCCCAGGTTCATTTGGACACAAACCTTGATTCAATGTGGACACAAACCTTGGCCCTGGGATGTCAGAGGGGATCTGGCCCCAGGTCCATGTGGACACAAACCTTGGTCCATGTGGACACAAACCTTGGCTGTGGGATGCCAGAGGAGATCTGACCCCAGGTTCACATGGACACAAACCTTGGCCCTGGGATGGCAGAGGGGATCTGGCCCCAGGTCCATGTGGACACAAACCTTGGCTCTGGGATGTCAGAGGGGATCTGGCCCCAGGTCCATGTGGACACAAACCTTGGCTCTGGGATGTCAGAGGGGATCTGGCCCCAGGTTCACATGGACACAAACCTTGGTTCAATGTGGACACAAACCTTGGTTCAATGTGGACACAAACCTTGGTTGTGGGATGTTAGAGGAGATCTGGCCCCAGGTCCATGTGGACACAAACCTTGGCTGTGGGATGCCAGAGGGGATCTGGCCCCAGGTGAACGTGGACACAAACCTTGGCTGTGGGATGTCAGAGGAGATCTGACCCAGGTCCATGTGGACACAAACCTTGGCTCTGGGATGCCAGAGGAGATCTGACCCAGGTCCATGTGGACACAAACCTTGGCTGTGGGATGTCAGAGGAGATCTGGCCCCAGGTTCATTTGGACACAAACCTTGGCTCTGGGATGCCAGAGGAGATCTGCCCCCAGGTTCACATGGACACAAACCTTGGTTCAATGTGGACACAAACCTTGGCTGTGGGATGCCAGAGGAGATCTGACCCCAGGTTAATGTGGACACAAACCTTGGCTGTGGGATGCCAGAGGGGATCTGGCCCCAGATTCACATGGACACAAACCTTGGCTGTGGGATGTCAGAGGAGATCTGGCCTCAGGTTAATGTGGACACCAACCTTGGCTTTATGTGGACATTTAAATCTTGGCCAGGAGATGACAGAGAAGATCTGGTCCTGCTTAATTTGGAAACTTAAACCTTGGCTTAATTTGGGCACTTAAACCTTGGCTGGGGAGAACAGAGAAGATCTGGTCCTGCTTAATGTGGACATTTAAAACTTGGCTTAATTTGGGCATTGAAACCTTGGCTCTGGGATGCCAGAGGAGATCTGACCCCAGGTGAATGTGGACACAAACCTTGGCTGTGGGATGTCAGAGGAGATCTGACCCCAGGTTCATGTGGACACAAACCTTGGCTGTGGGATGCCAGAGGAGATCTGGCCCCAGGTTCATGTGGACACAAACCTTGGCTGTGGGATGCCAGAGGAGATCTGACCCCAGGTCCATGTGGACACAAACCTTGGCTGTGGGATGTCAGAGGAGATCTGGCCCCAGGTCCATGTGGACACAAACCTTGGCTGTGGGATGTCAGAGGAGATCTGACCCAGGTTCACATGGACACAAACCTTGGCTCTGGGATGCCAGAGGAGATCTGACCCCAGGTCCATGTGGACACAAACCTTGGCTCTGGGATGCCAGAGGGGATCTGGCCCCAGGTCCATGTGGACACAAACCTTGGCTGTGAGATGCCAGAGGGGATCTGGCCCCAGGTCCATGTGGACACAAACCTTGGTTCAATGTGGACACAAACCTTGGCCCTGGGATGTCAGAGGGGATCTGGCCCCAGGTTCACATGGACACAAACCTTGGCCCTGGGATGTCAGAGGGGATCTGGCCCAAGGTCCATGTGGACCCTGGAACCTTGGCTGTGGGATGTCAGAGGGGATCTGGCCCCAGGTCCATGTGGACACAAACCTTGGCTGTGGGATGTCAGAGGAGATCTGGCCCCAGGTTAACGTGGACACAAACCTTGGCTGTGGGATGCCAGAGGAGATCTGACCCAGGTTCACATGGACACAAACCTTGGCTGTGGGATGCCAGAGGGGATCTGACCCCAGGTCCATGTGGACACAAACCTTGGCTGTGGGATGCCAGAGGGGATCTGGCCCCAGGTCAATGTGGACACAAACCTTGGCTGTGGGATGCCAGAGGGGATCTGTCCGTGGCTCCAGGCCTGGGCTCTGCTCCCGGCTTGTCCCAATTGTCCCTGCACCTCCCTGACCCCGAGTCCCTTCCCCTCCTGCCCTCCCTGTGCCCCCAGCACCCCGCAGGGGGATAAAACCCGGGGACAGCGGGGGCTCAGGGCAGCTCCTCCTTCCCCAGGGCCCCGATTTCGGCTACGTGCACAAGGAGCCTCTCTTCGAGGCCACGGCCAGCCTGGACTCCTTCGGGAACGTGGAGGTCAGCCCGCCCGTCTGCGTGGCCGGCAAGGAGTATCCCTTGGGAAGGATCCTGGTGGGCAGCAGCTTCCCCGGGTAAGGAAGGGAAGGGGGGGAAGGCAGATCCGGGGAAAAGGCAGATTTGGGGGCAGAGCCTCAACAGGCGCCCTGAAACACCCCCAAGGTCGGGTTAATTGGGTTCATCACGCACTGCCTGAGCGGGGTGGGGGCTCCCAGGTCCTGCCACCACCGTGGCGACTTGTATCTGATATAAATATAGAAATATTTATATATATATATATATATAATATTTTTATATATATTATATATATATAAAAATATAAATATTTATATATTTTTATATAATATTTATATATATTATACCTATAAATATATATATATATATATATATATATATATATATGTCATTTATATCCAGGCAGATGCTGATGGGAATTTTCTCCCCAGTCCAAGTGTCCAGGCCAGAGTTGGTGGGAATATCCCCCCAATCCAAGAATCCAGGCAGATATTGATGGGAATATCCCGTCAATCCAAAAATCCAGGCAGATATTGATGGGAAAATCCCCTCAATCCAAGAATCCAGGCAGATATTGATGGGAATATCCCCTCAATCCAAGTATCCAGGAATATGTTGATGGGAATATCCCCCCAATCCGAGTGTCCATGCAGATGCTGATGGGAATTTTACCCCCAATCCAAGTGTCCAAGCCAATATTGATGGGAATTTTACCCCCAATCCAAGTGTCCAAGCCAATATTGATGGGAATTTTCCCCCAATCCCAGTATCCAGGCAGACATTGATGGGAATTATCCCCCAATCCCAGTATCCAGGCAGACCCTGACAGGAATTTTCCCCCAATCCCAGTATCCCTGCAGACCCTGACAGGAATTTTCCCCCAATCCCAGTATCCATGCAGACCCTGACAGGAATTTCCCCCCAATCCCAGTATCCAGGCAGACCCTGACGGGAATTTTCCCCCCAATCCCAGAATCCATGCAGACCCTGATGGGAATTTTCCCCCAATCCCAGTATCCCTGCAGACACTGATGGGAATTATCCCCCAGTCCCAGTATCCAGGCAGACCCTGATGGGAATTTCCCCCCAATCCCAGTATCCAGGCAGACCCTGACGGGAATTTTCCCCCAATCCCAGTATCCACGCAGACCCTGACGGGAATTTTCCCCCAATCCCAGTATCCAGGCAGACCCAGACTGGAATTTTCCCCCAATCCCAGTGTCCATGCAGACCCTGACAGGAATTATCCCCCCAATCCCAGTATCCAGGCAGACCCTGACAGGAATTTCCCCCCAATCCCAGTATCCAGGCAGACACTGACAGGAATTTTCCCCCAATCCCAGTATCCAGGCAGACACTGATGGGAATATCCCCCCAATCCCAGTATCCATGCAGACCCTGATGGGAATTTTCCCCCCAATCCCAGTATCCATGCAGACCCTGATGGGAATTTTCCCCCCAATCCCAGTATCCAGGCAGACCCTGACGGGAATTATCCCCCAATCCCAGTATCCATGCAGACCCTGATGGGAATTTTCCCCCAATCCCACTATCCAGGCAGACCCTGACAGGAATTTTCCCCCAATCCCAGTATCTATACTGATGGGAATTTTCCCCCAATCCCAGTGTCCAGGCAGACTCTGACAGGAATTTTCCCCCAATCCCAGTATCCAGGCAGACTCTGATGGGAATTTCCCCCAATCCCAGTATCCATGCAAACCCTGATGGGAATTTCCCCCCAATCCCAGTGTCCAGGCAGACCCTGATGGGAATTTTCCCCCAATCCCAGTATCCAGGCAGACCCTGACGGGAATTTTCCCCCAATCCCAGTATCCAGGCAGACCCTGATGGGAATTTCCCCCAATCCCAGTATCCAGGCAGACCCTGATGGGGAATTTTCCCCCAATCCCAGTATCCAGGCAGACCCTGACGGGAATTATCCCCCAATCCCAGTATCCAGGCAGACCCTGACGGGAATTTTCCCCCAATCCCAGTATCCAGGCAGACCCTGACAGGAATTTTCCCCCAATCCCAGTATCCAGGCAGACCCTGACGGGAATTTTCCCCCAATCCCAGTATCCCTGCAGCCCCTGACGGAAATTTCCCCCCAGTCCCAGTATCCCTGCAGCCCCTGAGGGGAATTTTTGCCCCCCCAGCTCGGCGGGCCGCAGGATGACCCGGCTGGTTCGGGATTTCCTCTACGCCCAGCGCGTCCAGGCCCCCGTGGAGCTCTACTCCGACTGGCTGGCCCTGGGCAACCTCAACGAGTTCCTCACCTTTGTCCCCAGCTCGGACAAGAAGGTACCCCCCAGACCCCCAGGGCTCCTCCTGCAGGATTCTGATCCCACCAGGAAAACTCCGGAGCTCCTTCCTTTGGCACCCCCAGCCGGCGCCTGCTCGGGTTTCATTCCCCACCCCAAAATGAGGGGATCTGAGCACAAAAAAAAAAAAGGGATTTGCTGGGCTCTTAATGCACAGAAATGCCTGCAAAGGGATCCAAGAAATTCCGGGTTTAAGGTTCCCGGGGGGTTTGCAGCAGCTCAGCATCTCCCAGAGGGTTTCAGAACATTTCTGTTCCCTCTCTCATGGCTTTTCCTGCTTTTGAACACGGATTTTTCCCTCAGGGAAACCGAGCCTTGACCCAAAAAACCCAAAAAACCCCCAAAAAACCCCCAAAAAACCCCCCAAAAAAGAGGCATATTTATGCCCACATGTTTTCAGAACATTTCTCTTCCCTCCATCATGGCTCTGGCTACTTCTCACATGGATTTTTTCCCTCAGGAAAACCAAGCCTTGACCAGGATGGCTCAAAAAAAACCAAAAAAGGCATATTTATGCCCACATGTTCTCAGAACATTTCCCTCTATCGTGGTTTTCCCTGCTTCTGAACATGGATTTTTCCCTCAGGGAAACCGAACCTTGACCAGGTTGGCTCAAAAAACCCAAAAAAAAAGCATATTTATGCCCACATGTTTTCAGAGCACTTCCTTCTATTGTGGTCTGAGCCTTGACCAGGAGGGCTGAAAAAAACCCAAAAAAAAGCATATTTATGTCCACATGTTTTGAGAACATTTCTCTTTCCTCTATCATGGTTTCCCCTGCTTTTGAATACGGATTTTTCCCTCAGGGAAACCAAGCCTTGACCAGGATGGCTCAAAAAAAAAAGCATATTTATGCCCACATGTTTTGAGTGCATTTCTCTTCCCTCTCTCATGGCTTTTCCTGCTTCTGAACACGGATTTTTCCTTTGGGGAAACCAAGCCTTGACCAGGAGGGCTCAAAAAACCCAAGAAAAAAGCATATTTATGCCCACATGCTCTCAGAGCATTTCCCTCTATCATGGTTTTCCCTGCTTCTGAACATGGATTTTTCCCTCAGGGTAACTGAGTCTTGACCAGGAGGGCCCAAAAAACCCCAAAAAAGGCATATTTATGTCCATGTTTTGAGAGCATTTCTCTTCCCTCTATTGTGGTTTTCTTGCTTCTGAACACGGATTTTTCCTTTGGGGAAACCGAGCCTTGACCAGGTTGGCTCAAAAAAACAAAAAAAAAGGCATATTTATGTCTTTAAGTCCATGTTTTGAGAGCATTTTTCTTCCCTCTATTGTGGTTTTCCCTGCTTCTGAACACGGATTTTTCCTTTGGGGAAACCAAGCCTTGACCAGGAGGGCTGAAAAAAACCCAAACAAGGCATATTTATGCCCACATGTTCTCAGAGCATTTTTCTTCCCTCTCTCATGGTTTTCCCTGCTTCTCAGACGGATTTTTCCTTTGGGCAAACCAAGCCTTGACCAGGAGGGCTCAAAAAAAAAAGCATATTTATGCCCACATGTTTTGAGTGCATTTCTCTTCTCTCTCTCATGGCTTTCCCTGCTTCTCACACGGATTTTTTCTTTGGGAAAACCGAGCCTTGACCAGGAGGGCTCAGCAAGGTGACGTTCAGCCCCGCAGACACCACCTGGGTTACAGGAGGCGCCGGATAACAGCGGAGTTTGAAGAGTTCCAGCTTGGGGGGGGTTTTGCAGGAGGTGGAGCCCCTGGGGCTGCCCCAGCTGACCCCCCGGCCGTCTTCCCGCAGCGATTCCGGATGCTGCTGGCCAGCCCGGCCGCCTGCTACCGGCTCTTCCGCGAGCAGCAGAAGGAGGGACAGGGAGAGGCCACCATGTTCAAAGGCAAGGGGACAGCGCGCGGGGGCGTGGGGGGACAAAAGGAGATGGTGCTGAGGGGCAGTGACCTCCCCTGTGATAATTACACCTGTGTTAATGATCTAAGAGTGGGAACAGCCTTGCCTGTGTGGGGAGGCAAAAGGAGATGGTGCTGAGGGGCAGTGTCCCCTCTGTGATAATTACACCTGTGTTAATTGTCCTAGAACAGAAACAGCCTTGCCCATGTGGGGAGGCAAAAGGAGATGCTGCTGAGGGGCAGTGACCCCCCTGTGATAATTACACCTGTGTTAATGATCTAAGAGTAGAAACAGCCTTGCCTGTGTGGGGAGGCAAAAGGAGATGCTGCTGAGGGGCAGTGTCCCCTCTGTGAGAGGACGTTATTATGTCAATTTATCTACAGTATTTGAACGTTATAATAAGCGTGTGTTTCTAGAAATCTTTAATTAAAAAATAAAAAGGGGGAGTTGTGACAAAAGGAGATGCTGCTGAGGGGCAGTGACCCCCTTTGATAATTACAGCTGTGTTAATGATCTAAGAGTGGGAACAGCCTTGCACTTGTGGGGAGGCAAAAGGAGATGCTGCTGAGGGGCAGTGACCCCCCCTGTGATAATTACACCTGTGTTAATGATCTAAGAGTGGGAACAGCCTTGCCTGTGTGGGGAGGCAAAAGGAGATGCTGCTGAGGGGCAGTCTCCCCTCTGTGGGAGGACGTTATAATGTTAATTTATCTACAGTATTTGAATGTTGTAATGTCAATTCATCTACAGTATTTGAATGTTATAATAAGCGTGTGTTTCTAGAAATCTTCAATTAAAAAATAAAAAAGGGGAGTTGTGACAAAAGGAGATGCTGCTGAGGGGCAGTCTCCCCTCTGTGGGAGGACGTTATAATATCAGTTTATCCTACAGTATTTGAATGTTATAATAGGCGTGTGTTTCTAGAAATCTTGAATTAAAAAAAGAAATGGGGAGTTGTGACAAAAGGAGATGCTGCTGAGGGGCAGTCTCCCCCCTGTGATAATTACAGCTGTGTTAATGATCTAAGAGTGGGAACAGCCTTGCCCTTGTGGGGAGACAAAGGAGATGCTGCTGAGGGGCAGTCTCTCCTCTGTAAGAGGACGTTATAATGTCAATTTATCCTACAGTATTTGGATGTTATAATAGGTTTGTGTTTCTAGAAATCTTCAATTAAAAAGTTGTGACAAAAGGAGATGCTGCTGGGGGGCAGTCTCCCCTCTGTGATAATTACACCTGTGTTAATTAGCCTGGGGTAGAAACAGCCTTGCACTTGTGGGGAGACAAAGGAGATGCTGCTGAGGGGCAGTCTCCCCGCTTTGATAATTACAGCTGTGTTAATTACCCTGGGGTAGAAACAGCCTTGCCTGTGTGGGGAGGCAAAAGGAGATGCTGCTGAGGGGCAGTCTCCCCCCTGTGATAATTACAGCTGTGTTAATGATCTAAGAGTGGGAACAGCCTTGCACTTGTGGGGAGACAAAAGGAGATGCTGCTGAGGGGCAGTCTCCCCTCTGTGAAAGGACGTTATAATGTCAATTTATCCTACAGTATTTGAATGTTATAATAAGCGTGTGTTCCTAGAAATCTTCAATTAAAAAATAAAAAAGGGGAGTTGTGACAAAAGGAGATGCTGCTGAGGGGCAGTGACCCCCTTTGATAATTACAGCTGTGTTAATGATCTAAGAGTGGGAACAGCCTTGCACTTGTGGGGAGGCAAAAGGAGATGCTGCTGAGGGGCAGTCTCCCCTCCGTGAGAGGACGTTATAATGTCAATTTATCCTACAGTATTTGAATGTTATAATGTCAATTTATCCTACAGTACTTGAATGTTATAATAAGCGTGTGTTTCTAGAAATCCTCAATTAAAAAAAGAAATGGGGAGACAAAAGGAGGTGCTGCTGAGGGGCAGTCTCCCCTCTGTGATAATTACACCTGTGTTAATGATCTAAGAGTGAGAACAGCCTTGCCCTCACAGCCATGGGGGTGATAAGGAGTGAGTGAGCTGGGAAGAGTCAGGAAATAAATAGGAAAAAATACAATTGAGGAAAAAATGCAACCAGGGAAAATGAAACTGGTATTTATCAAGCAGAGTTGTCCGTGCCCAACGCATCCACTTACAGAAGGAACTGCAGACATTATTTCTACGTAGTATTTGAATGTTATAATGTCAATTTATCCTACAGTACTTGAATGTTATAATAGGTGTGTGTTTCTAGAAATCTTCAATTAAAAAAAGAAATGGGGAGTTGTGACAAAAGGAGAGGCTGCTGAGGGGCAGTGTCCCCCCTGTGATAATTACACCTGTGTTAATTATCCTGAGGTAGAAACAGCCTTGCCTGTGTGGGGAGGCAAAAGGAGATGCTGCTGAGGGGCAGTCTCCCCCCTGTGATAATTACACCTGTGTTAATGATCTAAGAGTAGAAACAGCCTTGCTCGTGTGGGGGGACAAAAGGAGATGCTGCTGAGGGGCAGTCTCCCCCCTCCGTGATAATTACACCTGTGTTAATGATCTAAGAGTGGGAACAGCCTTGCACTCACAGCCATGGGGGTGATAAGGAGTGAGTGAGCTGGGAAGAGTCAGGAAATAAATAGGGAAAAATACAATTGAGGAAAAAATGCAACCAGGGAAAATGAAACTGGTATTTATCAACACATCCTCTTACAGAAGGAACTGCAGACATTATTTCTACGTAGTATTTGAGTGTTACAATGTCAATTTATCCTACAGTATTTGAATGTTATAGTAAGTGTGTGTTTCTAGAAATCTTCAATTAAAAAAAGAAATGGGGAGACAAAAGGAGATGCTGCTGAGGGGCAGTGACCCCCTTTGATAATTACACCTGTGTTAATGATCTAAGAGTAGAAACAGCCTTGCCCGTGTGGGGAGGCAAAAGGAGATGCTGCTGAGGGGCAGTCTCCCCTCTGTGGGAGGACGTTATAATGTCAATTTATCCTACAGTATTTGAATGTTATAATAAGTGTGTGTTTCTAGAAATCTTTAATTAAAAAATAAAAAAGGGGAGTTGTGACAAAAGGAGATGCTGCTGAGGGGCAGTGACCCCCCTGTGATAATTACACCTGTGTTAATGATCTAAGAGTGGGAACAGCCTTGCCCTCACAGCCATGGGGGTAATAAGGAGTGAGTGAGCTGGGAAGAGTCAGGAAATAAATAGGAAAAAATACAATTGAGGAAAAAATACAACCAGGGAAAATGAAACTGATATTTATCAAGCAGAGTTGTCTGTGCCCAACGCTTACAGAAGGAACTGGAGATAGTATTTGTATGTAGTATTTGAATGTTATAATGTCAATTTATCCTACAGTATTTGAATGTTATAATAGGTGTGTGTTTCTAGAAATCTTCAATTAAAAAAAGAAATGGGGAGTTTTGACAAAAGGAGATGTTGCTGAGGGGCAGTCTCCCCAATTTGATAATTACACCTGTGTTAATTATCCTGAGGTAGAAACAGCCTTGCCCTCCTGGGGAGGCAAAAGGAGATGCTGCTGAGGGGCAGTCTCCCCTCTGTGGGAGGACGTTATAATGTCAATTTATCTACAGTATTTGAATGTTATAATGTCAATTTATCCTACAGTATTTGAATGTTATAATAGGCGTGTGTTTCTAGAAATCTTCAATTAAAAAATAAAAAAGGGGAGTTGTGGGGAGACAAAGGAGATGCTGCTGAGGGGCAGTGACCCCCCTGTGATAATTACACCGGTGTTAATGATCTAAGAGTGGGAACAGCCTTGCCCTCACAGCCATGGGGGTGATAAGGAGTGAGTGAGCTGGGAAGAGTCAGGAAATAAATAGGAAAAAATACAATTGAGGAAAAAATACAACCAGGGAAAATGAAACTGGTATTTATCAACACATCCTCTTACAGAAGGAACTGCAGACATTATTTCTACGTAGTATTTGAATGTTGTAACGTCAAGTTATCCTACAGTACTTGAACGTTATAACAAGCGTGTGTTTCTAGAAATCTTCAAGTAAAAAAAGAAATGGGGAGACAAAAGGAGATGCTGCTGAGGGGCAGTCTCCCCCCTTTGATAATTACACCTGTGTTAATGATCTAAGAGTGGGAACAGCCTTGCCCCCACAGCCATGGGGGTGATACAGAGTGAGTGAGCTGGGCAGGGTCAGTTGGAGTTTGCTGGCCGTGCTGTGCAGACCCAGGGACAGGAGGTGGTGTGAGGGACAGCAAAGGTGAGCTGCTGCAGGTAGGACAGACAGGGTGGGGACAGGGACAGGGAGGAGCGAGCCAGAACTGAAGCAGAAAGAGCGACAGAGCCAGAGCTGTGTGGAGCTGCTCTTAGAGGACACAGAGAAAAGATTTGGGAGACTTTTAGAACAACAAGATGCTGCTGCTGGAAGCCTTCTGATGATTCTAATGAAGCACCTCGAGGGGCAGTGTCCGTGTCCACTGCAGGTGTCTGTCCACAGGGTGGCAGAGCCGGGGCCAGGCGGGGACACCTTCCCTGCTGGGTGTCCTTCAGCGGGATGCCTGCCCGCCGCCCCCGGCCTCCTCCGGCCCTATTTCGGGAAAGCGAGTGGGATGGCTGGGATAAAGGGCCTCTGCGTGGAGGGGATGTTTGCTGCCCGGCACGGAGCCTCTGGAAATGCCAGCGGAGCTCCGGCACGGAGCAGGACAACTGGCAGCTCCTGTGTCCCCCCCAGAGCCCTTTCTTTGTGATTGTGATCCATGGCAGGGTCAGGAGAAGGTCTCTGTGTCTCCAAGGATATGGAGCTCCGGCACGGAGCAGGACAACTGGCAGCTCCTGTGTCCCCCCACAGATCCCTTTCTTTGTGATTGTGATCCGTGACAGGATCAGGAGAAGGTCTCTGTGTCTCCAAGGATGTGGAGCTCCAGCACGGAGCAGGACAACTGGCAGCTCCTGTCTCCCCCCAGAGCCCTTTCTTTGTGATTGTGATCCATGGCAGGGTCAGGAGAAGGTCTCTGTGTCTCCAAGGATATGGAGCTCCAGCACAGAGCAGGACAACTGGCAGCCCCTGTGTCCCCCCAGATCAGCACTGGGGTTTTTTCCCCCTTTCATTGTGGTTTTGATCCACAATGGGGTTGGGGTTTTTCCCTTTCATTGTGATTTTGATCCATATTGGAGTTTGGAGAAGGTCTCTGTATCTCCAAGGGTTCCTCCAGGGGGCACCCAGCTGTCCCCAGACCAGGGTTCACCCATGCAGGGGGATAATCTGGAGAAACTCAGCAGATTCCCATGGGCAGGAGGATGGATGACAGGACTTCTCCAACACTCCAAGGGGCAGAGATCTCCTCCCCTCAGCTTCCCCAGCTTTGACCCCAACCTCAGGAAACCGTGATTTGGGGGCTTTTTTTTCCAA
Organism: Phylloscopus trochilus trochilus; assembly: GCA_016584745.2. Taxonomy (NCBI): domain Eukaryota; kingdom Metazoa; phylum Chordata; class Aves; order Passeriformes; family Phylloscopidae; genus Phylloscopus; species Phylloscopus trochilus. The sequence goes on along the minus strand of WQNJ02000069.1, from coordinate 312,544 downwards.
CCTCTACAATTTTGCCTCTTTAGGGTACTCGGGGACGGACACCAAGCGCCTCACCATCAACAAGGTGCTCTCCAACGAGGCCCTGGCCCAGCAGAACCAGTATGTCCAGGTAATCCCCGACCCTGGGGGGCTCACAGACCCCAGGGGAGCGGGGGAACTCGGGGGGAACTCGGGCCCCTCTCTGCTCCGTCCCGCAGCGCTGCATCGACTGGAACAGGGACATCCTCAAGAAGGAGCTGGGCTTGCTGGAGGAGGACATCATCGACCTGCCGGCCCTCTTCAAGCTGGACAAGCAGGGGAAAGCCGTTCCCTACTTCCCCAACACGGTATGAGGGGCGAGGGGGGTTCCCTGCTCTCCCCTCAAAAATCAGCTCGGCCAGCCAGGGTGGGTCCCCAAAGTGTTCCTGATAAAGAAAAATCAGCTGCCTAGAAAAGGGAAAGGTCACAGGTGTGACGCAGCTTGGGGGCTTTGAGGGAAAACCTTTCCAAAGCGGTGAAATTGTAAGGTGAGAGGCACGTTTTCTCCAAAACAAAACAAACAAACAAACAAAAAACCACAAAAAAAACCCCAAACCAAAAAAAAACCAAAAAAAAAACCCCCCAAAAAAAACACACCAAAAAAAACCCCACCACCAAAACACCCAGCTGTCTAGAGAAGAGAAATATTTCCAGCCAGGCATGGATGAGCACAGGTCTGACACAGCTTGGTGGCTTTGGGGTTTTGAGGTAAAATCCTTCCAAAGAGGTGAAATCACAAGGTGAGAGGCAAAACATTTTTCCCAAAAAAAAACACACCAAAAAACCCTTCAGCTGTCTAGAGAAAATAAATATTTCCAGCCAGGCATGGATGAGCACAGGTCTGACACAGCTTGGTGGCTTTGGGGTTTTGAGGGAAAACCCTTCCAAAGAGGTGAAATCACAAGGTGAGAGGCACATTTTCCCCAAACTTCTCCCAAAAAAACACCCCTCAGCTGTCTAGAGAAAAGAAACATTTCCAGCCAGGCATGGATGAGCCCAGGTCTGACACTGCTTGGTGGCTTTCTCGTGCTTGCAGTGGGGTTTTGACAAAAAGTGGTGACGTTGCAAGGGGTGAGGGGTGTTTTAATGATAAAAAAGGGGGAATTCTGCTGGATTTGGGATGCTGAGGGAGGGCAGCTGCAAACAGTGGTGCTGAGGCGGGTGGAGGAGGGGGATCAACGTCTGTCCTTAGGCTTCATCCATCCCAACGCCGCTGGTGTCACCCCACAGGTCACCATGGTCACCCTGGCCAGGGACCTGGGCATCCCCAAACCTTCAATGTCACCTCCTCTGACTCTACTGTCCCCTGGTGTCACCCTGCAGGTCACCATGGGATCTGGGTATCCCCAAGCCCTTCAGTGTCACCCACTCTGACTCCATTGTCCCCTGGTGTCACCCCGCAGGTCACCATGATTGTCCTGGCCAGGGACCTGGGCATCCCCACGCCCTTCAGTGTCACCTGCTCTGACATTGCTGTCCCCTGGTGTCACCCCACAGGTCACCATGGTCACCCTGGCCAGGGACCTGGGCATCCCCACGCCCTTCAGTGTCACCTGCTCTGACATTGCTGTCCCCTGGTGTCACCCTGCAGGTCACCATGGGACCTGGGCATCCCCAAACCTTCAGTTTCACCCACTCTGACTCCATTGTCCCCTGGTGTCACCCTGCAGGTCACCATGATCGTCCTGGCCAGGGACCTGGGCATCCCCAAGCCCTTCAGTGTCACCCACTCTGACACTGCTGGTGTCATCCCACAGGTCACCATGGGACCTGGGCATCCCCAAACCCTTCAGTGTCACCTGCTCTGACATTGCTGTCCCCTGGTATCACCCCACAGGTCACCATGATTGTCCTGGCCAGGGATCTGGGCATCCCCAAACCTTCAGTGTCACCTGCTCTGACATTGCTGTCCCCCAGCGTCACCCCACTGGTCACCATGGGATCTGGGTATCCCCAAACCTTCAGTGTCACCTGCTCTGACACTGCTGTCCCCTGGTGTCACCCTGCAGGTCACCATGGTCACCCTGGCCAGGGACCTGGGCATCCCCAAGCCCTTCAGTGTCACCTGCTCTGACTGCACTGTCCCCTGGTATCACCCCAAAGGTCACCATGGGATCTGGGCATCCCCAAAACCTTCAGTGTCACCTGCTCTGACACCCCTGGTATCACCCCACAGGTCACCATGGGACCTGGGCATCCCCAAACCCTTCAGTGTCACCTCCTCTGACTCTACTGTCCCCCGGTGTCACCCTGCAGGTCACCATGGGACCTGGGCATCCCCAAACCTTCAGTGTTACCTGCTCTGACACTGCTGTCCCCTGGTGTCACCCTGCAGGTCACCATGGTCACCCTGGCCAGGGACCTGGGCATCTCCAAGCCCTTCAGTGTCACCTCCTCTGACTCTACTGTCCCCCGGTGTCACCCTGCAGGTCACCATGGGACCTGGGCATCCCCAAACCTTCAATGTCACCTCCTCTGACTCTACTGTCCCCTGGTGTCACCCTGCAGGTCACCATGGGATCTGGGTATCCCCAAGCCCTTCAGTGTCACCCACTCTGACTCCATTGTCCCCTGGTGTCACCCCGCAGGTCACCATGATCGTCCTGGCCAGGGACCCGGGCATCCCCAAGCCCTTCAGTGTCATCTGCTCTGACACCGCTGTCCCCTGGTATCACCCCACAGGTCACCATGGGATCTGGGCATCCCCAAGCCCTTCAGTGTCACCTGCTCTGACACCCCTGGTATCACCCCACAGGTCACCATGGGATCTGGGCATCCCCAAACCCTTCAGTGTCACCTCCTCTGACTCTACTGTCCCCTGGTGTCACCCTACAGGTCACCATGGGATCTGGGCATCCCCAAGCCCTTCAGTGTCACCCACTCTGACATTGCTGTCCCCTCGTGTCACCCCGCAGGTCACCATGATCGTCCTGGCCAGGGACCTGGGCATCCCCAAGCCTTTCGGGCCGGTGGCGGGCGGCGAGTGCTGCCTGGAGCGGCGGATCCGGGCGCTGCTGGAGCCGCTGGGGCTGTGCTGCCGCTTCCTGGAGGACGTGGCCTCCTACCACGGCAGCCTGGGCGAGGTGCGCTGCGGCACCAGCGTCCAGCGCCGGCCCTTCGCCTTCAAGTGGTGGCACTTCACGCCCTAGCCAGGCCTCCTCTTCTTCCTCCTCCTCCTCCTCCCACTCCTCCTCTTCCTTCTCCCTCTGTCTTTGCCCCCAGCGTGTGTTGCTTGAGATTTGCTTAATAAATGAATTTGCTGTGTGGAGAAAGCTGGGGGATTAAATGGCTGTGGGGAATGTCTCGGTTTGGAAAGGCAGGGAAAAGCTGGAGTTTCCCTCAGAATGGGGAATGGAAACCCCTCACCCCCTCCCAATTACAGTTTTGCAATTCAGGGCTCTCAGGCAAAGATTTGGGAATGGGAGTAACAGTTCTTTACTGGGAATGTTAACAGTATAAATGTAGTAGAAAAAAAACAAACAAAAAGCAATCCTGGAGAACCCTGACAGAGTCAGAGCTCCAACCTGACACCCTGTTGGTCAGGGGGTTGGGAGCAGCCCACAGTGAGTCCTGCTGGAGTGGCAGAGGTGGTTCTGGTGGGGCAGAGATGATCCTGAGAGAAAAGGGCCCAGGGATGGTGAGAAGGGCCCAGGGATGGTGAGAAGGGTCCATTGGTGGTGAGAAGGGTCCAGGGGTGGTGAGAAGGGTCCAGGGATGGTGAGAAGGGTCCATTGGTAGTGAGAAGGGTCCAGGGGTGGTGAGAAGGGTCCAGGGATGGTGAGGAGTGCCCAGTGATGGTGAGAAGGGTCCAGGGGTGGTGAGAAGGGTCCAGTCTCACTCTGGGAATCCAGTGGAACCAGATCCCTGGTGTTCCTGCTACTCAGTTTTTATCCAGGTGGGAATGGTTGGGCTCCCCCACACTGGGTGGAGCATCTCCCACTGGGATGATGGAATGTGTCCTGTCATTGGTGAGCCTTCATGGCCCATTAGCAGAAGATAAACCTAAATGGCCCATTAGCAGAAGATAACCCTTAATGACCCTTAATTAGCAGGGGATATCCCCCTGAAGGGAGGACCAGTGGTGACAGAGATAACAAACACTGTCCCACCTGGTTTTATCAGCTGGCCCCTTATCAGAAGCACCCGCCTCCTCCCCCCAGAGTCACAAGAGATAAGGAAAGATAAAACATCTCCCCAGCTGCTTTCAGCAGATGGAATAGAACACAGAGTTTTGGTTCCATAACCCAAGGTGGAATAACTGGGAAGGAGAGGGAGGGAAGCGCTCAGAGGGGTGAGGAGTGTTGCCAAAATCCCCCCGAACTGTCTCTAACGCTGTTTCTGTAGCCTTGGCGAGTCAGGCGTCACTTTATTCTCTGCCGGGGTTTGTGTGTGGCTGACAGAGCTCCAGCCTCCACACCGATACAAAACGTTTTAATTTATTTACGCATTTTAAACAAAGAAATTACTGGTCATGGGTTCTAATCATTCTCTTCATTGATTAGCATTCTGCCCACTGGTGGTTATTGATTTCTCACTCTTCATGCTGAGCTGGGCCACATTCTTTAGTTCTTTTATCATCCTTTTCTCATCCTTTTCAATTGGGAATCCCTAAATTTCCAAGCCTCAATCTCCTTTTTATCTTCTGCTTACTCCAGTGTCCTTAAAGGGCCATAAATTTAAGATCCCAGATGCCCAGCCTTCAAATCCCTTTGGCTTTATTGAAGCCTCTCAGGGTTAGCTTGAACAAACTCAGTGTTTCAGTGATTTGATGATCAAAACAGAAGTAAGAGCCTGTGAAGAAGTTTCAACTTGCGGTGGCTAAAAGTGGGCACTGCTTACAAGTAATTATAACAAATAATTAAAAACCAGTTAGGAAAGTTTCAAGGGGCATATTTTTTTGGCAGGAGGTGCCCAGGGCGGTTTGGCGCACCCATCCCTGGAGGTGTCCAAGGAAGGGCTGGATGTGGCACTCAGTGCTCTGGGGACAAGGTGGGGATTGGTTACAGGTTGGACTTGAAGCTCCTGGAAGGACCTTGGAGAACTTTTCCCACATAAATGTCTCTGGGATTCTTTGCTCCCCAGCACCCACCACTTGCCCCGCTGGTGTCGGGGCAGCTCCCCTTGAGGAGGGAGGTGGCAGCACAGGTCCCTCCATGCAACATAACGATGCTGGGATTTAACGGAGAGGAAACAGGGGGAATTTGAGAAAGAAAAATGAGTATTAAGGCATCCTGCCCCCGCCACCCCGCCGCGTCCCCACAGGACGCGCCACACCCAACATGGCGCCCACCCTGAGGGCGCCGCCACACCCAAAATGGCGGGCCCGCCTTCCCGGCAGCGCGCAAGATGGCGGCGGCGGGGGCGCTTCCGGGGCGGGCGGAAATTGGCAGAGCCAAGATGGCAGCGGCCGCGGTCGGAGTCTCCTTGAGGCGCGGAGTCCCCGCGCGGCTCCTGCGGGCCGGGCCGCGGGCGGTGAGGGGCCGGGGCGGCCGCGGGGGGCTCGGGGAGCTGGGAATGGAGGGAGGGGAGGCGTGGCGGAGGCGGCCGGGGGGGCTGCAGGGGTCGGCGGTGGGGGTGGGAGAGGAAAGGGGTGAGCTGAGGGGGAGAGGGGGCTGGGACGGGAGTGCGGGGCTGGAAGGGGCTGTGAGGGGATCGGGGAGGGCTGGGGAGGCGGCTGGAGAGAGGGGGGAGAGGGGGCTGGGGGCAGGAGGATGGGAGGTAAAAGATGGGAAGGGTGGGTGGGAGAAGGGGGGAAAGTTCCAGAGGGGGCTGGAGGGGGGACTGGGATGCGGTAAAATCTGGGAAGAGTGGATGGGAAAGTGGGGTGGGCTGCGAGGGAATAGGGTCAGCGGGGCTGTGGGATTTGGGAGGGAATAGGGTCAGTGGGGTTTGGGAAGCAGTAGGGTCAATGGGGCTGTGGGGACAGGTCTGTGGGGTTTGGGAAGGAATAGGGTCAGTGGCAGAGGGGCTGTGGGGAGGGGGCTGTTGGATTTGGGAAGGAATAGGGTCAGTGGGGCTGTGGGATTTGGGATTTGGGAAGCAATAGGGTCAGTGGGGCTGTGGGGATGGTTCTGTGGGATTTGGGAAGCAATAGGCTCAGTGGGGCTGTGGGGACAGGTCTGTGGGATTTGGGAGGGAATAGGGTCAGTGGGGCTGTGGGGACAGGTCTGTGGGATTTTGGAAGCAATAGGGTCAGCGGGGCTGTGGGATTTGGGAAGCAATAGGGTCAGTGGGGCTGTGGGGATGGGTCTGTGGGGTTTGGGAGGCAATAGGGTCAGTAGGGTTTGGGAAGCAATAGGGTCAGTGGCAGAGGGTCAGTGGGATTTGGGAAGCAATAGGGTCAGTGGGGCTGTGGGAATGGGTCTGTGGGATTTGGGATTTGGGAGGCAATAGGGTCAGTGGGGCTGTGGGGACAGGTCTGTGGGATTTGGGATTTGGGAGGCAATAGGGTCAGTGGGGCTGTGGGGGTGGTTCTGTGGGATTTGGGAAGCAATAGGGTCAGTGGCAGAGGGGCTGTGGGGTTTGGGAGGCAATAGGGTCAGTGGCAGAGGAGCTGTGGGATTTGGGAAGCAATAGGGTCAGTGGGGCTGTGGGATTTGGGAGGGAATAGGGTCAGTGGCAGAGGGGCTGTGGGGTTTGGGACGGAATAGGGTCAGTGGGATTTGGGAAGCAATAAGGTCAGTGACAGAAGGTCTGTGGGATTTTGGAAGCAATAGGGTCAGTGACAATGGGGCTGTGGGGAGTGGGCTGTGGGATTTGGGAAGGAGTAGGGTCAGTGACAGAAGATCAGTGGGATTTGGGAAGCAATAGGGTCAGTGGGGCTGTGGGGTTTTGGAGGGAATAGGGTCAGTGGGGCTGTGGGGAGTGGGCTGTGGGATTTGGGAAGCAATAGGGTCAGTGGCAGAGGGGCTGTGGGGTTTGAGAAGGAATAGGGTCTGTGAAATTGGGAAGCAATAGGGTCAGTGGGGCTGTGGGGAATGGGTCTGAGGGATTTGGGAAGCAATAGGGTCAGTGACAGTCTGTGGGATATGAGAGGGAATAGGGTCAGTGGCAGAGGGGCTGTGGGGTTTGGGAAGCAATAGGGTCAGTGGGGCTGTGGGATTTTGGAAGCAATAGGGTCAGTGGGGCTGTGGGGATGGTTCTGTGGGATTTTGGAAGCAGTAGGGTCAGTGGGGCTGTGGGGATGGTTCTGTGGGATTTGGGAAGCAATAGGGTCAGTGGGGCTGTGGGGTTTGGGAAGCAATAGGGTCAGTGGGGCTGTGGGGTTTGGGAAGCAATAGGGTCAGTGGGGCTGTGGGGTTTGGGAAGCAATAGGGTCAGTGGGGCTGTGGGGACAGGTCTGGGATTTGGGAGGCAATAGGGTCAGTGGGGCTGTGGGGATGGTTCTGTGGGATTTGGGAAGCAATAGGGTCAGTGGGGCTGTGGGGACGGGTCTGTGGGATTTGGGAGGGGTGGAGCGGGATTAGGGGCTGGAGGGAGGGGGCAGGGGAGATCCAGGCTGAGGTGAAATAGGGGAGGAATGGCCGGGAAAAGGGGGGGCTGGGGGCAGAGAGCAGCTGGAAGGGTCTGGGAAGGGTTTGGGGACAGTTACAGGGGGACAGGGAATTTGGGGGGGGTTTCAGGAAAAGTGAGGAGGAGCAGTGGGAATGGGAGTGTGGGGTGATCCCAGGAGAGGGGAGCAGGGAGGGGAGGTGGAGCCCTGGAGAAGTTCAGGAGAAGGTTGGGAGGAGCAGCAGGAGCTCTCCAGGAGAAGGGTGGGAAGGAGCAGCAGGAGCTCTCCAGGAGAAGGTTGGGAAGGAGCAGCAGGAGCTCTCCAGGAGAAGGTTGGGAAGGAGCAGCAGGAGCTCTCCAGGAGAAGGTTGGGAAGGAGCAGCAGGAGCTCTCCAGGAGAAGGGTGGGAAGGAGCAGCAGGAGCTCTCCAGGAGAAGGTTGGGAAGGAGCAGCAGGAGCTCTCCAGGCAGATCCTGGGAGGAGCAGCAGGAGCTCTCCAGGAGAAGGTTGGAAGGAGCAGCAGGAGCTCTCCAGGAGAAGGTTGGGAAGGAGCAGCAGGAGCTCTCCAGGAGAAGGTTGGGAATGAGCAGCAGGAGCTCTCCAGGAGAAGGGTGGGAAGGAGCAGCGGGAGCTCTCCAGGAGAAGGGTGGGAAGGAGCAGCGGGAGCTCTCCAGGAGAAGGTTGGGAGGAGCAGCGGGAGCTCTCCAGGAGAAGGTTGGGAGGAGCAGGAGCTCTCCAGGAGAAGGGTGGGAGGAGCAGCAGGAGCTCTCCAGGAGAAGGTTGGAAGGAGCAGCAGGAGCTCTCCAGGAGAAGGTTGGGAGGAGCAGCAGGAGCTCTCCAGGAGAAGGTTGGGAAGGAGCAGCAGGAGCTCTCCAGGAGAAGGTTGGAAGGAGCAGCAGGAGCTCTCCAGGAGAAGGTTGGGAAGGAGCAGCGGGAGCTCTCCAGGAGAAGGTTGGGAAGGAGCAGCGGGAGCTCTCCAGGAGAAGGTTGGGAAGGAGCAGCGGGAGCTCTCCAGGAGAAGGTTGGGAAGGAGCAGCGGGAGCTCTCCAGGCAGATCCTGGGAGGAGCAGCAGGAGCTCTCCAGGAGAAGGGTGGGAAGGAGCAGCAGGAGCTCTGCAGGAGAAGGGTGGGAGGAGCAGCTGGAGCTCTCCAGTAGAAGGTTGGGAGGAGGAGCAGGAGCTCTCCAGGAGAAGGTTGGGAAGGAGCAGCAGGAGCTCTGCAGGAGAAGGGTGGGAAGAAGAGCAGGAGCTCTCCAGGAGAAGGGTGGGAAGGAGCAGCAGGAGCTCTGCAGGAGAAGGGTGGGAAGAAGAGCAGGAGCTCTCCAGGAGAAGGGTGGGAAGGAGCAGCGGGAGCTCTCCAGGAGAAGGTTGGGAGGAGCAGCGGGAGCTCTCCAGGAGAAGGTTGGGAAGGAGCAGCAGGAGCTCTCCAGGAAAAGGTTGGGAGGAGCAGCAGGAGCTCTCCAGGAGAAGGTTGGGAGGAGCAGCAGGAGCTCTCCAGGAGAAGGGTGGGAAGAAGAGCAGGAGCTCTCCAGGAGAAGGGTGGGAAGGAGCAGCGGGAGCTCTCCAGGAGAAGGTTGGGAGGAGCAGCAGGAGCTCTCCAGGAGAAGGTTGGGAAGGAGCAGCAGGAGCTCTCCAGGAGAAGGTTGGGAGGAGCAGCAGGAGCTCTCCAGGAGAAGGTTGGGAGGAGCAGCAGGAGCACTCCAGGAGAAGGTTGGGAAGGAGCAGCAGGAGCTATCCAGGAGAAGGTTGGGAGGAGCAGCAGGAGCTCTCCAGGAGAAGGTTGGGAAGGAGCAAAGGGAGCTCTCCAGGAGAAGGGTGGGAGGAGCAGCAGGAGCTCTCCAGGAGAAGGTTGGGAGGAGCAGCAGGAGCTCTCCAGGAGAAGGTTGGGAGGAGCAGCGGGAGCTCTCCAGGAGAAGGTTGGGAGGAGCAGCGGGAGCTCTCCAGGAGAAGGTTGGGAAGAGGAGCAGGAGCTCTCCAGGAGAAGGTTGGGAAGGAGCAGTTGGAGCTCTCCAGGAGAAGGTTGGGAAGGAGCAGCAGGAGCTCTCCAGGAGAAGGTTGGGAGGAGCAGCAGGAGCTCTCCAGGAGAAGGTTGGGAGGAGCAGCAGGAGCAGATCCTGGGTGGGGAGCAGGAGCTGCAGGGATGTGCTGGGGAATTCCGGGATAACGGGGGCAGGGGACCCTGAGTCGCTGGGCTGGGGTGGGTGCAGGAGCAGCTGCGATCCTGGAATCCCAGAGTGCTCCTCCTGGGATCTGAGGCTGTTATTCCCCTGGATCCAGGTGGGATCTGAGCCTGTTTTCCCCAGGATCCAGGTGGGATCTGAGGCTGTTTTTCCCTGGATCCAGGTGGGACCTGAGCCCGTTTTTCCCTGGATCCAGGTGGGATCTGAGGCTGTTTTTCCCCAGATCCAGGTGGGATCTGAGCCTGTTTTCCCCTGGATCCAGGTGGGACCTGAGCCTGTTTTTAGGCTGTTTCCCCCTGGATCCAGGTGGGATCTGAGCCCGTTTTTCCCCAGATCCAGGTGGGATCTGAGCCCGTTTTTCCCCAGATCCAGGTGGGATCTGAGCCTGTTGTTTCCCTGGATCCAGGTGGGATCTGAGCCTGTTTTTCCCTGGATCCAGGTGGGATCTGAGGCTGTTTTTAGGCTGTTTTTTCCCTGGATCCAGGTGGGATCTGAGGCTGTTTTTCCCTGGATCCAGGTGGGATCTGAGCCCGTTTTTCCCTGGATCCAGGTGGGATCTGAGCCTTTTGTTTCCCAGGATCCAGGTGGGATCTGAGGCTGTTTTTCCCCAGGATCCAGGAGGGATCTGAGGCTGTTTTTCCCCGGATCCAGGAGGGATCTGAGGCTGTTTTTTCCCTGGATCCAGGTGGGATCTGAGCCCATTTTTCCCTGGATCCAGGTGGGATCTGAGCCCGTTTTTCCCTGGATCCAGGTGGGATCTGAGCCCGTTTTTCCCTGGATCCAGGTGGGATCTGAGCCTGTTTTTCCCAGGATCCTGGTGGGATCTGAGCCCGTTTTTCCCTGGATCCAGGTGGGATCTGAGCCTGTTGTTTCCCTGGATCCAGGTGGGATCTGAGCCCGTTTTTCCCAGGATCCAGGTGGGATCTGAGCCTGTTTTCCCCTGGATCCAGGTGGGATCTGAGCCGTTTTTCCCTGGATCCAGGTGGGATCTGAGCCCGTTTTCCCTGGATCCAGGTGGGATCTGAGCCCGTTTTTCCCAGGATCCAGGTGGGATCTGAGCCCATTTTTCCCTGGATCCAGGTGGGATCTGAGCCCGTTTTCCCCTGGATCCAGGTGGGATCTGAGCCTGTTGTTTCCCTGGATCCAGGTGGGATCTGAGGCTGTTTTCCCCAGGATCCAGGTGGGATCTGAGCCCGTTTTTCCCTGGATCCAGGTGGGATCTGAGGCTGTTTTTCCTTGGATCCAGGTGGGATCTGAGGCTGTTTTTCCCTGGATCTGAGCCTGTTGTTTCCCAGGATCCAGGTGGGATCTGAGCCCGTTTTTCCCAGGATCTGAGGCTGTTTTTAGGCTGTTGTTTCCCTGGATCCAGGTGGGATCTGATCCCGTTTTCCCCAGGATCCAGGTGGGATCTGAGCCCGTTTTTCCCTGGATCCAGGTGGGATCTGAGGCTGTTTTCCCCAGGATCCAGGTGGGATCTGAGCCCGTTTTTCCCTGGATCCAGGTGGGATCTGAGCCTGTTTTTCCCTGGATCCCGGTGTGATCTGATCCCGTTTTCCCCCAGCCCCAGGTGCTCCGGCAGGCGCAGACGGCAGCAGCAGCGGCCCCGCGGCTGAAGCGATTCTCCATCTACCGCTGGGACCCCGACAAGGCCGGGGACCGGCCCCGCATGCAGACCTACGAGGTGGATCTCAACAAGTGCGTGGCCCGGGGGGCACGGCCGGGGGGCTGCTCCCCACGGCACAGGGGGGCAGCCCAGGGAAAAGCAGGTTTTCCAGAGAAAAGGCAGATTTTCCATAGCAACTGTGGGTGTTTTCCATAGGAAAAAGCAGATTTTCCACGGGAAAGAGCGGATTTTCCAGAAGGAAAAGCAGATTTTCCACAGCCACCGGGTGTTAGCACAGGAAAAAGCAGATTTTCCACGGGAAAAAGCAGATTTTCCACGGGAAAAATTAGATTTTCCATAGGAAGAAGCAGATTTTCCACAGCCACCGGGTGTTAGCCCGGGAAAAAGCAGATTTTCCACGGGCAAAAGTAGATTTTCCGTTGAAAAAAGCAGATTTTCTACAGGAACTGTGGGTGTTTTCTGTAGGAAAAAGCAGATTTTCCATGGGAAAGAGCAGATTTTCCATAGCCGCTGTGGATGTTATCCCAGGAAAAAGCAGATTTTCCACGGGAAAAAGCAGATTTTCCACAGCCACCAGGGTGTTAGCCAAGGAAAAAGCAGATTTTCCATGGGAAAAAGCAGATTTTCCACAGGAAAAAGCAGATTTTTCCATAGCCACCATGGGTGTTAGCCCAGGAAAAAGTAGATTTTCCACAAGAAAAAGCTGATTTTCCATGGGAAAAGGCAGATTTTCCACGGGAAAAGGCAGATTTTCCACAGCCACCGTGGGTGTCATCCGAGGAAAAAAAAGATTTTCCTAAGCTCCTGTGGGGAAAACCCTTCCCTGAGCCCCTCCAGAGGGATCCACCCCAAACCCTTCCCTGAGCCAGGGGGATCCACCCCAAACCCTTCCTGAGCCAGAGGGATCCACCCCAAACCCTTCCTGAGCCAGAGGGATCCACCCCAAACCCTTCCTGAGCCAGAGGGATCCACCCCAAACCCTTCCTGAGCCAGAGGGATCCACCCCAAACCCTTCCCTGAGCTGGAGGGATCCACCCCAAACCCTTCCTGAGCCAGGGGGATCCACCCCAAACCCTTCCCTGAGCCAGGGGGATCCACCCCAAACCCTTCCTGAGCCAGGGGGATCCACCCCAAACCCTTCCCTGAGCCAGGGGGATCCACCCCAAACCCTTCCTGAGCCAGGGGGATCCACCCCAAACCCTTCCCTGAGCCAGAGGGATCCACCCCAAACCCTTCCTGAGCCAGAGGGATCCACTCCAAACCCTTCCTGGGCTCCTCCAGGGGAATCCACCCCAAACCCTCCCTGACCCAAAGGGATCCACCCCAAACCCTTCCCTGAGCCAGAGGGATCCACCCCAAACCCTTCCCTGAGCCCCTCCAGGGGATCCACCCCAAACCCTTCCTGAGCCAGAGGGATCCACCCCAAACCCTTCCTGATCACCCACCCAGCCCCTACTCCACTGAGGGGTGACAGCTCAGTTTTGGGGTGGCTTTGCTCCAGTGGATCACCCCTGGGTGTAAAAGGACAGGAATTGTCCTGCAGGATCTGTCCCAGGATCTCACCCCCTGCCCCTTTGGGGATCCAGGGCAGGATCTCACCCCCTGCCCCTTTGGGATCTGGGGATCCAGGACAGGATCTCACTCCCTGCCCCCAGGATCTGGGGATCTGGGACAGGATCTCACCCCCTGCCCCTTTGGGGATCTGGGGATCCAGGGCAGGATCTCACCCCCTGCCCCTTTGGGATCCAGGGCAGGATCTCACCCCCTGCCCCTTTGGGATCCAGGGCAGGATCTCACCCCCTGCCCCTTTGGGATCTGGGGATCCAGGGCAGGATCTCACCCCCTGCCCCTTTGGGATCTGGGGATCCAGGGCAGGATCTCACTCCCTCCCCCTCTGGGATCTGGGGATCCAGGGCAGGATCTCACCCCCTGCCCCTTTGGGATCTGGGGATCCAGGGCAGGATCTCACCCCCTGCCCCTTTGGGATCTGGGGATCCAGGACAGGATCTCACTCCCTCCCCCTCTGGGATCTGGGGATCCAGGGCAGGATCTCACCCCCTGCCCCTTTGGGATCTGGGGATCCAGGGCAGGATCTCACTCCCTCCCCCTCTGGGATCTGGGGATCCAGGGCCCTGCTGGGTCCCTGGGATCAGCGTGGGATGGGTGGGAGCTGATGGAAACCCCTTGGGGTGGGGGCAGAGCTCAGAGTCCCGGCCTGGGGGGCTCTGCAGGGCGGCTGGTTTGGGATTGGGGTGTCTGATTTGGGATTGGGGTGGTTGATTTGGGATTGGGGTGTCTGAGTTGGGATTGGGGTGGCCAATTTGGGATTGGGCTGGCCGATTTGGGGTTAGGGTGTCTGATTTGGGATTGGGGTGGCTGATTTGGGATTAGGGTGTCTGATTTGGGATTAGGTTGGCTGATTTGGGGTTAGAGTGGCCGATTTGGGATTGGGCTGTCTGATCTGGGATTGGGGCAGCTGATGTGGGGTTTGTCCCGCAGGTGTGGGCCCATGGTGCTGGACGCCCTGATCAAGATCAAGAACGAGATGGACTCCACGCTGACCTTCCGCAGGTCCTGCAGGGAGGGTAAGGACAGGACAGGACAGGGCAGGGCATTCCCTGCAGGGAGGGTGAGGAGAGGACAGGGCATTCCCTGCAAGGGTGCAGGTCCTGCAGGGAGGGTAAGGATAGGACAGGACAGGACAGGGCATTCCCTGCAAGGGTGCAGGTCCTGCAGGGAGGGTCAGGACAGGACAGGACAGGACAGGGCATTCCCTGCAGGGAGGGTAAGGAGAGGACAGGGCATTCCCTGCAAGGGTGCAGGTCCTGCAGGGAGGGTGAGGACAGGACAGGACAGGGCATTCCCTGCAAGGGTGCAGCTCCTGCAGGGAGGGTAAGGACAGGACAGGACAGGGCATTCCCTGCAGGGTGCAGGTCCTGCAGGGAGGGTAAGGACAGGGCAGGACAGGGCATTCCCTGCAAGGGTGCAGGTCCTGCAGGGAGGGTGAGGAGAGGGCATTCCCTGCAAGGGTGCAGGTCCTGCAGGGAGGGTAAGGACAGGGCAGGACAGGACATTCCCTGCAAGGGTGCAGGTCCTGCAGGAAGGGTGAGGAGAGGGCATTCCCTGCAAGGGTGCAGGTCCTGCAGGAAGGGTGAGGAGAGGGCATTCCCTGCAAGGGTGCAGCTCCTGCAGGGAGGGTAAGGACAGGGTGCAGGTCCTGCAGGGAGGGTGAGGAGAGGACAGGGCAGGACATTCCCTGCAAGGGTGCAGGTCCTGCAGGGAGGATGAGGAGAGGGTTTGGGTCCTGCAGGGAGGGTAAGGACAGGACATTCCCTACAGGGAGGGTAAGGAGAGGACAGGACAGGGCACTGCCTGCAAGGGTGCAGGTCCTGCAGGGAGGGTAAGGAGAGGACAGGGCACTCCCTGCAGGGAGGGTGAGGAGAGGGCACTCCCTCCCTGCAGGGTGCAGGTGCTGGGATAAACCCCCCCAGAGCCCCAGGGGTGAAACGCTTCCCCTGTCACTGTGGGACACAATGAATGAGACAGGGACTCGTGATTTCAGCAGGCTGATGCTCCCAGAAGGGGCTGGTTTATTCTCAGCACCCGTTTTTATCCCTTTTTACAACCTAAGAGGTGGGATCCTTTGAACCATTGGCCACACCAAGGGTCAACAGGCAAAGCCCCTCCTTAGGAGAGAGAAAAGAGAAAAACCAAGAGAGTTTACAGAGAGTGACCTTGTTTAGCATCTTAAATCCCTGGGAAAGAACTTCAGAAAAACCCAAACGTGGCAAACAGTGACTGCACTTCCCTGCCTGCCCCCTGGGCCTTTGTATGGCTGGCTGAGTTTTCTCAAGGGGTTTTGGAGGGGATATTTTAGGCAGATAAAATGTTTTAGGGGGATAAAATGTTTTAGAGGGATAAAATGTTTTAGAGGGATAAAATGTTTTAGAGGGATAAAATGTTTTAGGGGGATAAAGTGTTTTAGAGGGATAAAATGTTTTAGGGGGATAAAATGGTTTAGAGGGATAAAATGTTTTAGGGGGATAAAATGTTTTAGGGGGATAAAATGTTTTAGGGGGATAAAATGTTTTAGAGGGATAAAATGTTTTAGAGGGATAAAATGTTTTAGGGGGATAAAGTGTTTTAGGGGGATAAAATGTTTTAGGGGGATAAAGTGTTTTAGGGGGATAAAATGTTTTAGAGGGATAAAATGTTTTAGGGGGATAAAATGTTTTAGGGGGATAAAATGTTTTAGGGGATAAAATGTTTTAGGGGGATAAAATGTTTTAGGGGGATAAAATGTTTGAGGGGGATAAAATGTTTGAGGGGGATAAAATGTTTGAGGGGGATAAAATGTTTTAGGGGGGGATAAAATGTTTGAGGGGGATAAAATGTTTTAGGAGGATAAAATGTTTTAGGGAGATAAAATGTTTTAGGGGGATGAAATGTTTTAGGGAGATAAAACGTTTTAGAGGGATAAAATGTTTTAGGAGGATAAAATGTTTTAGGAGGATAAAATGTTTTAGGGGGATAAAATGTTTTAGAGGCATAAAATGTTTTAGGGAGATAAAATGTTGTAGGGGGATAAAATGTTGTAGGGGGATAAAATGTTTTAGGGGGATAAAATGTTTTAGGGGGATAAAATGTTTTAGGGGGATAAAATGTTTTAGAGGGATAAAACGTTTTAGGGGGATAAAACATTTTAGGGGGATAAAACGTTTTAGGGGGATAAAATGTTTTAGGGGATAAAATGTTTTAGGGGGATAAAATGTGACCCAGCAAACCCAGACTGGGAGAGAAACTGGAGCTGTGGCCGGGATTTCCTGGAGCTGGCAGCTCAGAGCTGGGGTGCAGTGCTGGGATAAACCCCCCAGTGCCCCAGGGGTGGAACATTCCCCTGCCTGCCCCCTGGGCTGGCTGAGCTCTCTCGAGGGGTTCTGGAGGGGATATTTTGGGTAAAAGGTTCTAAAAGGGGCTTTTACCCCAGGGTCAGTCCAGGGCTTTGCATTCCTGCCTGCAGTGACCCTGGGTTAGGGTTAGGGTTAGGGTTAGGATCAGGGTTAGGGTCAGGGTTAGGGTCAGGATTTGGGTCAGGGTTAGGGTTAGGATCAGGGTTAGGATCAGGGTCAGGGTCAGGGTTAGGATTAGGGTTAGGATTAGGATTAGGGTTAGGGTTAGGATCAGGGTTAGGATCAGGGTCAGGGTTAGGATTAGGGTTAGGATTAGGGTCAGGGTTAGGTTCAGGGTTAGGATTAGGGTTAGGGTTAGGATTAGGGTTAGCGTCAGGGTTAGGGTCAGGATTAGGATTAGGATTTGGGTCAGGGTTAGGGTTAGGTTCAGGGTTAGGGTCCGGGTTAGGTTCAGGGTTAGGATTAGGGTCATGGTTAGGGTCAGGGTTAGGATTAGGGTTAGGGTCGGTTCGGTTCAGGGTTAGGATTAGTATTAGGATTAGGGTTAGGGTCAGGGTTAGGGTCAGGGTTAGGATTAGGGTCAGGGTTAGGGTCAGGGTTAGTATTAGGATTTGGGTCAGGGTCAGGTTTAGGGTTAGGGTCAGGGTCAGGGTTAGGATTAGGATTAGGGTCAGGGTCAGGGTCAGGTTTAGGGTCAGGGTCAGGTTTAGGGTCAGGGTCAGGTTTAGGGTTAGGGTCAGGGTCAGGGTTAGGTTTGTGCTGATCTGTGGGGTTGCATTCATTCTCCAGGGGTCCCAGAGAGTGACCGAGGAACAGCCGGGGTTTCTCTGCTCTCTGGCTCAGGAGAGAGAACCAGCCCTGGGCCAGCTGGGTCAGGATAAGGGAAGGAAGGGTCCAACTCCATGGTCAGAGGCTTCAGGGGGTTCTGAGGGAAAAACTCTTTCCCCAGAGGAGCCCAGCACCGGGGGTGGGGCAGAGCTCAGGGGCTGCAGTGACACAGCTCCGAGCTGTGACACTGTCCAGGGTCAGGGCTAGGGTTAGGGTCAGGGTTAGGATTAGGATTAGGGTTAGGATTTGGGTTAGGGTCAGGGTTAGGGTCAGGGTTAGGATTAGGGTTAGGGTCAGGGTTAGGATTAGGATTAGGGTTAGGATTAGGGTCAGGGTTAGGATTAGGGTTAGGGTCAGGGTTAGGATTAGGATTAGGGTTAGGATTTGGGTCAGGGTTAGGATTAGGGTTAGGTTCAGGGTTAGGATTAGGGTTAGGGTTAGGGTCAGGGTTAGGATTAGGGTTAGGATTAGGATTTGGGTCAGGGTTAGGGTCAGGGTTAGGATTAGGATTAGGGTTAGGATTAGGGTCAGGGTTAGGATTAGGATTTGGGTCAGGGTTAGTATTAGCATTAGGGTCAGGGTTAGTATTAGCATTAGGGTCAGGGTTAGGGTCAGGGTTCTGGGGGATAAACCCCTTCCCCAGAGGAGCCCAGCACCGCGGGGCAGAGCTCAGGGGCTGCAGTGACACAGCTCCGAGCTGGACACTGTCCAAGGTCAGGGTTAGGACTAGGGTCAGGGTTAGGATTAGGATTTGGGTCAGGGTTAGGGTTAGGGTTAGGGTTAGTATTAGGATTAGGGTCAGGGTTAGGATTAGGGTCAGGGTCAGGGTTCTGAGGGAAAAACCCCTTCCCCAGAGGAGCCCAGCACCGGGGCGGGGCAGAGCTCAGGGGCTGCAGTGACACAGCTCCGAGCTGTGACACTGTCCAAGGTCAGGGTTAGGATTTGGGTCAGGGTTAGGGTCAGGGTTAGGATTAGGGTTAGGGTCAGGGTTAGGATTAGGGTCAGGGTCAGGGTTAGGATTAGGATTTGGGTCAGGGTTAGGGTTAGGATTTGGGTCAGGGTTAGGGTTAGGGTTAGGATTAGGATTTGGGTCAGGGTTAGGGTCAGGGTTAGGGTCAGGGTTAGGATTAGGGTTAGGATTAGGATTTGGGTCAGGGTTAGGGTCAGGGTTAGGATTAGGATTAGGATTAGGGTTAGGATTAGGGTCAGGGTTAGGATTTGGGTTAGGGTCAGGGTTAGGATTAGGATTTGGGTCAGGGTTAGGGTCAGGGTTGGGATTTGGGTTAGGGTCAGGGTTAGGGTTAGGATTAGGGTCAGGGTTAGTATTAGGATTAGGGTCAGGGTTAGGGTCAGGGTTCTGAGGGAACAACCCCTTCCCCAGAGGAGCCCAGCACCGGGGGGCAGAGCTCAGGGGCTGCAGTGACACAGCTCCGAGCTGTGACACTGTCCAGGGTCAGGGTTAGGATTAGGGTCAGGGTTAGGATTAGGGTCAGGGTTAGGATTAGGGTCAGGGTTAGGATCAGGGTTAGGATTAGGGTTAGGGTCAGGGTTAGGATTAGGGTTAGGATTAGGATTTGGGTCAGGGTTAGGGTTAGGGTTAGGATTAGGATTTGGGTCAGGGTTAGGGTCAGGGTTAGGATTAGGGTTAGGATTAGGGTTAGGGTTAGGATTAGGGTTAGGGTTAGTATTAGGATTAGGGTCAGGGTTAAGGTCAGGGTTCTGAGGGAAAAACCCCTTCCCCAGAGGAGCTCAGCACCGGGGCGGGGGCAGAGCTCAGGGGCTGCAGTGACACAGCTCCGAGCTGTGACACTGTCCAAGGTCACAGCCACACCGACTCCGAGGTCAGGAGGCTGACAATGACTCCAGCCTTTATTTCCCAGGAATTTTTTCCCTTTATCCTATTTTACAAAGAACCCACCCAAGGGGTGGAAGGAAGACAAAACTCCTTCAGTCACATCGCTCAGAGCAGAGGGACAGCAAGGAGAAATCCCTCCCAGGGAAAGGAACAAACAAAGGTCACAGCCAGGAAAACGTGGCTCTGCTTGGCAGAAAACCCTCTGGGAAAAGAGTTTCAGAGAAACCCAAACATCACCAGCCAGGGCTACAGCAGTAACCCCTGCCACAGCTCCCAGTTGTCCCAGTTTCTCCCCCAGTCTGGGTCACTGGGTCACATTTTATCCCCCTCAAACATTCCCTCCAATCCCCCCGCGTGGCAGGGCTGTGGGGCTGGGGGCTGTGCCGGGGGGATCGGGCTGCCTGGAGCTGGGGGAGCTCGGGGAATTCGAGGAACAGCTCCAGGAATCCCCTCTGGCCCAGGGCAGGGCAGGGTGCAGGGAAAGGGCAGCGGTGCTTTGGGGTTGTGGCTGCGCCCAGCCCCGCTCTGCTGGGCTCCCTGGGGAAAATCCTGAGTCACTGGGGCTGCCGGGCTGTGGGATTGCATTCCTGCCTGGAATGAGCCTGGATTGGGCTGCTGGGCTGTGGGATTGCATTCCTGCCTGGAATGAGCCTGGATTGGGCTCTGGGATTGCATTTCTGCCTGGAATGAGCCTAGATTGGGCTCTGGGATTGCATTCCTGCCTGGAATTACTCTGGATTAGGGTTGTGCTGGGCTGTGGGATTGCATTCCTGCCTGGAATGAGCCTGGATTGGGTTTGTGCTGAGCTGTGGGATTGCATTCCTGCAGTGACCCTGGATTGGGCTGTGGGATTGCATTCCTGCCTGGAATGCCCCAGGATTAGGGTTAGGGTTGGGGTTAGGATCAGGGTTGTGCTGGGCTGTGGGATTGCATTCCTGCCTGGAATGAGCCTGGATTAGGGTTGTGATGAGCCTGGATTAGGGTTGTGCAGATCTGTGGGATTGCATTCCTGCCCGGAATGCCCCTGGATTTGGGTTAGGGTTAGAGTTAGGGTTGTGCTGGGCTGTGGGGTTGCATTCCTGCCTGGAATGGCCCTGGATTAGGGTCAGGGTTAGGGCTGTGCTGGGCTGTGGGATTGCATTCCTGCCTGGAATGAGCCTGGATTAGGTTTGTGCTGGGCTGTGGGATTGCATTCCTGCAGTGACCCTGGATTGGGCTGTGGGATTGCATTCCTGCCTGGAATGCCCCTGGATTAGGGTTAGGGTTGGGGTTAGGATTAGGGTTGTGCTGAGCTCTGGGATTGCATTCCTGCCTGGAATGGCCCTGGATTACACTGTGGGATTGCATTCCTGCCTGGAATGGCCATGGATGAGGGTTAGGGTCAGGGTTAGGGTTGTTCCAAGCTGTGGGATTGCATTCCTGCCTGCAGTGACCCTGGCTTGGGTTTGTGCTGGGCTGTGGGGTTGCATTTGTGCAGTGACCCTGGATTAGGCTGTGGGGTTGCATTCCTGCCTGGAATGAGCCTGGATTGGGTTTGTACTGGGCTGTGGGATTGCATTCCTGCCCGGAGTGCCCCTGGATGAGGCTGTGGGATTGCATTCCTGCCCGGAGTGCCCCTGGATGGGGCTCTGGGGTTGCATTCCTGCCCAGAATGAGCCTGGATTGGGCTCTGGGGTTGCATTCCTGCCTGGAATGCCCCTGGACTGGGCTCTGGGGTTGCATTCCTGCCTGGAATGGCCCCGGATTGGGCTCTGTGGTTGCATTCCTGCCAGCAGTGACCCTGGATTAGGGTTAGGGTTAGGATTAGGGTTGTGCTGAGCTGTGGGGTTGCATTCCTGCCTGCAGTGACCCTGGATTGGGGTGCTGGGCTGTGGGATTGCATTGCTGCCCGGAATGCCCCTGGATGAGGGAGGTGGCTCTGCAGGCAGGGCTCTCTCGGGGCAGGCCAGATCCCAGATCCCTTCCCCAGCTGGAATTCACTGCCCTGAATGTTTTTTCCCCCAGGACAGGATGGATTTTCAGGCCTCCTGCCCCCTCCCCAGGCCCACATTCCCGCTGCAGGCGCCTGCTCCCGGCCCCAGCTGCCTGGGAAATACTTGGGAGCCTTTCTGCAGTGGGAGGCAGAGCCTGGTGGCCCTGCCAGGGGGCAGAGGTGTCATTTCAGCCCCTGGCTGGGCTATTTTTGTGCCCCTGCTGTCCCTCCCCTCACCTCTGCCAGGGCTCTTTGGGCTCAAGGGGGAGGTGGGGTCACCTTCCTGAATTTTGGGGGTGGTTTGGGGGGGTTTTTTTTGGTTCCCCTGTCAGTCCTCACAGACATTTCCAGGGGGATGGTCCCAGGCTCTTCCCAGAGACAGGGCAAGCAGCAGCAGCAGCCAGAGAGCAAAACACAGAAGTTCCAGCTGCAGGTTTGGGAAAAAGTTCTTTCCCTGGAGTGGAGCTCCAGCTTTCGGAGGGAAGAAGGGCAGAGGGAGGTTTGTGAGGGGTTTTTGTGGGTTTGCTGTCCCTTGGATCCATGCTGTGACCTCCAAGGGCTGGAAAGGAAGAAATGATCAGCCTGGATTCCAAACTTAAAGGGAAAAGGGGGTGCTGAGCACCTCCTGTGTCAGCTGTTCTGTGATCAGCAGCGTGTTTGTGGGTTTGCTGTCACTTGGATCTGTGCTGTGACCTCCAAGGCTTTGAAAGAAAGAGCAGTATCAGCCTGGATTGCAGGTTTGAGGAGAAAAGGGGGTGCTGAGCACCTCCTGTTGGTGCTGTTCTGTGAGCAGCAGCGTGTTTGTGGGTTTGTCACAGCTCCTGTGACCCCCCAGCACAGAAAGGAAGAAATTATCAGCCTGGATTGCAAACTTAAAGGGAAAAAAGTGCTGAGCACCTCCTGTGGGTGCTGTTCCATGAGCAGCAGCGTGTTTGTGGGTTTGCTGTCCCTTGGATCCATCCTGTGACCTGCTGAGGTTGGAAAGGAAGAAATTATCAGCCTGGATTCCAGGTTTGAGGGGAAAAGGAGTGCTGAGCACCTCCTGTGGGTGCTGTTCTATGAGCAGCAGCGTGTTTGTGGGTTTGCTGTCCCTTGGATCTGTGCTGTGACCTCCAAGGGTTGGAAAGGAAGAAATTACCAACCTGGATTCCAGGTTTGAGAGGGAAAGGAGTGCTGAGCACCTCCTCTGACAACTATTTCTGTGATCAGCAGCGTGTTTGTGGGTTTGCTGTCACTTGGATCCGTGCTGTGACCTCCAAAGGTTGGAAAGGAAGGAATTATCAGCCTGGATTGCAGGTCTGAGGGGAAAAGGTGCTGAGCACCTCCTGTGACAGCTGTTCCTGTGAGCAGCAGCGTTTATTGGTTTGCCACAGCTCCTGTGACCTCCCAGCACAGAAAGGAAGGAATTATCAGCCTGGATTCCAGACTTGAAGGGAAAATAGGGTGCTGTTCTATGAGCAGCAGCATATTTGTGGGTTTGCTGTCCCTTGGATCCATCCTGTGACCTCCAAGGGTTGGAAAGGAAGGAAATATCAGCCTGGATTGCAGGTTTGAGGGGAAAAGGGGGTGCTGAGCACCCTCCTCTGACAACTATTTCTATGATCAGCAGCGTGTTTGTGGGTTTGTCACAGCTCCTGTGACCTCCCAGCACAGAAAGGAAGAAATGATCAGCCTGGATTCCAAACATAAGGGAAAAGGGGGTGCTGTTCTATGAGCAGCAGCATATTTGTGGGTTTGCTGTCCCTTGGATCTGTGCTGTGACCTCCAAGGGCTGGAAAGGAAGGAATGATCAGCCTGGATTGCAGGTTTGAAGGAAAAGGGGTGCTCAGCACCTCCTCTGACAACTATTTCCATGAGCAGCAGCGTGTTTTTGGGTTTGTTGTCACTTGGATCCATCCTGTGACCTCCAGGGGTTGGAAAGGAAGGAATTATCAGCCTGGATTCCAGGTTTGAGGGGGAAAAGGGTGCTGAGCACCTCTTGTGGGTGCTGTTCTGTGAGCAGCAGCGTGTTTGTGGGTTTGCTGTCCCTTGGATCCATCCTGTGACCTCCAAGGGTTGGAAAGGAAGGAAATATCAGCCTGGATTCCAAACTTGAAGAGAAAAAGGTGCTGAGCACCTCCTGTGGGTGCTGTTCTATGAGCAGCAGCGTGTTTGTGGGTTTGCTACAGCTCCTGTGACCTCCCAGCACAGAAAGGAAGGAATTATCAGCCTGGATTCCAAACTGGAAGGGAAAAGGGGGTGCTTAGCACCTCCTGTGGGTGCTGTTCTGTGATCAGCAATATATTTGTGGGTTTGCTGTCACTTGGATCCATCCTGTGACCTCCAAGGGTTGGAAAGGAAGGAATTACCAACCTGGATTCCAGGTTTGAGAGGGAAAGGAGTGCTGAGCACCTCCTCTGACAACTATTTCTGTGAGCAGCAGCGTGTTTGTGGGTTTGTTGTCACTTGGATCTGTGCTGTGACCTCCAGGGGTTTGAAAGGAAGGAATGATCAGCCTGGATTCCAAACTTAAAGGGAAAAAGGTGCTGAGCACCTCCTGTGGGTGCTGTTCTATGAGCAGCAGCGTGTTTGTGGGTTTGCTACAGCTCCTGTGACCTCCAAGGGTTGGAAAGGAAGGAATTATCAGCCTGGATTCCAAACTGGAAGGGGAAAAGGGGGTGCTGAGCACCTCCTGTGGGTGCTGTTCTGTGATCAGCAGCGTGTTTGTGGGTTTGCCACAGCTCCTGTGACCCCCCAGCACAGAAAGGGAGGAATGATCAGCCTGGATTCCAAACTTAAAGGGAAAAGGGGTGCTGTTCTATGAGCAGCAGGTTATTTGTGGGTTTGCTGTGGCTTGGATCCGTGCTGTGACCTCCAAGGCTTGGAAAGGAAGGAATTATCAGCCTGGATTGCAGGTTTGAAGTGAAAAGGGGTGCTGAGCACCTCCTCTGACAACTATTTCCATGAGCAGCAGCGTGTTTGTGGGTTTGTTGTCACTTGGATCCATCCTGTGACCTCCAAGGCTTGGAAAGGAAGGAATTATCAGCCTGGATTCCAGACTTAAAGGGAAAAGGGGTGCTCAGCACCTCCTCTGACAACTATTTCTGTGAGCAGCAACATGTTTGTGGGTTTGTTGTCACTTGGATCTGTGCTGTGACCTCCAAGGGCTGGAAAGGAAGAAATGATCAGCCTGGATTGCAGGTTTGAAGGGAAAAAGGTGCTGAGCACCTCCTGTGACAGCTGTTCCTGTGAGCAGCAGCGTTTATTGGTTTGCCACAGCTCCTGTGACCTGCAAGGCTTGGAAAGGAAGGAATGATCAGCCTGGATTCCAAACTTGAAGGGAAAAGGGGGTGCTGTTCTATGAGCAGCAGCGTGTTTGTGGGTTTGCTGTCCCTTGGATCCATCCTGTGACCTCCAAGGGTTGGAAAGGAAGGAATTATCAGCCTGGATTCCAGGTTTGAGGGAAAAGGAGTGCTGAGCACCTCCTCTGACAACTATTTCCATGAGCAGCAGTATGTTTGTGGGTTTGTCACAGCTCCTGTGACCCCTCAGCACAGAAAGGGAGGACAGAACCAGCCTGAGGTGCTGTTTTTAGGGACAAAAAAAGGTTGGGCAGGGCTCAGGGAGGTCCCAGATCTCCCTCTTGGAGAGTCCCCATCCCCCTGGACACGTTCCAGTGTCACCCCCTCCAATGGCCTGGATCATTCCCAGGGGTCCCTTCCATCCCTGCCAGCTCTGGGATTCTCTGGCTGAGGAGGCTCCAGCAGATTTCCCAGGTTTCAATGTCAGTTCTTGTGGTTTTTTTTTAATTACTATTTATTTATTTCCTGCCCCTCCCAGCTCCCAAACCCGGGAGCGGAGCTGGGTGTTCTCCCCTCCCCAAATCCCCAAACTCCCGAGGGGATTTGGCCCAGGCCCCCTCATGTCCTGCTGGGGAAGGAGCTTTTCCCCCTGGAGAAGGTTCTGGTGCTGATGGAAGCAGCTCCCGTGTCTGGTCCTTGCTGAGGGTCAGAAACCTTCGGCCCCGGTGGCAAATCCCGGCCTCTTCCTCCTCTGGGGCGTTGTGGTGGAGTGGGAGGGGGATTTTTGGGGATCTGGTGGATGGGGAAGAGGTTTTCGAGGTTGGGAAGAGGTTTTTCCAGGACAGGTGAGGACGCTGATGGAACGAGAGGGGGTTTTTTGGGATGGGTGAGGCCTCTGGAGGGTCAGGAAAAGCCTTTCCAGGACCAGTGGTGAGGTTTTCTGGGCTGGGTGAGGACCCTGGTGTGGTGAGATTTTCTGGGATAAGTGGGGATCTCAGAAGGCTGGGAAGAGCCTTTTCCAGGAGGTTTTCTGGGAGGGGTGAGGTCCCTGGTCTGGTGAGAGGAGATTTTTTGGGATAAGTGAGGATCCCAGAAGGTTGGGAAGAGCCTTTCCAGGACCAGTGGTGAGGTTTTCTGGGAGGGGTGAGGACCTTGCTGTGGGGAGAAGAGATTTTTTTTGGGATAAGTGAGGATCCCTGAAGGTTGGGAAGAGCCTTCTCCAGGAGGTTTTCTAGGCTGGGTGAGGACCCTGGTGTGGTGAGATTTTTTGGGATAAGTGAGGATCCCTGAAGGTGGGGAAGAGCCTTTCCAGGAGGTTTTCTGGGAGTGGTGAGGTCCTTGGTCTGGTGAGAGGAGATTTTTTTGGGGATAAGTGAGGATCCCAGAAAGTTGGGAAGAGCCTTTCCGGGAGGTTTTCTGGGCTGGGTGAGGACCCTGGTCTGGTGAGAGGAGATTTTTTGGGATAAGTGGGGATTCCAGAAATTTGGGAAGAGCCTTCTCCAGGAGGTTTTCTGGGAGGGGTGAGGACCCCAGTCTGGTGAGATTTTTTGGGATAAGTGAGGATCCCAGAAGGTTGGGAAGAGCCTTTCCAGGACCAGTGGTGAGGTTTTCTGGGAGGGGTGAGGACCTTGGTGTGGGGAGAAGAGATTTTTTTGGGGGATAAGTGAGGATCCCTGAAGGTTGGGAAGAGCCTTCTCCAGGAGGTTTTCTGGGAGGGGTGAGGTCCCTGGTCTGGTGTGGTGAGATATTTTGGGATAAGTGGAGATCCCAGAAATTTGGGAAGAGCCTTTTCCAGGAGGTTTTCTGGGCTGGGTGAGGACCCCGGTGTGGTGAGAAGAGAATTTTTTTGGGATAAGTGAGGATCCCAGAAAGTTGGGAAGAACCTTTCCAGGGGGTTTTCTGGGCTGGGTGAGGACCCTGGTGGGTTGGTGGGAAGGATTTTTCCAAGACCCCCAACAGCTTGGGAAGAGATTTTTGGGATGCTGGCGGTTTGGGAAGAGTGGAGTTGGGGTTTCCCCAGGGCGGTTTTTGGGGCCAGGAGGGAGAAGCCCACGCTCTGCTCCTCCTCTGCCCCCTCAGGGATCTGCGGCTCCTGCGCCATGAACATCGCCGGGGGCAACACCCTGGCCTGCATCAAAAAGATCGACAGCGACCTCAGCAAAGTCACCAAGATCTACCCCCTGCCCCACATGTACGTGGTGAAGGACCTGGTGCCGGTGAGTGCAGCCTGGGCTGGGGACACCGGGGACAGGGCCTGGCAGGGGACACCAGGGACAGGGCCTGGCAGGGGCCACCAGGGACAGGGTCTGGGAGGTGTCCCACCAGGCTCAGGTGTCCCACCAGGGTCAGGGCTCAGTGTCCCACCAGGGACAGGGCTCAGGGGCCACCAGGGACAGGGCTCAGGGGCCACCAGGGACTGGAACTGCCAGGGGCCACCAGGGACACGGCCTGCCAGGGGCCACCAGGGACAGGGCTCAGGGGCCACCAGGGACACGGCCTGCCAGGGGCCACCAGGGACAGGGCTCAGGGGCCACCAGGAGCTCCTCAGGAGCTGACAGGGCTCAGTGTCCTACCAGGGTCAGGTGTCCCAGCAGGGTCAGGTGTCCCAGCAGGGTCAGGGCTCAATGTCCCACCAGGGTCAGGGCTCAGGGGCCACCAGGGACAAGGCTCAGGGGCCACCAGGGACAAGGTCTGGCAGGGGCCACCAGGGTCAGGGCTCAGGTGCCACCAGGGACACGGCTCAGGGGCCACCAGGGACAGAGCTCAGGGGCCACCAGGGACAGGGCTCAGGGGCCACCAGGGACAAGGCTCAGGGGCCACCAGGGACACAGCCTGCCAGGGGCCACCAGGGACAGGGACTGCCAGGGGACACCGGGACAGAGCTCAGGGGCCACCAAGAGCTCCTCAGGAGCTGACAGGGCTCAATGTCCCACCAGGGTCAGGTGTCCCACCAGGGTCAGGGCTCAGGTGCCACCAGGGTCAGGGCTCAGTGTCCCACCAGGGCTCAATGTCCCACCAGGGTCAGGGCTCAGGTGTCCCAGCAGGGTCAGGTGTCCCACCAGGGTCAGGTGTCCCACCAGGGTCAGGGCTCAGTGTCCCACCAGGGCTCAATGTCCCACCAGGGTCAGGGCTCAATGTCCCACCAGGGTCAGAGCTCAATGTCCCACCAGGGCTCAGTGTCCCACCAGGGCTCAGTGTCCCACCAGGGCTCAGGTGTCCCACCAGATCAGGTGTCCCACCAGGGTCAGGGCTCAGGTGTCCCACCAGGGTCAGGTGTCCCACCAAGGTCAGGGCTCCATGTCCCACCAGGGTCAGGTGTCCCACCAGGGTCAGGTGTCCCACCAGGGCTCAGTGTCCCACCAGGGTCAGGGCTCAGTGTCCCACCAAGGTCAGGACTCAGGTGCCACCAGGGACAGGGCTCAGTGTCCCACCAGGCTCAGGTGTCCCACCAGGCTCGGGTGTCCCACCAGGTTCAGGGCTCAGTGTCCCACCAGGGCTCAGGTGTCCCAGCAGGGTCAGGTGTCCCACCAGGGTCAGGGCTCAGTGTCCCAGCAGGGTCAGGTGTCCCACCAGGGTCAGGTGTCCCACCAGGCTCAGGGCTCAGGTGCCACCAGGCTCAGAGCTCAATGTCCCAGCAGGGTCAGGTGTCCCACCAGGCTCATGGCTCAATGTCCCACCAGGGTCAGGTGTCCCACCAGGCTCAGAGCTCAATGTCCCACCAGGGCTCAATGTCCCACCAGGCTCAGGTGTCCCACCAGGCTCAGAGCTCAATGTCCCACCAGGGTCAGGTGTCCCACCAGGCTCAGAGCTCAGTGTCCCACCAGGGCTCAGTGTCCCACCAGGCTCAGGTGTCCCAGCAGGGTCAGGGCTCCATGTCCCACCTGGCTCAGAGCTCAGTGTCCCACCAGGCTCAGAGCTCAGTGTCCCAGCAGGCTCAGCTGTCCCAGCAGGCTCAGCTGTCCCAGCAGGCTCAGGTGTCCCACCAGGCTCAGGTGTCCCACCAGGCTCAGGTGTCCCTCGGGCAGGTCCCAGTGCTGAGTGTGTCCTGGCCTGGGATGTGCAGGTTGGGAGGCCATGGGCGCCCCTCCTGCTGGGGTCCTGGGGTGGTTTTGGGGTGAAGCCGTGTGCCAGCAGAGGATTTCGGTGGGACCTTGGGGAGAGGCCCTGTCCCTGAGGGTGGGGGGCTGAAGGGAGGAGTCAGGGGTGGGCCAGCAGGGCTGGGGTTTGGGCTGGGGGCTGTGGGGCCATTCCCTGAGCCCCTGGGCAGCTCCCGCTGTGTCCCTCCCCAGGACCTGAGTAACTTCTACGCGCAGTACAAGTCCATCCAGCCCTACCTGCGCAAGAAGGACGAGTCCAAGGAGGGCAAGCAGCAGTACCTGCAGTCCATCGAGGACCGCCAGAAACTGGTCACTGCGCCCTGCTGTCCCTGCCGGGGAGCCCAGGGTCACACCTGAGCTCAGCACCTCCCCAATCCCATCCCCAATCCCAATCCCGTTCCTGTTCCCATTTCATTCCCATTCCCAATCCCATTTCCATTCCTGTTCCCATTCCCAATCCATTTCCATTCCTATTCCTGTTCCCATTTCCATTTCCCATTCCATTTCCATTCCCATTTCCCATCCCATTCCCATTTCCATTCTCATTTCCCACTCCCACTCCTGTTCCCACTCCCATTCCCAATCCCATTCCATTCCCAATCCCATTCCATTCCCAATCCCATTCTATTCCCACTCCCATTCCCATTCCCATTCCCACTCCCATTCCCAATCCCATTCCCAATCCCATTCCTATTCCCATTCCCATTCCCATTCCCAATCTCATTCCCAATCCCATTCCCAATCCCATTCCCAATCTCATTCTCAATCCCATTCCCATTCTATTCCCATTCCGTCCCCCATCCCAATCCCATTCTCATTCCGGCTGCGATCCCAATCCCAGAGTGTGGGGCACGGCCCCATGGCCACCGGCTCAGGGCTGGGGGCTGGGCCTGGGACCCCGGGGGGGCTCTGAGGACCCCGGGGGGGCTCTGAGGACCCTGGGGGGGCTCTGAGGACCCCGGGGGGGCTCTGAGGACCCTGGGGGGGCTGTGAGGACCCTGGGGGGCTCTGAGGACCCTGGGGGGACCTGTGAGGACCCTGGGGGGGGCTGTGAGGACCCTGGGGGGGGCTCTGAGGACCCTGGGGGGTCTGTGAGGACCCTGGGAGGCCGTGAGGACCCTGGGGGGCTCTGGAGGACCCTGGGGGGGCTCTGGAGGACCCTGGGGGGGCTCTGAGGACCCCGGGGGGCCGTGAGGACCCTGGGGGGCTGTGAGGACCCTGGGGGGGGCTCTGAGGACCCTGGGGGGGCTCTGAGGACCCTGGGGGGGCCGTGAGGACCCTGGGGGGCAGGGCTGGGGTCGCTCCCCTCAGGAGCTGCTCTGCCCCACCCCGGGGGGCTCGGGGGTGGCTCCCCCCGGTGTCCCCGCGGTGCCAGCCGGCCGTGTCCCCTCTGTCCCCCCGGCAGGACGGGCTCTACGAGTGCATCCTCTGCGCCTGCTGCAGCACCAGCTGCCCCAGCTACTGGTGGAACGGGGACAAGTACCTGGGCCCCGCCGTGCTCATGCAGGTGAGGGGGGAGACGGGCCCGGGGGCACCTGGGCGGGGTCACCTGGGCGGGGTCACCTGGCTGAGGTCACCTGGCTGAGGTCACCTGGGCAGGGTCACCTGGTCAGAGTCACCTGGCTGGGGTCACCTGGCCGGGGTCACCTGGCCGAGGTCACCTGGGCAGGGTCACCTGGTCAGAGTCACCTGGCTGGGGTCACCTGGCCGGGGTCACCTGGGCGGGGTCACCTGGATGGGGTCACCAGGGGTCAGACAGTTGGGGTTTGGTGCATTTGTGTGCCAGGGGCTGAGCTGCACTCAGAGCTGCAGGTGCTGCACTCGGAGCTGCAGGCGATGCACTCGGAGCTGCACTCAGAGCTGCACTCAGAGCTGCAGGTGCTGCACTCAGAGCTGCACTCAGAGCTGCAGGTGCTGCACTCGGAACTGGACTCAGAGCTGCAGGAGCTGCACTCGGAGCTGCAGGCGATGCACTCGGAGCTGCAGGAGCTGCAGGAGCTGCACTCAGAGCTGCAGGCGCTGCACTCGGAGCTGCAGGAGCTGCACTCAGAGCTGCAGGAGCTGCACTCAGAGCTGCAGGAGCTGCAGTCCCTGACCCTGGGGTGCTCCCCCAGCTTGCTGCTGGTGGCGCCTCTGGGGCCTGAGGCTGCCGGGCGCCCTGGGGTGCCGGGGCAGGGCAGGGATGGCTGTGCCTGCCCAGAGCAGAGAGCAGCAGCCGGCAGCGAGTGCAGGGTCAGGCTCCAGTGCAGTGCAGGGTAGAGCTGGGCAGCAATGCAGTGCAGGGCCGGGCACCAATGCAGCGCAGGGCCGGGCACCAATGCAGTGCAGAGCCAGGCAGCAGTGCAGGGTAGGGCTGGGCACCAGTGCAGTGTAGGGTTTGGGTTCCCTGGGGCGTTCCTGTGGCACCAATGCAGTGCAGGGCTGGACACCAATGCAGTGCAGGGTTTGGGTGCCTGGGTGGGCAGTGCTGTGGCCCCGCTGCAGCGCAGGGCCAGGTCCCAGTGCAGCGCAGGGTGAAGCTGCAATGCAGCGCAGGATCAGGCCCCAATGCAGGGCCAGGCCCCAATGCAGGATCAGGCCCCAGTGCAGGGTCGGGCCCCAGTGCAGGGCCAGGCCCCAGTGCAGTGCAGGGCCAGGCCCCAATGCAGTGCAGGGCCAGGCCCCAGTGCAGTGCAGGGTCAGGCCCCAGTGCAGTGCAGGGTCAGGCCCCAATGCAGGGCCAGGCCCCAGTGCAGTGCCAGGCCCCAATGCAGTGCAGCGCCAGGCCCCCGTGCAGTGCAGGGTCAGGCCCCAGTGCAGTGCAGCGCCAGGCCCCAGTGCAGGGTCAGGCCCCCGTGCAGTGCAGGGCCAGGCCCCAGTGCAGCGCCTGCAGCCGCGCTGTCCCTGCCCCAGGCCTACCGCTGGATGATCGACTCCCGCGATGATTTCACGGAGGAGCGGCTGGCGCAGCTGCAGGATCCCTTCTCGCTGTACCGCTGCCACACCATCATGAACTGCACCCGCACCTGCCCCAAGGTACCGCCTGACACACGGCTGGGACACGGGGACAGGGACACGGGAACGGGGACATGGGGCAGGGACACGGGGACACAGGGACGGGGACACGGGGACGGGGACACGGGAGACATGGGGACACAGGGACAGGGACACGGGGCAGGGACAAGGACACGGGACAGGGACACGGGATCATGGGGCAGGGACACGGGGACAGGGACACGGGACAGGGACACAGGGACACGGGATCATGGGGCAGGAACAGGGGGACAGGGACACAGGGACACAGGGACACGGGGCGGGGACACGGGGACAGGGACACTGCTGGGACACAGGGACATGGGGACACAGGGACATGGGGACACAGGGACATGGGGACAGGGACACAGGGACAGGGGCATGGCTGGGACACAGGGCAGGGACAGGGACACAGGGCGGGGACACGGGGACATGGGGACAGGGAAATGGGGACAGGGACACGGGGACACGGGGCACGGACAGGGACACAGGGACACGGGGACAGGGACACAGGGACACGGGGACAGGTCTTGGGACACGGGGCAGGGACAGGGGGACAGGGACATGGGAACATGGTGCAGGGACACAGCTGGGACATGGGGACATGGGGCAGGGACAGGGACACGGGGCAGGGACAGGGACACTGGGCAGGGACATGGGGACAGGGACATGGGGACATGGGGACATAGGGACAGGGACACGGGGCAGGGACAAGGACACGGGGCAGGGACACAGGGACACGGACACGGGATCATGGGGCAGGGACAGGGGGACAGGGACACAGGGCGGGGACACAGGGACAGGGACACAGCTGGGACACGGGGACATGGGGACACGGGGCAGGGACATGGGGACAGGGACACGGGGACATGGGGACAGGGACAGGGACACGGGGTCTTGGGACACGGGGCAGGGACAGGGGGACAGGGACATGGGGACATGGTGCAGGGACACAGCTGGGACATGGGGACATGGGGCAGGGACAGGGACACGGGAACATGGGGCAGGGATATGGGGACACAGGGACACGGGGCGGGGACAGGGACATGGGGACAGCTGAATTTCAGCTTTTTTTTGGCGGGGGGAAAAGTGAAATAGCAATAGATTTGGGGGTCCATTACAAATGTAATCCATCCTGTGCCCTCCCAGGGCTCGAAGGGAAGGAGAAAATCGGCTGAATTACGGGTTTTAGGGGGGAAAAAGGTGGGAGAGCAGGAGATTTGGGGGCTGAGAGCAGCTCGGAGGAGGAGGAGGAAGAGGAGGAGGAGAGGAGGCGCTGCAGCCCCCGGGACCCCTCCCTTTGCAGGGGCTGAACCCCGGCAAAGCCATCGCCGAGATCAAGAAGATGATGGCCACCTACAAACAGAAGGCAGCGACTGCCTGAGGGCTGAGTGACCCCGGAGTGACCCCGGAGTGACCCCGGGGTGACCCCGGAGTGACCCCAGAGTGACCCCAGAGTGACCCTCACCGCTGGGCAGCTCCAGCAGGGCGTGGTTGGTTACCTGTGCCAGGGCTTACCTGTGCACCTGCAATAAAGGCTGTAAAGAACAGCTGGGGCTCCGTCCTTTATTAAATCCCTTTGTTAGTCATTTGTTAATCTTTAATTAATCCTTTATTAGTCATTTGTTAATCCCTTAATTAATCCTTTATTAGTCATTTGTTAATCCTTAATTAATCCTTTATTAGTCATTTGTTAATTCCCTTCATGGAGCGTTTTACCTCTCGGGGCTGGGAGGAGCTGGGAATCGGGGATTGGCCGGGGACAGGGAATGGTGGAAGGGTCTGGAAGCCCCCCGAGAGGGTTTGGAGCTGCCTGGGGTGCAGGACGGGGCAGAGCCCTGGGGGCAGATCCTCCCCCTGGCATCCTGGGTTCTGTTCCTGGTTTTTACTCCGAATCCTAAGGAAATGGGATTCCCTGGGGGTGAATCTTCTCTCTCGGGTTTTTACCTCCATATCCCAATTCCACGAGGACTGAGGTGTTCCCTGCCCACCCCCCACCCTGGGACCCTGCTTTACATTCCTGAATTTATTCCCCCTCCTAAGGAAATGGCAGTTTTTAGGGGTGAAATTTCCTCTTTCCCCTGATATTTTCACCTCCAGCTTTCTCCTGGGGCTGAGGGAAGGGAACCGCTTCAGCTTTGCTGATGAATTCAGGAGTTTTGGGCTGAATAATTCAAAACTCGCTGCTGAGATCACCGGGATGCCACAGCCGGGGTGCCACACCCCCTTTTTGGGGTGGGGACTCCAATTCCCAGCATCCCCCGGGGTATCGTAGCCCATTTTTGGTGGTGCGGACTCCAATTCCCAGCATCCCCCGGGGTGTCCCAGCCCATTTTTGGGGTGCGGACTCCAATTCCCGGCATCCCCTGGGGTGTCCCAGCCCATTTTTGGGGTGCGGACTCCAATTCCCAGCATCCCCCGGGGTGTCCCAGCCCATTTTTGGGGTGCGGACTCCAATTCCCAGCATCCCCCGGGGTATCTCAGCCCATTTTGGGGGTGCGGACTCCAATTCCCAGCATCCCCCGGGGTGTCCCAGCCCATTTTTGGGGGTGCGGACTCCAATTCCCGGCATCCCCCGGGGTGTCCCAGCCCGGTTTGGGGGTTTGGACTCCAATTCCCAGCATCCCCCGGGGTGTCCCAGCCCGGTTTGGGGGTGTGGACTCCAATTCCCAGCATCCCCCGGGGTATCTCAGCCCATTTTTGGGGAGCGGACTCCAATTCCCGGCATCCCCCGGGGTGTCCCAGCCCATTTTTGGGGTGCAGACTCCAATTCCCAGCATCCCCCGGGGTGTCCCAGCCCGGTTTGGGGGTTTGGACTCCAATTCCCAGCATCCCCCGGGGTGTCCCAGCCCGGTTTGGGGGTTTGGACTCCAATTCCCAGCATCCCCCGGGGTGTCTCAGCCCATTTTTGGGGTGCGGACTCCAATTCCCAGCATCCCCCGGGGTGTCTCAGCCCATTTTTGGGGTGCGGACTCCAATTCCCAGCATCCCCCGGGGTATCTCAGCCCATTTTTGGGGTGCGGACTCCAATTCCCAGCATCCCCCGGGGTGTCTCAGCCCATTTTTGGGGTGCGGACTCCAATTCCCAGCATCCCCCGGGGTATCTCAGCCCATTTTTGGGGTGCGGACTCCAATTCCCAGCATCCCCCGGGGTATCTCCGCCCATTTTTGGGGTGCGGACTCCAATTCCCAGCATCCCCCGGGGTATCTCAGCCCATTTTTGGGGTGCGGACTCCAATTCCCAGCATCCCCCGGGGTATCTCAGCCCGGTTTGGGGGTTTGGACTCCAATTCCCAGCATCCCCCGGGGTGTCCCAGCCCATTTTTGGGGTGCGGACTCCAATTCCCGTCATCCTCCGGGGTATCTCAGCCCATTTTTGGGGTGCGGACTCCAATTCCCAGCATCCCCCGGGGTATCTCAGCCCATTTTTGGGGTGCGGACTCCAATTCCCAGCATCCCCCGGGGTATCTCCGCCCATTTTTGGGGTGCAGACTCCAATTCCCAGCATCCCCCGGGGTGTCCCTGCCCGGTTTGGGGTGCGGACTCCAATTCCCAGCATCCCCCGGGGTGTCCCAGCCCGGTTTGGGGGTGTGGACTCCAATTCCCAGCATCCCCCGGGGTATCTCAGCCCACTTTTTGGGTTCGGACTCCAATTCCCAGCATCCCCCGGGGTGTCCCAGCCCATTTTTGGGGTGCGGACTCCAATTCCCAGCATCCCCCGGGGTGTCCCAGCCCATTTTTGGGGTGCGGACTCCAATTCCCAGCATCCCCCGGGGTGTCCCAACCCATTTTTGGGGTGCGGACTCCAATTCCCAGCATCCCCCGGGGTGTCCCTGCCCATTTTTGGGGGTTTGGACTCCAATTCCCGGCATCCCCCGGGGTGTCCCAGCCCATTTTTGGGGTGCGGACTCCAATTCCCAGCATCCCCCGGGGTATCTCAGCCCATTTTTGGGGTGCGGACTCCAATTCCCAGCATCCCCCGGGGTATCTCAGCCCATTTTTGGGGTGCGGACTCCAATTCCCAGCATCCCCCGGGGTGTCCCAGCCCATTTTTGGGGCGTGGACTCCAATTCCCAGCATCCCCCGGGGTGTCCCAGCCCATTTTTGGGGTGCGGACTCCAATTCCCGGCATCCCCCGGGGTATCTCAGCCCATTTTTGGGGTGCGGACTCCAATTCCCAGCATCCCCCGAGGTTTCCCAGCCCATTTTGGGGGTGCGGACTCCAATTCCCAGCATCCCCCAGGGTGTCCCAGCCCATTTTTGGGGTGCGGACTCCAATTCCCGGCATCCCCCGGGGTGTCCCAGCCCATTTTTGGGGGTGCGGACTCCAATTTCCAGCATCCCCCGGGGTATCTCCGCCCATTTTTGGGGTGCGGACTCCAATTCCCAGCATCCTCCGGGGTATCTCAGCCCATTTTAGGGGTGCGGACTCCAATTCCCAGCATCCCCCGGGGTGTCCCAGCCCATATTTGGGGTGCGGACTCCAATTCCCAGCATCCCCCGGGGTGTCCCAGCCCGGTCTGGGGGTGCGGACTCCAATTCCCAGCATCCCCCTGGGTGTCCCAGCCCATTTTTGGGGTTCGGACTCCAATTCCCAGCATCCCCCGGAGTGTCCCAGCCCATTTTTGGGGTGCGGACTCCAATTCCCAGCATCCCCCGGGGTGTCCCAGCCCATTTTTGGGGTGCGGACTCCAATTCCCGGCATCCCCCGGGGTATCTCAGCCCATTTTGGTGGTGCGAACTCCAATTCCCAGCATCCCCCGGGGTATCTCAGCCCATTTTTGGGGTGCGGACTCCAATTCCCAGCATCCCCCGGGGTATCTCAGCCCATTATTGGGGTGCGGACTCCAATTCCCAGCATCCCCCGGGGTATCTCAGCCGATTTTTTGATGCGGACTCCAATTCCCAGCATCCCCCGGGGTATCTCAGTCCATTTTCGGGGTGCGGACTCCAATTCCCGGCATCCCCCTGGGTGTCCCAGCCCCATTTTGGTTTTGCGGACTCCAATTCCCGGCATCCCCCGGGGTGTCCCAGCCCATTTTTGGGGTGCGGACTCCAATTCCCAGCATCCCCCGGGGTATCTCAGCCCATTTTGGGGGTGCGGACTCCAATTCCCAGCATCCCCCGGGGTGTCCCTGCCCATTTTTGGGGTGCGGACTCCAATTCCCGGCATCCCCCGGGGTGTCCGGCCCCGCCCTTTCCGCCGGCGCGGGGCCGCGGGGCCGCACCATGAGCTCAGGTCAGGGACCGGCACCGGCACCGGGATCGGGGTCCGGGAAGGGGATGCGGGGTCGGGATCAGGGACCGGGACCCCCCGAGCGTCCGGAGCCCCCCGGAGCCCCAAAGCGCCGCCGGGGGCTCCCGGGGCCGCTGCAGCCCAGCCCGGGGGGGCGGGAGCGATGTGGCTCCCGTGCCGTCTGTTCCTATTTATTCCCATTTATTCCCATGTTTTACTATTTATTCCCATTTATTCCTATTTATTCCCTCTTATTCCCGTGTATTCCCACTTATTCCCACTTATTCCTATTTATTCCCGCTTATTCCCGTGTATTCCCATTTATTCCCATTTATTTCGCTTCATTATTTTGCTTTTCTTCTAAAATTTTGCTCCTCTAATTTATGCCTGATTATGCTTTCTTTATTCTTTTAAATTTTGCTTCATTCTGATGCCTTTTTTTAATTTTGCTTTTTTTTTCATTTTGCTTTAATTCTCTTTATTATCCGGCTTTATTTGACTCAGTTTCAATTTATTTTGCTTTTTTGCTTCCTTATTTTGCTTTCTCTCGTGGCTGGGTTTTTTGCTTTCGCTTTATTATTTTTCACTTTGGCATCATTATTTTGCTGCAGTTTTATTTCCTAACTTGGTTTTTATGTTTTTTATTTCTGCTTTGTTTTGCTTTCTTTCCTTTGCTTTGTTGGTTTCTTCACTTCATTTCTCTTTATTCATTTTCCTTTTGATTTTTTATTTTCATTTCTCTCCTTTTTTTACTTCGGTTCATTTTGCTGATTTTTTTTTAACTTTAATTCACTTTTTTGTTCCGTTTCTCTTTTATTTCGCTTTATTTCGCCTCTTGATTTTGTTCCGTTTCTCTTTTATTTCGCATTATTTGATTCTGCTTCCCTTTTTATTTTGCTCCACTTCCCTTTTTATTTCGTTTTGTTTCCCTTTTGCCTGAGGGGACAGGAGGCCTGGCAAGGGCTAAGGGGAGCTCCAAACCCCCAAACCCCAAACAAACACCCAAAACCCAAACCCCCAAATCCTCCAAACCCCAAACTCTCCAAAGCGCTAAACCCCAAAACCTCCAAACCCCTAAACCCCAAACCCCCAAAACTCAAACCCCAAACCCTAAACCTCAAACACCCTAAACCCAAATGCCCAAACCTTCCAAACCTCTAAACCCCAAAGCCTCCAAATCTCTAAACCCCAAACTCCCCAAATCCAAACCCCTAAACCCCAAAGCCTCCAAACCCCAAACACCCTAAACCCCAAGCACTCCAAACCTCAAACCCCCCAAACCCCTAAACCCCAGATCCTCCAAACCCATAAACCTCAAACCCCAAACCCTCCAAACCCCACAAACACCCCAAACCACTAAACCCCCAAACACTCCAATCCCCAAAGCCCCTGAAGCCCAAATGTCCCAAAGCCCCCAAAACCCAAACCTCAAATCCTCCGAACCCCAAATGTCCCGAAGCCCAAATGTCCCGAAGCCCAAATGTCCCAAACCCCCCAAAGCCCCCAAAACCCAAACCTCTCAAACCCCTAAACCCCAAAGCCTTCAACCCCCCCCCAAACTCCCCAAACCCTCCAAACCCCAAACTCTCCAAACCCTAAACCCAAACACCCCCGCTGGGTCTCCTCGGCGCTCCCGGAGCCGCTCCCCGCGGGTGGATCCCCCCGAACTCGGGAACGCTCCCGTCGCTCTCCTGCCGGGGTCGCGGGCGGTGGGGCGGCTCCGAGCTCTGAGCTCTGTGCTCTGTGCTCCGGGCTCCGAGCTCTGGGCTCCGAGCTCTGTGCTCTGGGCTCCGAGCTCTGTGCTCTGGGCTCTGTGCTCCAGGCTCTGTGCTCTGAGCTCTGTGCTCCGAGCTCTGGGCTCCGAGCTCTGGGCTCTGTGCTCTGGGCTCTGGGCTCCGGGCTCTGTGCTCTGTGCGCCAGGCTCTGGGCTCTGTGCTCCGGGCTCCGAGCTCTGGGCTCTGGGCTCCGAGCTCTGTGCTCTGGGCTCCGAGCTCTGTGCTCTGTGCTCCGGGCTCTGGGCTCCGAGCTCTGGGCTCCGAGCTCTGGGCTCTGTGCTCTGGGCTCTGTGCTCTGGGCTCTGTGCTCCGGGCTCTGGGCTCTGAGCTCTGAGCTCCAGGCTCTGTGCTCGGGGCTCTGTGCTCTGTGCTCGGGGCTCTGTGCTCGGGGCTCTGTGCTCTGTGCTCTGTGCTCCGGGCTCTGGGCTCTGTGCTCCGGGCTCCGGGCTCTGTGCTCCGGGCTCTGGGCTCTGAGCTCTGAGCTCCAGGCTCTGTGCTCGGGGCTCTGTGCTCTGTGCTCCGGGCTCTGGGCTCTGAGCTCTGAGCTCCAGGCTCTGGGCTCTGTGCTCCGGGCTCTGTGCTCGGGGCTCTGGGCTCTGTGCTCCAGGCTCTGTGCTCCAGGCTCTGTGCTCGGGGCTCTGGGCTCTGTGCTCTGTGCTCGGGGCTCTGTGCTCCGGGCTCTGTGCTCCAGGCTCTGTGCTCGGGGCTCTGGGCTCTGTGCTCTGGGCTCTGTGCTCTGGGCTCTGGGCTCCGGGCTCTGTGCTCTGTGCTCCAGGCTCTGTGCTCCAGGCTCTGTGCTCTGTGCTCGGGGCTCTGTGCTCTGGGCTCTGGGCTCCGGGCTCTGTGCTCTGTGCTCCAGGCTCTGTGCTCGGGGCTCTGGGCTCTGTGCTCCGGGCTCTGTGCTCTGGGCTCTGTGCTCCAGGCTCTGTGCTCTGTGCTCTGTGCTCCGGGCTCTGTGCTCTGTGCTCCGGGCTCTGTGCTCCGGGCTCTGTGCTCTGTGCTCCGGGCTCTGTGCTCTGTGCTCCGGGCTCTGTGCTCCGGGCTCCGGGCTCTGTGCTCTGTGCTCTGGGCTCTGAGCTCCAGGCTCTGTGCTCTGTGCTCTGGGCTCTGTGCTCTGTGCTCTGGGCTCTGTGCTCCAGGCTCTGTGCTCTGTGCTCTGTGCTCCGGGCTCTGTGCTCTGTGCTCCGGGCTCTGTGCTCCAATCTCCGGGCTCTGTGCTCCGGGCTCTGTGCTCCGATCTCCGGGCTCTGGGCTGGGGCAGGACCCGCCGCCGCCTCTGGGATCCATCCCGCAGCCATCCCGGGAATTCTCAGACCTGGTGCTGGTCGGGGGTGAGGGCACCCGGGCGTTCAGGATCCGTGCGGGGCCCCGGCCGGGATCCCGGGATCTCCTTCCCGGGAATGAGGAGCGGCACCACCCGCCCCGGATCCCCTTCCCGGGAATGCGGCACCGCCCGGCCGGGATCCCCTCCAAGCCCCCTGGGATCGTTTGCTCCCAGAAAGGGCCTTGGGAAGGGCCGGGGCTGCCGGGGAAGCCTCCGGGAGCAGCACCCCTGGGTCTGTTTTCCATGGGCACCTCCGCTGGGGAGGCGGCTCCGACTCGGATCCAAATCCTGGCACAGGGCCCCGGCATTCCCAGCTGATCCCCAGCCGGGTCCTGGATCCCGAGCCCAGCCCGGCTCCCAGCTCTGCGCTCCGGGGGTTCATCCCACGGTGGGTGTGGGAGCATCCAGAGCAGCCTCTTCCCAAATTTCTGCCAGAAGAGGCAGGACGGGGCCGGGACTCGGGGCCGGGCAGCTGCGGGGAGTCCCAGGGGGGATTTTGGCCGCGCAGATCCATCCCCGGTGCGGGATCTTGGCTCCCGCCGTCCCCGCACAAGCCGGGCCGGTGCATCCTGAGCCCTCTGCGGGATTC
The DNA here is from genome assembly GCA_016584745.2 of Phylloscopus trochilus trochilus. Taxonomy (NCBI): domain Eukaryota; kingdom Metazoa; phylum Chordata; class Aves; order Passeriformes; family Phylloscopidae; genus Phylloscopus; species Phylloscopus trochilus. The sequence goes on along the minus strand of WQNJ02000069.1, from coordinate 272,353 downwards.
CAGCCGCTCCTGGCCCTTACCCTGCCCCTGCAGAGCTCTGTGCAGGGCTCCGGGGGAATTCCCGGGATGCGGAGAGGCGGGGAAGGGACATCCAGGAGCCCCCGCGCCGTGTTTGCCGACAAGGAGCGGCCTCGGTGCCGGGACTGCGGCGGCCGCTCCGCTCCTGGCCGGGGATGGATGGGCAGCGCTGCCCGACCCATCCCATCCCATCCCGGCTGATCCCATCCCGACCGATCGCATCCGATCCCCTCCCAACCGATCCCACCCTTCCCGATCCCGGTCTATACCGATCCCATCCCGACTGATTCCATCCTGAAGGATCCCGGCCAATCCCACCCTTCCCCATCCCATCCCGACCGATCCCAGCCTTCCCGATCCCATCCCGACCCATCCCACCCTTCCCCATCCCATCCCCACCGGGAGCGGCTCCGCTCGCGTTCCCGGCAGGATGAGGCGCGGTGAGTCGGTGCCGGGGCTTTTCCGCACCTGCCGAGCTTTGGGAACAGCCGGGATGGGAGTGGGAGGGGAGGAATCCCCCCGGGACGGGGCTGGGATCCCCCGGGATGGGGCTGGAACCCCCCGGGATGGGGCTGGAACCCCTCGGGACGGGGCTGGAACCCCCCGGGAAGGAGCTGGGATCCCCCGGGATGGGGCTGGAACCCCCCGGGAAGGAGCTGGAACCCCCCGGGATGGGGCTGGAACCCCCCGGGACGGGGCTGGGATCCCCCGGGACGGGGCTGGAACCCCCCGGGACGGGGCTGGAAGCCCCCGGGACGGGGCTGGAACCCCCCGGGAAGGAGCTGGAACCCCCCGGGACGGGGCTGGGACCCCCCGGGAAGGAGCTGGAACCCCCCGGGACGGGGCTGGAACCCCCCGGGACGGGGCTGGGATCCCCCGGGAAGGGGCTGGAACCCCTCGGGATGGGGCTGGAACCCCCCGGGACGGGGCTGAGATCCCCCCGGGAAGGGGCTGGGATCCCCCGGGAAGGGGCTGGAACCCCTCGGGATGGGGCTGGAACCCCCCGGGATGGGGCTGGGACCCCCGGGACGGGGCTGGAACCCCCCGGGACGGGGCTGGGATCCCCCGGGACGGGGCTGGAGCCCCCCGGGAAGGGGCTGGAACCCCCCGGGAAGGGGCTGGAACCCCCGGGACGGGACTGGAACCCCTCGGGAAGGAGCTGGAATCCCCCGGGACGGGGCTGGGATCCCCCGGGACGGGGCTGGAGCCCCCCGGGAAGGGGCTGGAACCCCTCGGGACGGGGCTGGAACCCCCGGGAAGGGGCTGGAACCCCCGGGAAGGGGCTGGAACCCCCCCGGGACGGGGCTGGAACCCCCCGGGATGGGGCTGGGATCCCCCGGGACGGGGCTGGAACCCCCCGGGACGGGGCTGGAACCCCCCGGGACGGGGCTGGAACCCCCGGGACGGGGCTGTGCGGAGCCGCTCGGTTCCTTCCCAAGGATTTGCCGCCTCGGGATCAGGAGAAGCCGGGATCGCTCTGTTAAGGAGAGGGAGGGGCCGCGTTTCCCGTGGCCCCGAGGCTCCGGGAAGGGAATTGAGCTGTTCCCAGGTTGTTTGGATGCTTTTCCCCCCTCCTGCCCATCCCGGGAAAAGCCCCTGTGCGAGCCCCTCACTGCCCCTTGGGAAGGGCAGCGCTCCCGGTGGCCCTGCCGCTGGAATTCCGGCTTTTTTTGGGAATTGGAGGCTGGCACTGGGAAGAGCTGACCCCCTCCTGCCTTTTCCTGCCTCCCGGGGCAGCTTTTGTTTCACCGAGCTCAGGAAATCCCTGGGGCTCATCCCGCAATTCCTGCCCTCCACGGAGCAGCGCCGGCTGCCGTGGGTCTGGGGCGGGATTCTGTGGATCTGGGATGAGATTCTGTGGGTTTGGGATGGGATTCTGTGGGTCTGGGATGGGATTCTGTGGGTCTGGGATGAGATTCTGTAGGTCTGGGGCGGGATTCTGTGGGTCTGGGGTGGGATTCTGTGGGTCTGGGGTTGGATTCTGTGGGTCTGGGGTGGGATTCTGTGGGTCTGGGATGAGATTCTGTGGATCTGGGATGGGATTCTGTGGATCTGGGATGAGATTCTGTGGATCTGGGATGGGATTCTGTGGGTCTGGGATGGGATTCTGTGGGCCTGGGATGGGATTCTGTGGGTCGGGGATGGGATTCTGTGGGTCTGGGGTGGGATTCTGTGGGTCTGGGATGGGATTCTGTGGGTCTGGGATGAGATTCTGTGGATCTGGGATGAGATTCTGTGGATCTGGGATGGGATTCTGTGGGTCTGGGGCAGGATTCTGTGGGTCTGAGGCTGGATTCTGGATCTGGGGCTGGATTCTGTGGGTCTGGGATGAGATTCGGTAGATCCAGGATTTACAGAGATGGATCCCCCAGCACTGGGATCACCAAAACCCGGAATGGTTTTAGGGACTGGTTTTAGGGACTGGCTTTAGGGACTGGCTTTAGGGACTGGTTTTAGGGACTGGCTTTAGGGACTGGTTTTAGGGACTGGCTTTAGGGAATGGTTTTAGGGAATGGTTTTAGGAACTGGCTTTAGGGACTGGTTTTAGGGACTGGCTTTAGGGAATGGTTTTAGGGAATGGTTTTAGGAACTGGCTTTAGGGACTGGCTTTAGGGACTGGCTTTAGGGAATGATTTTAGGGACTGGCTTTAGGGAATGATTTTAGGGACTGGCTTTAGGGAATGGTTTTAGGGAATGGCTTTAGGGAATGGTTTTAGGGAATGGCTTTAGGGACTGGCTTTAGGGAATGGTTTTAGGGACTGGCTTTAGGGACTGGCTTTAGGGAATGGCTTTAGGGAATGATTTTAGGGACTGGCTTTAGGGAATGGTTTTAGGGAATGGTTTTAGGGAATGGTTTTAGGGAATGGCTTTAGGGAATGGTTTTAGGGAATGGTTTTAGGGAATGGTTTTAGGGACTGGCTTTAGGGACTGGCTTTAGGGAATGGCTTTAGGGAATGATTTTAGGGACTGGCTTTAGGGAATGGTTTTAGGGAATGGCTTTAGGGAATGGTTTTAGGGACTGGCTTTAGGGAATGGTTTTAGGGACTGGCTTTAGGGACTGGCTTTAGGGACTGGCTTTAGGGACTGGCTTTAGGGACTGGCTTTAGGGACTGGCTTTAGGGAATGGTTTTAGGGACTGGCTTTAGGGACTGGCTTTAGGGAATGGTTTTAGGCAATGGTTTTAGGCAATGGTTTTAGGGAATGGTTTTAGGGACTGGCTTTAGGGACTGGCTTTAGGGAATGGTTTTAGGGAATGGTTTTAGGGACTGGCTTTAGGGAATGGTTTTAGGGACTGGCTTTAGGGACTGGCTTTAGGGACTGGCTTTAGGGAATGGTTTTAGGGACTGGCTTTAGGGACTGGCTTTAGGGAATGGTTTTAGGGAATGGCTTTAGGGACTGGCTTTAGGGAATGGTTTTAGGGAATGGTTTTAGGGACTGGCTTTAGGGACTGGCTTTAGGGAATGGTTTTAGGGACTGGCTTTAGGGAATGGTTTTAGGGAATGGTTTTAGGGACTGGCTTTAGGGAATGGTTTTAGGGACTGGCTTTCCTCCCCTGCAGAGGAGCTCCGGGGTCGCACAGGGAGCAGCAGGGATCCGGCCGGGCCGGTTTTTCCGGTGTAAATCCTTGAGGCGGTGCCGGTGCCCTCCTGGAAGGCCAGCCCCGGGCCAGGCAGGAAATGTCGCGATGTCCCCGTGCCCCAGGAGCAGCGGGAGCAGCTCCCGGCTCCGTGGCACAGCCCGCGCTGCCTCCCCTCTGCTGCTCTGAGATCCCGGCCGCGGGAATCTCTGACTCCTGATCCGTCCTGGAATTAGGGAGTGAGCGGGTGCAGCTCCAGGGTTTTGGGGTGCAGTGGCTCATAACCCATCCTGGATTTAGGGAGTGAGTGGGTTCAGCCCCAGGGGTTTGGGGTTCAGTGGTTCATAACCCATCCTGGAATTAGGGAATGAGCAGGTTCAGCTCCAGGATTTTGGGGTGCAGTGACTCCTGATCCATCCTGGCTGTAGGGATTGAGTGGGTTCAGTGGCTCCTGATCATCCTGGAATTAGGGAGTGAGCAGGTTTGGTGACTCGTAACCCATCCTGGATGTATGGAATGAGCAGCTTCAGTGACTTGTGATCCATCCTGCATTCAGGGATTGAGCAGGTTCAGCTCCAGGGTTTTGGGGTGCAGTGACTCATAACCCATCCTGGCTGTAGGGATTGAGCAGGTTCAGTGACTTGTGATCCATCCTGCATTTAGGGATTGAGCAGGTTCAGCTCCAGGATTTTGGGGTGCAGTGGCTCCTGATCCATCCTGGATTTAGGGAGTGAGCAGGTTCAGCCCCAGGGTTTTGGAGTTCAGTGGCTCCTGATCCATCCTGGAATTAGGGAATGAGCAGGTTTGGTGACTCGTAACCCATCCTGGATGTATGGAATGAGCAGGTTCAGCCCCAGGGGTTTGGGGTGCAGTGACTCCTGGTCCATCCTGGATATAGGGATTGAGCAGGTTCGGTGGCTCCTGATCCATCCTGGAATTAGGGAGTGAGTGGGTTCAGCCCCAGGGGTTTGGGGTTCAGTGGCTCATGACCCATCCTGGAATTAGGGAATGAGCAGGTTTGGTGACTTGTAAGCCATCCTGGCTGTAGAGAGTGAGCAGGTTCAGCCCCGGGGTTTGGGGTGCAGTGCAGCCCGGCAGCAGTCGGTGCAGTCGGTGCAGTCGGTGCAGTCCGGCAGCAGTCGGTGCAGTCGGTGCAGTCGGTGCAGTCGGTGCAGTCGGTGCAGTCGCTGCAGTCGGTGCAGTCCGGCAGCAGTCGGTGCAGTCGGTGCAGTCGGTGCAGTCGGTGCAGTCGGTGCAGTCGCTGCAGTCGGTGCAGTCGGCGCAGTCGCTGCAGTCGCTGCAGTCGCTGCAGTCGCTGCAGTCGGTGCAGTCGGTGCAGTCGGTGCAATCGCTGCAGTCGCTGCAGTCGGTGCAGTCGCTGCAGTCGCTGCAGTCGCTGCAGTCGGTGCAGTCGGTGCAGCCCGGCAGCAGTCGGTGCAGTCGCTGCAGTCGCTGCAGCCGCTGCAGTCGCTGCAGTCGCTGCAGTCGCTGCAGTCGCTGCAGCCGGTGCCCGGTTCCAAGCGGGAAATGCCAAAGCAGCTCCGGCAGCCGAGCCGGGCAGCCAACGAGGAGCAAAAGGAGCTGGGCGAGCGGCCGGGAGGGCTCTGCTGGCCCCGGCCCAGCCCCGCTCCCGTCCCTTCCCTTCCCCTGCCCACTGAGCGCTGGGGGAACGCCAGGAACCCCGCGGGCCACCGAGCCGTCACCCTCACGTGCCCGGGGGGGTGACACGGGGGGTGACAGAGTGACAGGGAGGGTGACAGGGAGGGTGGCAGAGTGACAGGGGGGGTGACAGAGTGACAGGGAGGGTGACAGGGAGGGTGGCAGAGTGACAGGGGGGGTGACAGAGTGACGGGGGGGGTGACAGGGAGGGTGACAGGGAGGGTGACAGGGGCAGGGTGACAGGGAGGGTGACAGGGTGGCAGAGAGGGTGACAGAGAGGGTGGCAGGGGAGGGTGACGGGGTGACAGGGGAGGTGACAAGGGAGGGTGGCAGGGGAGGGTGACAGGGCAGCGATCCCGGCTGGATGGGCCAGGAGCCGCCTCCTCCTCCTCCTCCTCCTCCTCCTCCTCCCCGGTCCCGGGGCTGGCCGGCCGGCCCCCGCTGACCCCTCCCCGTGTTCCCCTGCAGACAGCAGCCGGCTGCTGGGGGCCCGGCGCCCGGGCTACGGCACCCTGCGCACGGAGAGCGAGCCGGCCCGCATGGTAGGAGTGCTCTGTTCTGCCCTGTCCTGCTCCGCTCTGCTCTGTTTTACCCTGCTCTGCTCTGTTCTACCCTGATCTGTTCTGCTCTGCCCTGCTCTGCCCTGCTCTGCCCTGTTCTGCTCTGTTCTACCCTGCTGTGCCCTGCCCTGCTCTGCTCTCTTCTGCTCTGCTCTGCCCTGCTCTGATCTACCCTGCCCTGCTCTACCCTGCCCTGCTCTGCCCTGCTCTGCTCTGCCCTGCTCTGCCCTGCTCTACCCTGCCCTGCTCTGCCCTGCTCTGCTCTGCTCTACCCTGCCCTGTTCTACCCTGCTCTGCTCTGCCCTGCTCTGCTCTGCTCTGCTCTGTTCTGCCCTGCTGTGCCCTGCTCTGATCTGATCTGCTCTGCTCCAGGGGCTTCTCCCTGGGGATGGATCCCAGTCCCAGGGCCTCTCCCCAGGGATGGATCCCAGTCCAGGGCTTCTCCCCGGGGATGGATCCCAGTCCTGGGGTTTCTCCTGGGGATGGATCCCAGTCCTGGGGTTTCTCCTGGGGATGGATCCCAATCTCAGGGCTTCTCCCTGGGGATGGATCCCAGTCCCAGGGCTGCCCACACCCCCTGGGGATGGATCCCAGTCCTGGGCTTCTCCCTGGGGATGGATCCCAGTCCTGGGCTTCTCCCCGGGGATGGATCCCAGTCCCAGAGCTTCTCCTGGGGATGGATCCCAGTCCTGGGCTTCTCCCCGGGGATGGATCCCAGTCCCAGAGCTTCTCCTGGGGATGGATCCCAGTCCTGGGCTTCTCCCCGGGGATGGATCCCAGTCCTGGGGCTGCCCACAACCCCTGGGGATGGATCCCAGTCCCAGAGCTTCTCCCCAGGGTTGGATCCCAGTCCCAGAGCTTCCCCCTGGGGATGGATCCCAGTCCTGGGGCTTCTCCTGGGGATGGATCCCAGTCCCACAGCTTCTCCCCAGGGATGGATCCCAGTCCTGGGCTTCTCCTGGGGATGGATCCCAGTCCCAAGGCTTCTCCCTGGGGATGGATCCCAGTCCCAGGGCTTCTCCCCAGGGATAGATCCCAGTCCCAAGGCTTCTCCCTGGGGATGGATCCCAGTCCCAGGGCTTCTCCCCGGGGATGGATCCCAGTCCTGGGGCTTCTCCCCGGGGATGGATCCCAGTCCTGGGGCTTCTCCCTGGGGATGGATCCCAGTCCTGGGCTTCTCCTGGGGATGGATCCCAGTCCTGGGGCCTGTCCCCAGGGATGGATCCCAGTCCCAGGGCTGCCCACACCCCCTGGGGATGGATCCCAGTCCCAGGGCCTCTCCCCAGGGATGGATCCCAGTCCCAAGGCTTCTCCCCAGGGATGGATTCCAGTCCCAGAGCTTCTCCCCGGGGATGGATCCCAGTCCCAGAGCTTCTCCCTGGGGATGGATCCCAGTCCTGGGGCTCTCCCCGGGGATGGATCCCAGTCCCAGGGCTGCCCACACCCCCTGGGGATGGATCCCAGTCCTGGGGCTTCTCCCCGGGGATGGATCCCAGTCCCAGGGCTTCTCCCTGGGGATGGATCCCAGTCTCAGGGCCTCTCCCTGGGGATGGATCCCAGTCCCGGGGCTTCTCCCTGGGGATGGATCCCAGTCCTGGGCCTCTCCCCAGGGATGGATCCCAGTCCTGGGGCTGCCCACCCCCCCTGGGGTGTTCCCTCTCCAGCCCCTCTGGCCTCGCTCCGGCTGGGATTTGGGCGATTCGGGGTTTGGTGGTTGGGAATCGATTTGGGTTTGTGACCGAGCAGGGGGGTGCAGGTGATTCCCAGTGCCCCCAGTGATTCCCAGTGCTCCCAGTGCCCCCCAGTGTCCTGCAGTGACTCCCAGCGCCCCCCAGTGCTCCCCAGTGCCCCCCAGCACCCCCAGTGCCCCTCAGTGACTCCCAGCACCCCCAGCACCCCCAGTGATTCCCAGTGCCCCCCATTGACTCCCAGTGCCCCCCAGTGCCTCCAGTGATTCCCAGTGCCCCCCAGTGCCCCCCATTGACTCCCAGTGCCCCCCAGTGATTCCCAGCACCCCCAGTGCCCTCCAGTGCTCCCAGTGCCCCCCAGTGATTCCCAGTGCCCCCAGTGATTCCCAGTGCTCCCCAGTGCCCCCCAGCACCCCCAGTGCCCCGCAGTGATTTCCAGTGCCCCCCAGCACCCCCCACTGCCCTGCAGTGATTCCCAGTGCCCCCCAGTGACTCCCAGTGCCCCCCAGTGCCCCCCAGTGATTCCCAGTGCCTCGCAGTGCCCCCCAGCACCTCCACTGCCCCCCACTGCCCCCCAGTGACTCCCAGTGATTCCCAGTGCCCCCAGTGATTCCCAGTGCCCCCAGTGACCTCCAGTGACCTCCAGCACCCCCAGTGCCCCCCAGTGATTCCCAGTGCCCCCAGTGACCTCCAGTGCCCCCCAGTGACTCCCAGTAACTCCCAGTGCCCCCCAGCACCCCCCAGTAACTCCCAGTGCCCCCCATTCCCCCCCATCGCCCCCCATTCCCCCCCAGTGCCCCCAGTGACCCCAGCGCCCCCAGTGCCCCCCATTCCCCCCAGCACCCCCCAGTAACTCCCAGCACCCCCAGTAACTCCCAGTGCCCCCCAGTGCCCCCCAGTGATTCCCAGTGCCCCCCAGTGCCCCCCAGGGATTCCCAGTGATTCCCAGTGCCCCCATTGCCCCCCATTCCCCCCCAGTGCTCCCAGCGTCCCCAGTGCCCCCCAGCACCCCCAGTGCCCCCAGTTACCCCCAGTAACTCCTGGTGCTCCCCAGTGCCTCCCAGTGCCCCCCATTCCCTGCCAGTGTCCCCAGTGACCCCAGCGCCCCCAGTGCCCTCCATTCCCCCCAGCACCCCCCAGCACCCCCAGTAACTCCCAGTGCCCTCCAGTGATTCCCAGCGCCCCCCATTCCCCCCCATGCCTCCCATTCCCCCAGTGCCCCCCATTCCCCCCCATTCCCCCCCAGTGCTCCCAGCACCCCCAGTGTCCCCCAGTCCCCCTCATTCCCCCCATGCCCCCCAATCCCCCCAGTGCCCCCCAGTAACTCCCAGTGACCCCCAGTGCCCCCAGTAACTCCCAGTGCCCCCCAGTGATTCCCAGCATCCCCAGTGCCCCCCATTCTCCCCCAGCACCCCCCAGTGCCCCCCAGCACCCCCAGTGCCCCCCATTCCCCCCAGTGCCCCCCATGCCCCCCATTCCCCCCAGCGCCCCCCATTCCCCCCAGTGCCCCCATCACCCCCCATTCCCGGGTGCCCCCCGTGTCCCCGCAGGAGGAGGTGCAGGGTTACCAGCGCCGGGCCTGGCGGGTGCTGCTGTGCCACCTGGGCTCGGTGCTGAGCGCGGGGCTGCTGCTGCTGCTCTTCCACTGGAGACCCAGCCTGGAGGTGCAGGCCAAGGGCCGGCCCTGCGCCCCGGGCCAGGCCGACTGGCTCATCATCAGGGTGGGTCTGGGGGCTGGGAGAGCGGGGTGGGGGCTGGGAGAGTGGGGTGGGGGCTGGGAACCTGGGCTGGGGGGTGGGAGAGTGGGGTGGGGGCTGGGAACCTGGGCTGGGGGGTGGGAGAGTGGGGTGGGGACTGGGAACCTGGGCTGGGGGCTGGGAACCTGGGGTGGGGGCTGGGAGAGTGGGGTGGGGGCTGGGAGAGTGGGGTGAGGCAACTGGGGGGCACTGGGAGTTACTGGGGGTGTTGGGGGTGCTGGGGGCACTGGGGTGGGGGCTGGGAGAGTGGGGTGGGGCCTGGGAGAGCAGGGTGGGGGCTGGGAGAGCGGGGTGGGATCCTGTGGGTCTGGGGTTGGATCCTGTGTGTCTGGGCTTGAATTCTCTGGATCCAGGGTTGGATTCTGTAGGGTTGGGGTTGGATTCTGTGGGTCCAGGGTTGGATCCTGTGGGTCTGGGGTTGGATTCTGTGGGTCTGGGGTTGGATTCTGTGGGTCCAGGGTTGGAATTTATGGGGCTGGGGTTGAATTCTCTGGATCCAGAGTTGGATTCTGTAGATCTGGGGTTGGATTCTGTGGATCTGGGGTTGGATTCTCTGGATCTGGGTTTGGATCCTGTGGGTCTGGGGTTGGTTCTGTGGGTCTGGGTTTGGATCCTGTGGGTCTGGGGTTGGATCCTGTGGGTCTGGGGTTGGATTTTGTGGACCCAGAGCTGGGCTCTGCCCCGGGTTCCCAGCAGGACTCTGCGAACATTCCCTCTCCTTGTCCTCCTGCTGTGTCTGGCCCCTCCTTTCCCCAAGCACCCGATTATCCCAGGGATTCATTATCATTATTGTTATAATTGTCCCATTCCAGGCCCCGTTATCACTCCTGCAGTAACTCCACATCCCCCTCCACCCCAGCCTGCCTGGCTCGGGGTTTCTCCTCCCTGTCCCCAAAGCTGAGGCACCCTCAGGGCTGGGTGTGGGGGCCCTTCCCGGGGCTGTGGCCGGGGCTGGGCACCCCTGGCTCCCCCCCCTGTTCCCCCCAGCCCATCCCTGCCGGGCACCCCCGGTTCCCCCCCGGTTCCCCCCAGCCCGTCCCTGCCGGGCACCCCCGGTTCCCCCCCGGTTCCCCCCAGCCTGTCCCTGCCGGGCACCCCCAGTTCCCCCCCAGCTCCCCCCAGTCCATCCCTGCCGGGCACCCCCAGTTCCCCCCCAGCCCCCCCAGCCCGTCCCTGCCGGGCACCCCCTGTTCCCCCCCAGCTCCCCCCAGCCCGTCCCTGCCTTCCAGGACCGGTTCGGGCAGAGCTTCACCACCAGGGTGCTGAGGGAGCCGCTGGGCGAGGCCGGGTGAGCCGGGAATGCTGGGCCTGGGGCAGGCGGGGCTGGGCCCGGCTTGGGCATGGGGATGGGGATGGATTTGGGATGGGGATGGGGATGGGAATGGGGATGGGAATGGGGATGGGCCCAGTTTGGGGATGGGGATGGGGCTGAGCCTGGATTTGGGATGGGGATGGGGATGGGGATGGGGCTGAGCCTGGATTTGGGATGGGGATGGGAATGGGAATGAGGCTGTGCCCTGGGGATGGGGCTGAGCCCGGCTTGGGGATGGGGATGGGGATGGGGCTGAGCCCAGCTTTGGGATGGGGATGGGAATGGGGCTGTGCCCTGGGGATGGGGCTGAGCCCGACTTTGGGATGGGGATGAGGATGGGGGTGAGACCGGCTGTGCCCTGGGTCTTGGGAAAGGGTGGCGGGCCCGGGCTAAGCCCGACTCAGGGGCAGACGGGGCTGAGCCGGGCTGAGAGGCAGGCTAGGGCTTTGTCCTGGTTCAGGGGCAGGCTGGGCTGAGCGCAGTTTCCCCAGGCAGACCGGGCTGAGCTGGGCTGAGCTGGGCTGAGCCGGGCTGGGGGGCAGGCTGGGCTGAGCCGGGCTGAGGGGCAGGCCGGGCTGAGCCAGGCTGATCCGGGCTGAGCCGGGCTCAGGGGCAGGCCGGGCTGATGGCAGTTTCCCCGGGCAGGCCGGGCTGAGCCGGGCTGAGCCGGGCTGAGCCGGGCTCGGGGGCAGACCGGGCTGAGCGCAGTTTCCCCGGGCAGGCTGGGCTGAGCCAGGCTGAGCCAGGCTGAGCCGGGCTGAGCTGGGCTGATCCGGGCTGAGTCGGGCTCAGGGGCAGGCCGGGCTGATCGCAGTTTCCCCGGGCAGGCTGGAGCAGCCCCGCGGGGCACGGCCGGATCTCGGCGGTGGCAGTGCCGGTGGCAGTGCCGGTGGCAGTGCCGGTGACAGTGGCGGTGACAGCAGCGGCGTGGCGGTGCCGGTGCCGGATGAGGAGGAGGAGAGCCGCGACACCGCCCGGCTCCACAAGGACAAGGACGAGGTGGCTCCCGGGACCTTCCCCGGCCCCTCTCCCCTCTCCTGTTGCTGTCCCCAGCAGCGCTGACGCCTCCTTCTCCCATCCCTGTCCCTGCAGAAGAGCTCCCTGAGGTATTTCCTGTTCCAGGGAATGCGCTACGTCTGGCTGGAGCGGCGGCAGGCCTTCTGCAGGGTCAGGTACGCCCGGGGCCCCGTGCCCGGCAGGCCCGGCTCCCTCAGCTCCCTCAGCTCCTTCAGTTCCCTCAGCTCCCTCAGGACTCTGCTGGATCTCGGCATTCCCGGCTCCCTCAGCTCCCTCAGCTCCCTCAGGATCCTCCTGGATCCCGGCAGGCCCGGCTCCCTCAGGATCCTCCTGGATCCCGGCGTTCCCAGCTCCCTCAGGATCCTCCTGGATCCCGGCAGGCCTGGCTCCCTCAGCTCCCTCAGGATCCTCCTGGATCCCAGCAGGCCCGGCTCCCTCAGCTCCCTCAGCTCCCTCAGCTCCCTCAGGATCCTCCTGGATCCCGGCAGGCCCGGCTCCCTCAGCTCCCTCAGTTCCCTCAGCTCTCTCAGGATCCTCCTGGATCCCAGCATTCCTGGCTCCCTCAGCTCCCTCAGTTCCCTCAGCTCCCTCAGGATCCTTCTGGATCCCGGCATTCCCGGCTCCTTCAGCTCCCTCAGGATCCTCCTGGATCCCGGCATTCCCGGCTCCCTCAGCTCCCCAAGGATCCTCCTGGATCCCGGCATTCCTGGCATTCCCAGTTCCCTCAGGACCCTGCTGGATCCCAGCATGCCCGGCTCCCTCAGCTCCCTAAGGATCCTCCTGGATCCTGGCATTCCCAGCTCCCTCGGCTCCCTCAGCTCCCCAAGGATCCTCCTGGATCCCAGCAGTCCTGGCATTCCCGGCTCCCTCAGGATCCTCCTGGATCCTGGCACTGCCACCTCCCTCAGGACCCTGCTGGATCCCAGCATTCCTGACATTCCCAGCTCCCTCAGCTCCTTCAGGACCCTCCTGCCCCCGGCAGCCGCAGCACCACGGGTCCCTCAGTGCCTTTTGGGGCTCCCTGCAAACAGGGGCCAGGCAGGATCAAGGGAATGAAAAGCACATTTATTTATGTATTTATTTATTTATCTATTTATCTATTTATTTATTTATCTATTTTTGGGGCTCCCTGCAAACAGAGGCCAGGCAGGATCAAGGGAATGAAAAGCACATTTAATTATGTATTTATTTATTTATGTATTTATTTATGTATTTATTTCCTGAGGGGCCCTCAGGTGCATTTGGGGCAGATGAGGCCCCCCAAGGGGCTGCACCCAAAAAATGGACCCCGGCTCTCGGGTTCCACATTTTTTGATCAGTTTGGGGGTTGATCCTCCAATTACAGCCTCAGCTAATTAACTCATTGACCCCAAGTTTGCTGCCCCCAGCTCACTTCTGTTCCCATTTCGGGGCCCTGAGGCAGTGAGGTGTCCGTGACTGCCAGGCCCGGAGAGGAATTGCTGTGTCTGAGCAAACTGGGAGAGCAGCAGCTCAGCTGTGCCTGGGGTTTGGAGTGAAGCACTAAAGAACTGCAAAGAGATTACCAATAGATTAAAAATATCAAAGCTCAAACCCCAAGGCATTGCCCTCAGCGCTCCCGGGGCCTTTGGAGCCCTCCCTGGTGCCCTCGGGGCTGCCAGGAACCGGCCGGGGCGGTTTGGCAGAGCCGGGGCGGTTTGGCAGAGCCGCAGCTCCCGGAGCTCGCACTGTGCTCCTTTTGTTGCCTTCCCTTGGCAGCCACGGGCTGGCCGGGGCAGGGGGGTGGGTTTGTCCTGGCAGGGGGGGGTGGGCTTGTCCTGGCAGGGGGGTGGGCTTGTCCTGGCAGGGGGGGGTGGGTTTGTCCTGGCAGGGGGGGTGGGCTTGTCCTGGCAGGAGGGGTGGGCTTGTCCTGGCAGGAGGGTGGGTTTGTCCTGGCAGGGGGGGTGGGCTTGTCCTGGCAGGAGGGTGGGTTTGTCCTGGCAGGAGGGTGGGCTTGTCCTGGCAGGAGGGTGGGTTTGTCCCCAGGACGTGGCACAGAGGGGTGGGTTATCCCCAAGACTTGGCCAGGGCACAGAGGGGTGGGTTTCTCCTGGCAGGGGGGGGTGGGTTTGTCCTGGCAGGAGTGGTGGGCTTGTCCTGGCAGGGGGGTGGGTTTGTTTGTCCTGGCAGGGGGGGTGGGTTTGTCCTGGCAGGGGGGTGGGTTTGTCCTGGCAGGGGGGTGGGTTTGTTTGTCCTGGCAGGAGGGGTGGGCTTGTCCTGGCAGGAGGGTGGGTTTGTCCCCAGGACATGGCACAGAGGGGTGGGTTTGACCTGGCAGGGGGGTGGGTTTGTCCCCAGGACTTGGCCAGAGCAGGAGGGGTGGGTTTTTGCCCAGGACTTGGCTCTGGGGGTGGGTTTGACCTGGCAGGAGGGTGGATTTGTCCCAAGACTTGGCCAGGCAGGAGGGGTGGGTTCATCCCCAGGACGTGGCACTGGGGGTGGGTTTGTCCTGGCAGGAGGGTGGGTTTGTCCCCAGGACGTGGCACAGAGGGGTGGGTTCACCCCCAGGACTTGGCACTGGGAGTGGGTTCGTGCCCAGGACTTGGCCAGGCACCAAGGGGTGGGTTTGTCCCCAGGACGTGGCACAGAGGGGTGGGTTTGTCCTGCTAGGAGGGGTGGATTTGTCCCAGGACTTGGCCAGAGCAGGAGGGGTGTGTTCACCCCCAGGCCTTGGCCGGGCTCTTTGTTCCACCGTCCCCGCTGGCTGTGACTCGCTTTCCCTGTTTTTCCTTGGCTCCCCAGCTGACTCGCTTTCCCTGTTTTTCCTTGGCTCCCCAGCGTCCTGGACGAGGGCTGGACCTGCGCAGAGCTGCACCTGTGCCGGGCCGGGCTGGAGCAGCAGGAGCACAGCGCCAGGTGAGGGCTGCCCCCTCCTGGGGAGCACGGCCGGGGCTTTCCCAGGGAGCAGGGAATGCCGGAGCCTGGGCTTTCCCAGGGAGCAGGGAATGCCGGAGCCTGGGCTTTCCCAGGGAGCAGGGAATGCCGGAGCCGGGGCTTTCCCAGGGAGCGGGAATGCCGGAGCCTGGGCTTTCCCAGGGAGCAGGGAATGCCAGAGCCCGGGCTTCCCTCATGCTCAGACCCCAAACTGCTGGTGGGATGGGGTCCCTGGGATCGGCTCCTCCGCAGAACCCGGCTCCTCACGGAGGGGCCCGTGGGCTGGAAAGGAGGATGAAACTCCTTCCCTCTTCTCGGAAGGATAAAACTCCTTTCCTTCCCTTTCCCAAGGAGAAAAGTCCTTTCCTTTTCCTTTTCCTTTTCCTTTCCTTTCCTTTCCTTTCCTTTCCTTTCCTTTCCTTTCCTTTCCTTTCCTTTCCTTTCCTTTCCTTTCCTTTCCTTTCCTTTCCTTCCCTTCCCTTCCCTTCCCTTCCCTTCCCTTCCCTTCCCTTCCCTTCCCTTCCCTTCCCTTCCCTTCCCTTCCCTTCCCTTCCCTTCCCTTCCCTTCCCTTCCCTTCCCTTCCCTTCCCTTCCCTTCCCTCTCTTTTCCCAAGGCTGAAATTCCCTCCCTGTCCCTTCCCCCCCTGCAGGAGGAAGATCTACGGCCCCCAACCTGATCGAGGTGCCCGTCAAGTCCTACGCCAGGCTGCTGGTGGAGGAGGTGGGTGCCAGGCTGAGCTTCCCCCGCGGATTTCCCCGGGATGGATCCCTGCCCTGCTCCCTGCCCCTCTCTGGGAGCCCTTGGGAAGGGAGGAGGGGATTTGGGGAGCAGGCAGAGCCCTGGAGGGGACCCATCCTGCCCCTCTGGGCTCGGGCAGGAGCAGCTCACCGGGGTCCTGGGGCTCGCTGAGCGTCCTCAGGAGGGAAAATCCGTGGGGAAATCCGGGCGGGATGGAGGGATTGGGGATGGAGGAGTTGGGGATGGAGGGGTTGGGGGATGGAGGGATTGGGGATGGAGGGATTGGGGATGGAGGGGTTGGGGATGGAGGGATTGGGGATGGAGGGATTGGGGGATGGAGGGATTGGGGATGGAGGGATTGGGGGATGGAGGGTTTGGTGGATGAAGGGATTGGGGATGGAGGGATTGGGGATGGAGGATTGGGGATGGAGGGATTGGGGGATGCCGGGGGGATGGAGGGATTGGGGATGGAGGGATTGGGGATGGAGGGATTGGGGGATGCCGGGGGGATGGAGGGATTGGGGATGGAGGGATTGGGGGATGGAGGGATTGGGGATGGAGGGATTGGGGGATGGAGGGGTTGGGGATGGAGGGATTGGGGGATGGAGGGATTGGGGATGGAGGGATTGGGGGATGGAGGGATTTGGGGGATGGAGGGATTGGGGATGGAGGGGTTGGGGATGGGGGGATTGGGGATGGAGGGATTGGGGATGGAGGAGTTGGGGATGGAGGGATTGGGGATGGAGGGTTGGGGATGGAGGGATTGGGGATGCTGGGGGGATGGAGGGATTGGGGATGGAGGAGTTGGGGATGGAGGGATTGGGGATGGAGGGATTGGGGATGGAGAGGTTGGGGATGGGGGATTGGGGATGGAGGGATTGGGGATGGAGGGTTGGGGATGGAGGGATTGGGGGATGGAGGGTTTGGGATGGAGGGATTGGGGATGGAGGGGTTGGGGGATGGAGGGTTTGGGATGGAGGGATTGGGGATGGAGGGATTGGGGGATGCCAGCCCCAGGGAAGGGCCCAGGGAGGGGCCGGGTTCTCCTCTGCATCCGGGAGCCTGGAGGGCTTTTCCTCCTCCAAGGAGCCTGGAGAAATTCGTCCCACCTGGAAATCCCATACTGGGCTGGGGGAAGCTCTTTCCAGGAACCTCTGGGAGCCTGGAACTCTCATGTGGGGCTGGAGGAGCTTCTCTCACCTTGAGGAGCCTGGAAATCCCTTTACTGGGCTGGAGGAAGCTCTCCCCAGTTCCAGGAGCCTGGAGATCCCATACTGGGCTGAGGGAAGCTCTCCCCAGTTCCAGGAACCTGGAGATCCCATCCTGGGCTGGAGGAAGCTCTCCCCAGTTCCAAGAGCCTGGAGATCCCATACTGGTCTGAGGGAAGCTTTTTCTCCTCTGAGGAGCCTGGAGCTCCCACACTGGGCTGGGGGAAGTTCTCCCCAGTTCCAAGAGCCTGGAGATCCCACAATGGGCTGGAGGAAGCTCTCCCCAGTTCCAGGAACCTGGAGATCCCACACTGGGCTGGAGGAAGTTCTCCCCAGCTCCAGGAACCTGGAGATCCCACACTGGGCTGGAGGAAGTTCTCCCCAGCTCCAGGAACCTGGAGATCCCACACTGGGCTGGAGGAAGCTCTCCCCAGTTCCAAGTGCCTGGAGATCCCACACTGGGCTGGAGGAAGCTCTCCCCAGTTTCAGGAACCTGGAGATCCCACACTGGGCTGGGGGAAGCTCTCCCCAGTTCCAGGAGCCTGGAGATCCCACACTGGGCTGGAGGAAGCTCTCCCCAGTTCCAGGAGCCTGGAGATCCCATACTGGGCTGGAGGAAGTTCTCCCCAGTTCCAGAAACCTGGAGATCCCATACTGGTCTGAGGGAAGCTTTTTCTCCTCTGAGGAGCCTGGAGCTTCCACACAGGGCTGGGGGAAGTTCTCCCCAGTTCCAGGAACCTGGAGATCCCACACTGGGCTGGAGGAAGCTCTCCCCAGTTCCAAGATCCTGGAGATCCCATACTGGGCTGGGGGAAGTTCTCCCCAGTTCCAAGAGCCTGGAGATCCCACACTGGGCTGGGGGAAGTTCTCCCCAGTTCCAGGAGCCTGGAGATCCCATACTGGGCTGGGAGAAGCTCTCCCCAGTTCCAGGAACCTGGAGATCCCACACTGGGCTGGGGGAAGTTCTCCCCAGTTCCAGGAACCTGGAGATCCCATACTGGGCTGGAGGAAGCTCTCCCCAGTTCCAGGAACCTGGAGATCCCGCACTGGGCTGAGAGAAGCTCTCCCCAGTTCCAGGAACCTGGAGATCCCATACTGGGCTGGAGGAAGCTCTCCCCAGTTCCAGGAGCCTGGAGATCCCATACTGGGCTGGGGGAAGCTCTCCCCAGTTCCAAGAGCCTGGAGATCCCCTACTGGGCTGGAGGAAGCTCTCCCCAGTTCCAGGAGCCTGGAGATCCCACACTGGGCTGGAGGAAGCTCTCCCCAGTTCCAGGAACCTGGAGATCCCATACTGGGCTGGAGGAAGCTTTTCCCCACTTCCAGGAGCCTGGAGATCCCATACTGGTCTGAGGGAAGCTTTTTCTCCTCTGAGGAGCCTGGAGCTCCCACACAGGGCTGGAGCAGGTTCTCCCACCCCAGGGAGGTCTCCCAGCAGCCCCCCTTGCTCCCAAACCCTGTTTTTTCCTCCCCTCTGCAGGTGCTGAACCCTTTCTACATCTTCCAAGTGCTGAGCATGGTGCTGTGGGTGTGTGACGCCTACTACTACTACGCCGCCTGCATCTTCCTCATCTCCAGCTGCTCGCTGGGGCTGTCCCTGCACGAGACGCGCAAGGTGGGGCCCGGGGGGCCGGGGCAGCCCTGCCCAGCTCTCCCCCAGCCCTCCAGAGCCTGTCTGGGGATGGTTTCCTGCGGGTTTGACCTCTCCCTGTCTCTCTCCCAGCAAAGCACCACGCTGAGGAACATGGCCAGGATGTCCCTGGGGGTGCGGGTGCGGCGGCCCGGCGGGGGTGAGAGGGGAGAGGGGACAGGGAGGGGGTTTGTGGGATGGTGGTGGGGGTGAGGTGTGCTTTGGGGTCCTGGTTCTGTGCCAGAACAGTGCTGGGATGGGTGGGAATGGTGTTGGGATAGGTGGGAATGATGTTGGGATGGGTGGGAATGATGTTGGGATAGGTGAGAATAGTGCTGTGATACATGGGAATGATGTTGGGATAGGTGGGAATGGTGTTGAGATGGGTGGGAATGGTGTTGGGATGGGTGGGAATGGTGTTGGGATGGGTGGGAATAACTTTGTGATACATGGGGATGATGCTGGGATAGGTGGGAATGATGCTGTGATACACGGGAATGTCCTTTGGGATCCCAGTTCCTGTGCTGGGATGGGTGGGAATGATGTTGGGATAGGTGGGAATAACTTTGTGATACATGGGGATGATGCTGGGATAGGTGGGAATAGTGTTGGGATAGGTGGGAATGATGCTGGGATACACGGGGATGTCCTTTGGGATCCCAGTTCCTGTGCTGGGATGGGTGGGAATGATGTTGGGATAGGTGGGAACGGTGTTGGGATAGGTGGGAATAGTGCTGTGATACATGGGGATGATGCTGGGATAGGTGGGAATAGTGTTGGGATGGGTGGGAATAGTGTTGGGATGGGTGGGAATGGTGTTGGGATGGGTGGGAATGGTGTTGGGATAGGTGGGAATGATGTTGGGATGGGTGGGAATGATGGGATGGGTGGGAATAGTGCTGTGATACATGGGAATGTCCTTTGGGATCCCGGTTCCAGTGCTGGGATGGGTGGGAATGATGTTGGGATAGGTGGGAATGATGCTGGGATACACGGGGATGTCCTTTGGGATCCCGGCTCTGCACCAGAACAGTGCTGGGATGGGTGGGAATGGTGTTGGGATGGGTGGGAATAACTTTGTGATACATGGGGATGATGCTGGGATAGGTGGGAATGATGTTGGGACACACAGGAACGCTGTCGTTGTACATGGGAATAATGTTATGAAACAGTCCAGGCTCCTGGAGATGTTTTATCCCCGTTCCCCAGGCCCTGAGCAGGGTTCTCCAGGTGCCTGGAGATGTTTTATCCCCATTCCCCAGGCCCTGGGCAGGGTTCTCCAGGTTCCTGGAGATGTTTTAGCCCCGTTCCCCAGGCCCTGAGCAGGGTTCTCCGGGTTCCTGGAGATGTTTTATCCCCATTCCCCAGGCCCTGGGCAGGGTTCTCCAGGTTCCTGGAGATGTTTTATCCCCGCTCCCCAGGCCCTGAGCAGAGTTCTCCAGGTTCCTGGAGATGTTTTATCCCCATTCCCCAGGCCCTGGGCAGGGTTCTCCAGGTGCCTGGAGATGTTTTAGCCCCGTTCCCAAGCCCTGGGCAGGGTTCTCCGGGTTCCTGGAGATGTTTTATCCCCGTTCCCCAGGCCCTGGGCAGGGTGCTCCAGGTGCCTGGAGATGTTTTATCCCCGTTCCCCAGGCCCTGAGCAGGGTGCTCCAGGTGCCTGGAGATGTTTTAGCCCCGTTCCCAGGCCCTGGGAAGAGTTCTCCGGGTTCCTGGAGATGTTTTATCCCCGTTCCCCAGGCCCTGAGCAGGGTTCTCTGGGTTCCTGGAGATGTTTTATCCCCGTTCCCCAGGCCCTGAGCAGAGTTCTCCGGGTTCCTGGAGATGTTTTATCCCCGTTCCCCAGGCCCTGAGCAGGGTTCTTTTCCAGAGGAGCTGGTGGTCAGCTCGGTGGAGCTGGTGCCTGGGGACTGCATCCGTGTGCCCGCGGCCGGGGCGGTGCTGCCCTGCGACGCCGCGCTGCTGAGCGGGGAGTGCATGGTCAACGAGAGCCTGCTGACCGGTGAGCCCTGCCAGCACAGCTGGGAAACCTTCCCTTCCCTTCCCTTCCCTTCCCTTCCCTTCCCTTCCCTTCCCTTCCCTTCCCCTTCCCCTTCCCCTTCCCCTTCCCCTTCCCCTTCCCCTTCCCCTTCCCCTTCCCCTTCCCCTTCCCCTTCCCCTTCCCCTTCCCCTTCCCTTCCCTTCCCTTCCCTTCCCTTCCCTTCCCTTCCCTTCCCTGGGGAAGGAGTTGTTGTGTCTGCCCAAAACAGAAAGCAGCAGCTGGCAGGGAGTGCAGAGGTGGGTACCAATGCAGTTCAGGGTCAGGCACCAATGCAGCACAGAGTTAGGCACCAATGCGGTGCAGAGCCAGGCACCAATGCAATACAGGGTCAGGCACCAATGCAGTGCAAGGTCAGGCACCAGTGCAGGGCAGGGCACCAATGCAATGCAGGGTCGGGCACCAATGCAGTGCAGAGCTGGGCACCAGTGCAGTGCAGGGCTGGGCACCAGTGCAGTGCAGGGCTGGGCACCAATGCAGTGCAGGGTCAGGCACCAGTGCAGTGCAGGGTCGGGCACCAGTGCAGTGCAAGGTCAAGCACCAATGCAATGCAGCGTTGGGCACCAATGCAGTGCAGAGGTGGCCACCAACGCAGTGCAGGGTCAGGCACCAATGCAGTGCAGGGCTGGGCACCAATGCAATGCAGCATTGGGCACCAATGCAATGCAGGGTTGGGCACCAATGCAGTGCGGGGCTGGGCACCAATGCAGTGCAGGGTCAGGCACCAATGCAATGCAGGGTTGGGCACCAATGCAGTGCAGGGTCAGGCACCAGTGCAGTGCAGGGTCGGGCACCAGTGCAGTGCAAGGTCAAGCACCAATGCAATGCAGGGTTGGGCACCAATGCAGTGCAGAGCTAGGCACCAGTGCAGTGCAAGGTCGGGCACCAGTGCAGTGCAGGGCTGGGCACCAATGCAATGCAGGGTTGGGCACCAACGCAGTGCAGGGTTGGGCACCAATGCAAGGTCAGGCACCAATGCAGTGCAAGGTCAGGCACCAATGCAATGCAGGGTCAGGCACCAATGCAGCGCAGAGTTAGGCAGCAATGCAGTGCAGCGCTGGGCCCCAGTGCAGTGCAGGGTTTAAAAAACACAAACCCCAAAGCCCTGAGGCCTCACATTCCCACAGGGCTCAGTCAGAGTCAACTCCCCAGCCCGGCCATCCCTCCCTGAGGGTGACAGTGACCCCGGGATGTCCTGGGCAGGGGACAGTGGCTCCCCCTGAGGGTGACAGTGATGTCCTGGGCAGAGGAGAGCCCGAGGGTGACAATGACCACAGGGTGCCCTGGGCAGGGGAGAGCCTGAGGGTGACAACGTGTCCTGGGCAGGGGACAGCGGCTCCCCCTGAGGGTGACAATGGTGTCCAGGGCAGGGGACAGTGGCTCCCCCTGAAGGTGACAGTGACCCTGGGCATGGGACAGCGGCTTCCCCTGAAGGTGACAATGACAATGACAATGTGTCCTGGACATGGGACAGTGGCTCCCTCTGAAGGTGACAGTGACAATGACAATGTGTCCTGGGCAGGGGACAGCGGCTCCCCCTGAGGGTGACAATGACAATGACAATGACCCTGGGCAGGGGAGAGCGGCTCCCCCTGAAGGTGACAATGACAATGACAATGTGTCCCGGGCAGGGGAGAGCGTGCCGGTGATGAAGACGCCGCTGCCGGCGGGCGGAGCCGCCTACTGCCCCGAGGAGCACCGGCGGCACACGCTGTTCTGCGGGACACAGCTGATCCAGGCCAAGGCCTACACGGGCGGGGAGGTGCTGGCCGTGGTCACCCGCACAGGTGAGGGGCTGGGGGACAGCCTGCGGGTGGACACTGGGATGGACCCCGGGATAACCCCGGGATGGAGCCAGGATGGAGCCCAGGATGGAGCTGGGATGGACCCCGGGATAACCCCGGGATGGAGCTGGGATGGATCCCGGGATGGAGCTGGGATGGAGCTGGGATGGATCCGGGATGGAGTTGGGATGGAACCGGGATGGATCCCGGGATGGAGCTGGGATGGAGTCGGGATGGAGCTGGGATGGATCCGGGATAGATCCCAGGATGGAGCTGGGATGGAGCTGGGATGGACCCCGGGATGGAGCTGGGATGGAGCCTGGGATGGAGCTGGGATGGAGCTGGAATGGAGCTGGGATGGAGCTGGGATGGAGCTGTGATGGAGCCGGGATGGATCCCGGGATGGAGCCGGGATGGATCCCGGGATGGAGCCGGGATGGAGCCGGGATGGAGCCGGGATGGAGCTGGGATGGAGCTGGGATGGAGCCGGGATGGAGCCGGGATGGAGCTGGGATGGAACTGGGATGGACTCCGGGATGGAGCTGGGATGGAGTTGGGATGGAGCTGGGATGGAACTGGGATGGAGCCGGGATGGAGCTGGGATGGAGCCGGGATGGAGCAGGGATGGAGCAGAGATGGAGCTGGGATGGGAGCTGGGATGGAGCCGGGATGGAGCCGGGATGGAGTTGGGATGGAGCTGGGATGGAACTGGGATGGACTCCGGGATGGAGCTGGGATGGAGCTGGGATGGAGCTGGGATGGAGCTGGGATGGAGCTGGGATGGATCCCGGGATGGAGCTGGGATGGAGCCGGGATGGAGCTGAGATGGAGCTGGGATGGAGCTGGGATGGAGCTGGGATGGAGCCGGGATGGATCCCGGGATGGAGCTGGGATGGAGCCGGGATGGAGCTGGGATGGAGCTGGGATGGAGCTGGGATGGATCCCGGGATGGAGCTGGGATGGAGCCGGGATGGAGCCTGGGATGGAGCTGGGATGGAGCCTGGGATGGAGCCGGGATGGAGCCGGGATGGAGCTGGGATGGAGCTGGGATGGAGCTGGGATGGAGCTGGGATGGAACTGGGATGGACTCCGGGATGGAGCTGGGATGGAGTTGGGATGGAGCTGGGATGGAACTGGGATGGAGCCGGGATGGAGCCGGGATGGAGCTGGGATGGAGCCGGGATGGATCCCGGAATGGAGCTGGGATGGAGCCGGGATGGAGCTGGGATGGAGCCGGGATGGATCCCAGGATGGAGCTGGGATGGAGTTGGGATGGAGCTGGGATGGAACTGGGATGGAACTGGGATGGAGCCGGGATGGAGCTGGGATGGAGCTGGGATGGAGTCGGGATGGAGCTGGGATGGATCCGGGATAGATCCCAGGATGGAGCTGGGATGGAGCTGGGATGGAGCTGGGATGGAGCTGGGATGGAGCCTGGGATGGAGCTGGGATGGAGCCGGGATGGATCCCGGGATGGAGCTGGGATGGAGCCGGGATGGAGCTGGGATGGAGCTGGGATGGAGCTGGGATGGATCCCGGGATGGAGCTGGGATGGAGCCGGGATGGAGCCTGGGATGGAGCTGGGATGGAGCCTGGGATGGAGCCGGGATGGAGCCGGGATGGAGCCGGGATGGATCCCGGGATGGAGCTGGGATGGAGCTGGGATGGAGCCGGGATGGAGCCGGGATGGAGCTGGGATGGAGCCGGGATGGAGCCGGGATGGAGCCGGGATGGAACTGGGATGGACTCCGGGATGGAGCTGGGATGGAGTTGGGATGGAGCTGGGATGGAACTGGGATGGAGCCGGGATGGAGCCGGGATGGAGCTGGGATGGAGCCGGGATGGATCCCGGAATGGAGCTGGGATGGAGCCGGGATGGAGCTGGGATAGAGCCGGGATGGATCCCAGGATGGAGCTGGGATGGAGTTGGGATGGAGCTGGGATGGAACTGGGATGGAACTGGGATGGAGCCGGGATGGAGCTGGGATGGAGCTGGGATGGAGCTGGGATGGAGCTCGGATGGATCCCGGGATGGAGCTGGGATGGAGCTGGGATGGATCCCGGGATGGAGCTGGGATGGAGCCGGGATGGAGCCGGGATGGAGCCTGGGATGGAGAAAAAGGGGGGAGGAAGGGTGGTGAAAAAGGGGGGAGGAAGGGTGGGGGGCCGGGACTTGGGGGTGGGTGCCGGGATGGAGCCGGGATGGAGCCTGGGATGGAGCCGGGATGGAGCTGGGATGGAACTGGGATGGAGCTGGGATGGAGCTGGGATGGAGCTGGGTGGAGCCGGGATGGATCCCGGGATGGAGCTGGGATGGAACTGGGATGGAGCTGGGATGGAGCTGGGATGGAGCTGGGATGGAGCTGGGATGGAGCTGGGATGGAGCTGGGTGGAGCCGGGATGGATCCCGGGATGGAGCTGGGATGGAGCCGGGGTGGAGCTGGGATGGAGCTGGGATGGAGCTCGGATGGATCCCGGGATGGAGCTGGGATGGAGCCGGGATGGAGCCTGGGATGGAGCTGGGATGGAGCCTGGGATGGAGCTGGGATGGAGCTGGGATGGAGCTGGGATGGAGCTGGGATGGAACTGGGATGGAGCTGGGATGGAACTGGGATGGACTCCGGGATGGAGCTGGGATGGAGCTGGGATGGAGCTGGGATGGAGCCTGGGATGGAGCCGGGATGGAGCCGGGATGGAGCTGGGATGGAGCTGGGATGGAGCTGGGATGGAGCTGGGATGGAGCTGGGTGGAGCCGGGATGGATCCCGGGATGGAGCTGGGTGGAGCCGGGGTGGAGCTGGGATGGACCCCGGGATGGAGCTGGGATGGAGCTCGGATGGATCCCGGGATGGAGCTGGGATGGAGCCGGGATGGAGCCGGGATGGAGCCTGGGATGGAGCCGGGATGGAGCCGGGATGGAGCCGGGATGGAGCTGGGATGGAGCCGGGATGGATCCCGGGATGGAGCTGTGATGGAGCTGGGATGGATCCGGGATGGATCCCGGGATGGAGCTGGGATGGATCCGGGATGGATCCCAGGATGGATCCGGGATGGATCCCAGGATGGAGCTGGGATGGAGCCGGGATGGAGCCGGGATGGAGCTGGGATGGAGCCGGGATGGAGCCGGGATGGAGCTGGGATGGAGCTGGGATGGAGCCCGGGCTGGATCCCAGGATAGATCCCAGGATTGGATCCCAGGATAGATCCCAGGATGGACCCGGGCTGGATCCCAGGATGGACCCGGGCTGGATCCCAGGATGGATCCCAGGATAGATCCCGGGGTTGGATCCCAGGATAGATCCCAGGATGGGCCCGGGCTGGATCCCAGGATGGATCCCAGGATAGATCCCAGGATAGATCCTATGATTGGATCCCAGGATAGATCCCAGGGTGGATCCCAGGATAGATCCCAGTATGGATCCCAGGATGGATCCCAGGATGGATCCCGAGATAGATCCCAGGATTGGATCTGGGATAGATCCCAGGATAGATCCCGGGATGGACCCGGGCTGGATCCCAGGATTGGATCCCAGGATTGGATCCCAGGATTGGATCTGGGATAGATCCCAGGATAGATCCCGGGATGGACCCAGGCTGGATCCCAGGATAGATCCCAGGATTGGATCCCAGGATAGATCCCAGGATGAACCCGGGCTGGCTCCGTGCCCCTGTGTGCAGCACCGGGCAGTGACCTCCCGCCTGTCCCGCAGGGTTCTGCACGGCCAAGGGGGACCTGATCAGCTCCATCCTCTACCCCAAACCCGTCAGCTTCAAGTTCTACAAGGACGCCGTCAAGTTCGTGCTGTTCCTGGCCGTCCTGGGTAGGTCCGGGCCCGGAGGCGCCTCCCGGAGCAGCCGCGTCCCTTGGGATGGGATCCCATTCCCGCTCCCTGCCGGGCCGTGCTTGGTAACCCAGCCCGTTCTGCCCCGGCACAGCTCTCATCGGCACCTTGTACAGCATCCTCATCTTGGTGAGGAACCAGGTAGGGCTGCTGGGGGCGGGAGAGCCCGCAGGGACCCCGAGGGGGAGGGATGCCCACCCCTCCTCCTCATCCTCATCCTCGTCCTCATCCTTGTCCTCTTCCTCATCCTCGTCCTTGTCCTCCTCCTCTTCCTCATCCTCGTCCTTGTCCTCCTCCTCATCCTCCTCATCCTCGTCCTCCTCATCCTCGTTCTTGTCATCCTTGTCCTCCTCCTCCTCCTCCTCCTCATCCTCCTCGTCCTCCTCCTCATCCTCTTCCTCATCCTCCTGGTCCTCCTCATCCTCCTCCCCGTCTTCCTCGTCCTCATCCTTGTCCTCCTCCTCTTCCTCCTCCTCCTCCTCCTCCTCATCGTCCTTGTCCTCCTCATCGTCCTCATCCTCGTCCTCATCCTCCTCCTCCTCATCCTCCTCATCCTCCTCCTCCTCCTCGTTCTCGTCCTCCTCCTCCTCCTCCTCCTCCTCTTCCTCCTCCTCCTCATCCTCCTCGTTCTTGTCCTCCTTCTCCTCGTCCTCCTCCTCGTCCTTCTCCTCGTCCTCCTTGTCCTCGTCCTCCTCCTCCTCATCCTCCTTGTCCTCCTCATCCTCCTCCTCATCCTTCTCCTCTTCATCCCCCTCCTCCTTGTCCTCCTCATCCTCCTTCTTGTCCTCCTCCTCCTCATCCCCTTCCTCCTCCTCCTCCTCCTCCCCCTCCTCCCCTGCCAGGTCCCCGTGGGACAAATCATCATCCGCGCCCTGGACCTGGTCACCGTCATCGTTCCTCCGGCGCTGCCGGCCGCCATGACCGTGGGCACCATCTACGCCCAGAACCGCCTGAAGAAGCAGGGCATCTTCTGCATCAGCCCGCCCCGCATCAACCTCTGCGGGAAGCTCCGCCTGGTCTGCTTCGACAAGGTGAGCCGGGCCGGGCCGGGCCGGGCCGGTCCCGGTCCCGCCCGGGGCTGACGGGGATGGCTGGATGGCTGTGCCCGCAGACGGGGACGCTGACCCAGGAGGGGTTGGACGTGTGGGGCGTGGTGCCCCTGGAGGGACAGCGTTTCCTGCCGCTGCTGCACGAGCCGCGGCTGCTGCCCGCCGGGCCGCTGCTCTACGCCCTGGCCTCCTGCCACGCCGTGTCGCCGCTGCGGGGACAGCTGGTCGGTGACCCCGTGGACATCAAGATGCTGGAGTCCACCGGCTGGGTGAGGCGGCGGGGGAGGGATGCTCACCCCTCCTCCTCCTCGTCCTCCTCGTCCTCCTCCTCATCCTTTTCCTCGTCCTCCTCCTCATCCTCCTCCTCCTCGTCCTTGTCCTCCTCATCCTCCTTGTCCTCCTCCTCATCCTCCGCCTCATCGTCCTTCTTCTCGTCCTCCTCGTCCTCCTCCTCCTCGTCCTCCTCCTCATCCTCTTCCTTGTCCTCCTCATCCTCCTCCTTGTCCTCATCCTCGTCCTCCTCCTCCTCGTCCTCCTCCTCATCCTCCTCCTTGTCGTCCTCCTTGTCCTCCTCCTTGTCCTCCTCCTCATCCTCCTCGTCCTCATCGTCCTCCTCCTTGTCCTCCTCCTTGTCCTCCTTGTCCTCCTCCTTGTCCTCCTCCTCCTTGTCCTCCTCCTCGTCCTCCTCCTTGTCCTCCTCCTCATCCTCCTTGTCCTCCTCCTCATCCTCCTTGTCCTCCTCCTCCTCGTCCTCCTCCTCATCCTCTTCCTCGTTCTCCTCCTCCTCCTCCTCCTCCTCCTCTTCCTCCTCCTTGTCCTCCTCTTCCTCCTCCTCTTCCTCCTCCTCCTCCTCCTCCTCGTTCTCCTCCCATGCCAGGTCCCTGTGGGACAAATCACCATCTGGCGGGGCCGGAGCGGGAGGTGTGGGGAGGTCTCGGTGGGTTCCGGACCCTCGGATGAGCTCGGCGGGGTTTTGCCCTCTCGCTTTCAGCGCCTGGAGATGATGGAGGAGGAGGAGGAGGAGGAGGAAGGGGAGCTGCCGGCCTTCCAGCAGTTCGAGATGAAGGTGTTGGCCGTGGTGAAGCCCCCACCAGAGGAGGAGCAGCCTCAGGACAGGGTAACCCCGGGGTGGGGCAGCAGCTCCCCAGCCTCCCGGAGGAGCTGCTGGCCCGCCCTGACCCCGCCTGCTCCCCGCAGAGGCTCCAGGCCCCCGTGGGCATCCTGCGGCGTTTCCCCTTCTCCTCCTCCCTGCAGAGGATGAGCGTCCTGGTCAAGCTGCCCGGGGAGGCCTCGGCCCACGCCTACGTCAAGGGCGCCCCGGAGATGGTGGCCAGTCTGTGCAGGAAGGAAACTGGTTGGTACTGGGAGCTGGGCTCACCCCTTGGTCCTGCTGGCGGCGTCCCTGAGGCTGATCCCACGGGGAATTGTTCTTGGGAATGCCCTGGGGCAGATCCCAAAGGCTTTGGGGGGGCTCCAGCCACGGGGAGGGAAAGGAAACGGGAGCCACGAGATGGGGAGTGGGGTTGGGGGCTTCCCCCAGCCCAGTGTGGGATTTCCAGGCTCCTGGAAGTGGAGAGAACCTCCAAAGTATGGGATTTCCAGGTTCCTGGAAGTGAGGAAAAGCTTCCCCCAGCCCAGTATGGGATCTCCAGGCTCCTGGAAGTGGAGAGAACCTCCAAAGTATGGGATTTCCAGGTTCCTGGAAGTGGGGAGAACTTCCCCCAGCCCAGTATGGGATTTCCAGGCTCCTGGAGGTGGAGGGAACCTCCTCCAACCCAGTATGGGATCTTCAGGCTCCTGGAAGTGGGGAAAAGCTTCCCCCAGCCCAGTGTGGGATCTCCAGGCTCGTGGAACTGGGGAGAGCTTCCTCCAGCCCAGTACGGGATCTCCAGGCTCCTGGAAGTGGAGAGAACCTCCTCCAGCCCAGTGTGGGATTTCCAGGCTCCTGGAGGAGGAGAGAACCTGCTCCAACCCAGTATGGGGTCTCCACGCTCCTGGAAGTGAGGAGAGCTTCCTCCAGCCCAGTGTGGGATCTCCACACTCCTGGAAGTGAGGAGAGCTTCCTCCAGCCCAGTGTGGGATCTCCAGGCTCCTGGAACTGGGGAGAGCTTCCTCCAGCCCAGTGTGGGATCTCCAGGCTCCTGGAACTGGGGAGAGCTTCCTCCAGCCCAGTGTGGGATCTCCAGGCTCCTGGAAGTGGGGAAAAGCTTCCCCCAGCCCAGTATGGGGTCTCCAGGCTCCTGGAAGTGGGGAAAAGCTTCCTCCAGCCCAGTGTGGCATTTCCAGGTTCCTGGAAGTGGGGAGAACTTCCCCCAGCCCAGTATGGGATTTCCAGGCTCCTGGAAGTGGAGAGAACCTCCTCCAGCCCAGTATGGGGTCTCCACGCTCCTAGAAGTGGGGAAAAGCTTCCTCCAGCCCAGTGTGGGATCTCCGGGCTCCTGGAGGTGGAGAGAACCTCCTCCAACCCAGTATGGGGTCTCCAGGCTCCTGGAAGTGAGGAGAGCTTCCCCCAGCCCAGTATGGGGTCTCCAGGCTCCTGGAGGTGGAGAGAACCTCCTCCAACCCAGTATGGGATCTCCAGGCTCCTGGAAGTGGGGAGAGCTTCCCCCAGCCCAGTATGGGATCTCCAGGCTCCTGGAACTGGGGAGAACTTCCCCCAGCCCAGTATGGGATCTCCAGGCTCCTGGAGGTGGAGAGAACCTCCTCCAGCCCAATATGGGATCTCCAGGCTCCTTGGGGTGGGAACACGTGCCCCAGCCCATCCTGGGATCTCCAGGCTCCCTGAGGAGGAGCAGCTGCTGGTGATGGCCCAGCCCCCAGGGTTGAGGTGTCCCCTCTCCATGGCCGAGGTTCCCTCAGGAGCTGTTCTGTCTTTCCCCAGTGCCCCCGGATTTCTCCCAGACGCTCCGGCACTACACCAGCGATGGCTTCCGCGTCCTGGCGCTGGCCTGCAAAGCCCTGGGCACGCTGGCCACCTTCGAGGAGGCCCTGCAGCTCCCCAGGTGGGTGCTGGTGCTTCTTCTCTCCACCTCCTGGCTGGCTCCCGGGATGTCCCGTGGGGAATTTTCAGCCCCAATCCCTGGGGAGGGGGTTCCTGGCTGGTTCCCAGGTGGATTTTGGGTGGTGACAGCCCCTCCGTGTCGCTGTGGGACACAATAGATGGAGACAGGGAGTGGTGATTTTCTCAGAAGGCTGCAGTGGACTCCTCAGCGGGGAGGAGTTACAGGTTTATTTTCCAGGCTTCTTTTATACTTTTATAAATTTTATAAACTTTATAAATTTTTTATAAACTTTTTAAAATAATTTTTTATAAATTTATTAATTTTTTAATAAATATAATTTTTTAATAAACTTTTAAATTCTTAATAAAATTTTTATAAAATAAATTGTATAAAAAAATAAATTTTTATAAATTTAATACATTTATAAATTTATTTTAAATTTTATAAATTTTATAAACTTTATAAAATTAATAATTATAAATAAATTTTTATAAACTTTTAAATTTTTAATAAAATTTTTATAAAATAAATTTTATAAAGAAAATTTTTTTATAAATTTAATAAATTTATTTTAAATTTTATAAATTTTATAAACTTTTAATAAAATTAATAATTATAAATAAATTTTTATAAACTTTTAAATTTTTAATAAAATTTTTATAAAATAATTTTTATTAAAAAATTAAATTTTTATAAATTTAATACATTTATAAATTTATTTTAAATTTTATACGTTTTATAAACTTTTTATAACATTAATAATTATAAATAATTTTTTTATAAACTTTTATAAAAGTATAAAAGTTTTACACTTTTATACTTTTTATAAATGTGCCCACCTTAGAGGTGGGACACCTTGGAACCATTGGCCACTTCCAGAGACCACCACCAAGTCCCTCCTCTGAGAAAGTGTGTGAGAAACAAAGTAGTTTACCATGTGTGACCTCGTTTAGCAGCAAAAGTGCCTGAGAACAGAATTTCCAAAAACCAAACCACGGCAGGCACCAATCGTGGCAGCACCTCCATCCTCCCTGCTGGTGCTGGAGGTGGTGCGAGGCTCCGTGTCTCCGGCCAGGGACGCGGTGGAGAGCGGCCTGAGCTTCCTGGGCTTCCTGGTGATGAAGAACGTGCTGAAGCCGGAGTCGGCGCCGGTGATCCAGCTGCTGCGCAGCGCCAACATCCGCCCCGTCATGGTGACAGGTGACAGCCCTGGCTGGGGATGGCGGCTGCGGGGGGACGGGGCAAGGCGGTCCTGGGGGTGGGCAACGGGGGGGAAAGGGGCTGTCCCAGCAGGGAGCCAGCAGGGATCCCAGCAGAGATCCCAGCAGGGATCCTACCAGGAACCCCAGCAGGGATCCCAGCAGAGATCCCACCACGAACCCAGCAGAGATCCCACCACGAACCCAGCAGGGATCCTACCAGGGAGCCAGCAGGGATCCCAGCAGAGATCCTACCAGGGAGCCAGCAGGGATCCCAGCAGAGATCCCAGCAGAGATCCCACTAGGGATCCTACCATGGACCCAGCAGAGATCCCAGCAGAGATCCCACCAGGGACCCAGCAGGGATCCTACCAGGGACCCAGCAGGGATCCTACCAGGGTGCAAGCAGGGATCCCAGCAGAGATCCTACCAGGGAGCCAGCAGGGATCCCAGCAGAGATCCTACCAGGGACCCAGCAGGGATCCTACCAGGAACCCAGCAGGGATCCTACCAGGGACCCCAGCAGAGATCCCACCACAAACCCAGCAGGGATCCCACCAGGGATCCTACCAGGGATCCCAGCAGAGATCCCAGCAGAGATCCTACCAGGGAGCCAGCAGGGATCCCAGCAGAGATCCCACCAGGGATCCCACCAGAGATCCCACCAGGGAGCCAGCAGGGATCCTACCAGGAACCCCAGCAGGGATCCCAGGAGGAACCACACCTCAGGAACCCCAGCAGGGATCCCAGCAGAGATCCCAGCAGGGATCCTACCAGGAACCCCAGCAGGGATCCCACACCAGGAACTCCATCAGAGATCCCAGGAGGAACCACACCCCAGGAACCCCAGCAGGGATCCCAGCAGGAGCCCCACCAGGAACCCCACGAGGAACCTCACCCCAGGAAATTCCACCAGGGATCCCACCAGGAACCCCACATGGAATCCCACCAGGGATCCCACATGGAATCCCACCACGGATCCCAGCAGGAATCCGTTCCTGAGGCAGCTGTGGGGGCACCACGAGGGTTCCTGACCCTGGCTCTGCATCCCTTCCCTCGGGACGCACCTTCTGCTGCTGGGCTCGGGGTGTGGACCTTTTCTGGGTGGAGGAACCCATTGTCCTGCTGTCCATGCCCTAAACACTGCCCTGTTTGAAACCCCAAACTCCGTGGCTGCTGCAGGGGGTGGTGCAGGGCCACCTCTGGGTTGGATTCCTGGGCTGGAACCCACATCTGCTTGGGGCAGGTGTCTCGGTTTGGACAGACAGGGATCTGCCAGGTGAAGCTGGAGTTTCCCTCAGAATGGAGAATGCAAACCCCTCACCCCCTCCAAATTATAATTTTGCAATCAAGGGCTTTCAGGCAAAGATTTGGGAATGGGAATAACAGTTCTTTACTGGGAGTGTTAACAATGCAAATGTAATAGAAAACAAACAAACAAACAACAATCCTGGAGAACCCTGACAGAGTCAGAGCTACAACCTGACACCCTGTTGGTCAGGGATGGTGAGAAGGGTCCAGGGATGGTGAGAAGGGCCCAGGGGTGGTGAGAAGGGCCCAGGGGTGGTGAGAAGGGCCCAGGGGTGGTGAGAAGGGTCCAGGGATGGTGAGAAGGATCCAGAGATGGTGAGGAGGGTCCAGAGATGGTGAGGAGGGTCCAGGGGTGGTGAGAAGGGTCCAGTGGTGGTGAAAAGGGTCCAGTCTTTCTCCAGGAATCGGGTGGAACCAGATATCTTGTGCTCCTGCATCTCAGTTTTTATCTAGATAGGAATGGTTGGCTCCCCCAACATCTCACAATGGGGATGATAGAATATGTTGTGCCCTTTAGTGAGCCTTCATGGCCCATCAGCAGAAAATATCCCCCTGGAGGGAGGACAGGTGGTGACAGAGATAACAAACACTGCCCCACTGGTTTGAACAGTTGGCCCATTGTCAGAAAGTATCAACCTCCCTCTCCCCAGAGTTATAAGAGATAAAGAAAAAATACATCTCCCCAGCTGCTTTCAGCAGATGGAATAGAACAGTTTTGGTTCCATAACCCAAGGCAGCACTCCAGGCAGAGTGAGATGGTGAGAAGGGGCCCAGGGATGGTGAGAAGGGTCCAGGGATGGGGAGAAGGGTCCAGTGATGGTGAGAAGGGCCCAGGGGTGGTGAGAAGGGGTCCAGGCGTGGTGAGAAGGGCCCAGGGATGGTGAGAAGGGCCCAGGGATGGGGAGAAGGGTCCAGTGATGGTGAGAAGGGCCCAGGGATGGTGAGAAGAGCCCAGTGGTGGTGAGAAGAGCCCATGGATGGTGAGAAGGTTCCAGTCTTCCTTCCTTGGGTGAAGCTGGATACTTTCTGTTCCTACATCTCAGTTTTATCCAGGTGGGAATGGTTGGCTCCCCGCACTGGGTGGAGCATCTCACACTGGGATGATGGAATGTGGATGTTCTGCTTTGGGGATGTGGCTTTTAGGGGTGTCTGAATGGCCCATCAGCAGAAAATGTCCCCCTGGAGGGAGGACAGGCGGTGACAGAGATAACAAACACTGCCCCACCTGGCTTTATCAGCTGGCCCCTTATCAGAAGTCACCACCTCCCTCCCCCCAGAGTCACAAGAGATAAAGAAACACAAAACATCTCCCCAGCTGCTCCCAACAGATGGAACAGAACAGTTTTGGTTCCACAACCCAGGACAGCAGGGCGGGCAGGAGCTCTCGGAGGACGGGAGAGGGAAGGGGACCCCGGCTTCGAGCTGCTCCTGGGAATCCCCCGAGCTCCTTCCCCTGACGTGCCCCCCACCGTGTCCCCCGTGGGCAGGGGACAACATGCTGACAGCCATGAACGTGGCGCGGGGCTGCCGCATGGTGGAGCCCAGGGAGGCCGTGGTCTTCGTCACCGCCTCGCCGCCCGGCCGCGACAAACCCGCCAGCCTCCGCTTCACCCCGGCCGAGCACTCCCAGGGCGAGGAGCAGCCCCCCCAGGTGAGAGCCCAGGGCACCTCCTGGCAGCCCAGCAACTCTGCTCAGGGCTGGGTTTTTTTGGTGGAATCGCGGAATTCCAGCGTGGTTTGGGGCGGGAGAGGCCGGAAAGCTGAGCCTGTTCCACGGGCAGGGACACCTCCCACCACCCCAGGGTGCTCCAAGCCCTGTCCAACCTGACCTGGGACACCTCCAGGGATCCAGGGAGTCCCTCAAATCCGGCTTTCTCCGCAGTCCTGGGGATCCCAGAATGGGTTGGGTTGGAAGTGACTTCAAAGCTGATCCCATCCCATGGGCAGGGATATCTTCCACTGTCCCAGGCTGCTCCCAGCCCCAGCGTCCAGCCTGGCCTGGGACACCTCCAGGGATCCAGGGAGTCCCTCAAATCCGGCTTTTTCTGCAGTCTTGGGGATCCCAGAATCCCAGAGAGGGTGGGTTTGGAAGGGAACTCAAAGCTGATCCCATCCCGTGGGCAGGGACACCTTGCAGTGTCCCAAGGTGCTCCAAGCCCTGTCCAGCCTGGCCTTGGACACCTGCAGGGCTCCAGGGGCAGCCCCAGCTGCTCTGGGCACCCTGTGCCAGCCCTGCCCACCCTCCCAGGGAAGGATTTATCCCAATATCCAAGAAATGGAGTCCCTCAAATCCGGCTTTCTCCGCAGTCCTGGGGATCCCAGAATCCCAGAGAAGGTGGGGTTGGAAGGGAACTCAAAGCTGATCCCATCCCAGGAGCAGGGACACCTCCCACCATCCCAGTCTGCTCCAAGCCCCAGTGTCCAACCTGACCTGGGACACCTTCAGGGATCCAGGGAGTCCCTCAAATCCAGCTTTTTCTGCAATCTTGGGGATCCCAGAATGGGTTGGGTTGGAAGTGATCTCAAAGCTGATCCCATCCCATGAGCAGGGATATCTTCCACTGTCCCAGGGTGCTCCCAGCCCCAGTGTCCAGCCTGGCCTTGGACACCTCCAGGGATCCAGGGAGTCCCACAAACCCGGCTTTCTCCGCAGTCCTGGGGATCCCAGAATCCCAGAGAAGGTGGGGTTGGAAGGGATCTCAAAGCTGATCCCATTCCATGGGCAGGGACACCTTCCACCACCCCAGGCTGCTCCCAGCCCCAGTGTCCAACCTGACCTGGGACACCTCCAGGGATCCAGGGAGTCCCTCAAATCTGGCTTTTTCTGCAGAATTGGGGATCCCAGAATGGGTTGGGTTGGAAGTGATCTCAAAGCTGATCCCATCCCATGGGCAGGGACATCTTCCACTGTCCCAGGCTGCTCCCAGCCCCAGCATCCAGCCTGGCCTTGGACACCTCCAGGGGTCCAGGGAGTCCCGCAAACCCGGCTTTCTCCGCAGTCCTGGGGATCCCAGAATCCCAGAGAAGGTGGGGTTGGAAGGGATCTCAAAGCTGATCCCATCCCAGGAGCAGGGACACCTCCCACCATCCCAGGGTGCTCCAAGCCCTGTCCAGCCTGGCCTGGGACACCTCCAGGGATCCAGGGAGTCCCGCAAACCCGGCTTTCTCCACAGTCCTGGGGATCCCAGAATGGGTTGGGTTGGAAGGGATCTCAAAGCTGATCCCATCCCATGGGCAGGGACATCTTCCACCACCCCAGGGTGCTCCAGCCTGGCCCTGAGCCCTCCCTGGGGTGGGAAGGGCTTTTCCAGCCTCGTTATCCTGGCAGGCGGTTGAGGCTGTGATCCTGCCCCTCATAAATCCGTCCTTTGGGAGAGGTCCTGCTGCTCCTGCCCTTCCTGGGAGCACATCCCGGGATCCAGGAATGGCAGCTCCAGACACCTCCCCAGGGAGGCTGCCAGGTCCTGCTCCGGGCTGGGCATGGGGGGCTGGAGGAGCCTGCACCCCAAACAGCCCCACTGGGAATTGGGGTTTTGGGGTGCCCTTCCTGCTGCTCCAGGCACCCCAAACAGCCCCACTGGGAATTGGGGTTTCAGGGAGCTGTTCCCACTGCTCCAGGCACCCCAAACAGCCCCAGCAGGAATTGGGGTTTTGGGGAGCCATTCCTGCTGCTCCAGCCCAACCCTGCACCCCAAACAGCCCCACTGGGATTTGGGGTTTCGGGGAGCCCTTCCCACTGCTCCAGGCACCCCAAACAGCTCCACTGGGAATTGGGATTTCAGGGAGCTGTTCCCACTGCTCCAGCCCATCCCTGCACCCCAAACAGCCCCACTGGAATTGGGATTTCGGGGAGCTGTTCCCACTGCTCCAGGCACCCCAAACAGCCCCACTGGGAATTGGGATTTCAGGGAGCTGTTCCCACTGCTCCAGCCCATCTCTGCACCCCAAAGAGCCCCACTGGGAATTGGGGTTTCAGGGAGCCCTTCCCACTGCTCCAGGCACCCCAAACAGCCCCACTGGGATTTGGGGTTTTGGGGAGCCATTCCTGCTGCTCTGGGCTGGGCATGCACCCCAAACAGCCCCAGCAGGAATTGGGGTTTCAGGGAGCCATTCCTGCTGCTCTGAGCTGGGCATGGAGAGCTGAACCAGCCCATCCCTGCACCCCAAACAGCCCCACTGGGATTTGGGGTTTCGGGGAGCCATTCCTGCTGCTCCAGCCCAACCCTGCACCCCAAACAGCCCTACTGGAATTGGGATTTCGGGGAGCTGTTCCCACTGCTCCAGGCACCCCAAATAGCCCCCCTGGGTTTGGGATTTTGGGGAGCCCTTCCTGCTGCTCCAATCTGGGCATGGAGGGCTCAGTCAGCTCTGCACCCCAAACAGCTCCGCTGGGAATTGGGGTTTTGAGGAGCCCTTCCCACTGCTCCAGGCACCCCAAACAGCCCCACTGGGAATTGGGGTTTTGGGGAGCCCTTCCTGCTGCTCCAGGCACCCCAAACAGCCCCACTGGGATTTGGGGTTTTGGGGAGCCATTCCTGCTGCTCTGGGCTGGGCATGCACCCCAAACAGCCCCAGCAGGAATTGGGGTTTCAGGGAGCCATTCCTGCTGCTCTGAGCTGGGCATGGAGAGCTGAACCAGCCCATCCCTGCACCCCAAACAGCCCCACTGGGATTTGGGGTTTCGAGGAGCCATTCCCATTGCTCCGGGCACCCCAAACAGCCCCACTGGGATTTGGGGTTTCGGGGAGCCCTTCCTGCTGCTCTGGGCTGGGCATGCACCCCAAACAGCCCTGCTGGGAATTGGGGTTTTGGGGAGCCACATCACTGCTCCGGGCACCCCAAACAGCCCCACTGGGATTTGGGGTTTCAGGGAGCTGTTCCCACTGCTGTGGGCTGGGCATGGAGAGCTGGGTCAGCCCAGCCCTGCACCCCAAACAGCCCCAGCAGGAATTGGGGTTTTGGGGAGCCCTTCCCACTGCTCCAGGCACCCCAAACAGCTCCGCTGGGAATTGGGATTTTGGGGAGCCATTCCTGCTGCTCCAGCCCAACCCTGCACCCCAAACAGCCCCACTGGGAATTGGGGTTTTGGGGAGCCATTCCCACTGCTCTGGGCTGGGCATGGAGAGCTCAACCAGCCCAGCTCTGCACCCCAAACAGCCCCACTGGGATTTGGGATTTTAGGGAGCCATTCCTGCTGCTGTGGGCTGGGCATGGAGAGCTGGGTCAGCCCAGCCCTGCACCCCAAACAGCCCCACTGGGAATTGGGGTTTCAGGGAGCCCTTCCCACTGCTCCAGGCACCCCAAACAGCTCCACTGCGATTTGGTATTTTAGGGAGCCATTCCCACTGCTCTGGGCAGGTCCTGGCGGGGCCCTGGGGGCTCTGCAGGGCTGTGGCTGCAGGGCTGCGCTGTTCCCCTGCAGCAGCAGCAGCAGCAGCAGCAGCCGCAGCAGCAGCAGTGGGACAGCTCCTCGCTCCCTCCCCGGCGCTGCCACTTGGCCCTCAACGGGAAATCCTTCCAGGTGGTCTGCGAGCACTTCAGCGACCTCCTGCCCAGGGTGAGGCTGCCCCGAGCTCCCAGTGCCCCCCAGGACATTCCCAGTGCCCCCCAGGACATTCCCAGTTCCCCCCAGGACGTTCCCAGTTCCCCCAAGGCCGTTCCCAGTTCCCCCCAGGACATTCCCAGTTCCCCCAAGGCCGTTCCCAGTTCCCCCCAGGACATTTCCAATGCCCCCCAGGACATTTCCAGTTCCCAGTGCCCCCCAGGACATTCTCAATTCCCAGTTCCCTGATGGACATTCCCAGTTCCCCCCAGGCCATTCCCAGCTCCGCCCAGGACAATCCCAGTTCCCCCCAGGCCATTCCCACTTCCCCCCAGGCCATTCCCAGCTCCGCCCAGGACAATCCCAGTTCCCCTCAGGCCATTCCCAGTTCCCCCCAGGACATTCCCAGTTCCCAGCAGGCCGTTCCCAGCTCTCCCCAGGCCGTTCCCAGCCCCCTCCCATCCGGGATCCCCCCGGGCACTGAGGGATCCCCCGGGCACTGAGGGATCCCCCCGGGCACTGAGAGATCCCCCCGGGCACTGAGGGATCCCCTGGGCACTGAGGGATCCCCCCGGGCACTGAGAGATCCCCCGTGCACTGAGGGATCCCCCCAGGCACTGAGGGATCCCCCCGGGCACTGAGGGATCCCCCCAGGCACTGAGGGATCCCCCCGGGCACTGAGGGATCCCCCTCCCCGTGGCAGATCCTGCTCCAGGCCACCGTCTTTGCCCGCATGCTGCCCGAGCAGAAGACACAGCTGGTCTGCAGCCTGCAGGAGCTCAAGTGAGGGTCTGGGGGATTGATCCTGGGGGTGGATCCCAGGGGGTGGATCCCGGGGGGTGGATCCCGGGGGGTGGATCCCGGGGGTGGATCCCGGGGGTGGATCCCGGGGGGGGTGGATCGGGGGGGTGGATCCCGGGGTGGAGCCCAGAGTGGATCCCAGGGTTGGATCCCAGGGATGGGTCCCAGGGATGGGTCCCGGGGGTGGATCCCGGGGGTGGATCCCAGAGGGTGGAGGGGGGTGGATCCCGGGGGTGGATCCCAAGGGATGGAGCCTGGGGGTGGATCCCGGGGATGGGTTCCCAGAGTGTGGAGCCCAGGGCTGGATCCCAGGGGATGGATCCCAGGGGTGGATCCTGAGGGATGGAGCCCGGGGGATGGATCCCATGGGACTAACCCTGGAATTATGGGATGGGTTGCATTGGGAGACACCTCCAGCATCCCCTGGTGGCACTGGCTCCATGGGCAGGGACACTTCCACTGGTGGCTCCAGCCTGGAACGGGGCAGCCACAGCTCCTCCGGGCCCAGCCAGGGCTTCTCCCCACTCCGGAGAACATGAGATCCCTATCCTGCATTCCCTGAGGGATCCGGGCTCCCTTTCCCGCATTCCCTGAGGGATCCGGGCTCCCTTTCCCATTCCCTGAGGGATCTGGGTTCCCTTTCCCATTCCCTGAGGGATCCGGGCTCCCTTTCCCATTCCCTGAGGATCTGGGCTCCCTTTCCCATTCCCTGAGGGATCTGGGCTCCCTTTCCCATTCCCTGAGGGATCTGGGCTCCCTTTCCCATTCCCTGAGGGATCTGGGCTCCCTTTCCCATTCCCTGAGGGATCCAGGCTCCCTTTCCCACTCCCTGAGGATCCCATTCCCTGAGGGTCCCGCATTCCCTGAGGATCCCATTCCCAGAGGATCCCATTCCCAGAGGGATCCCATTCCCAGAGGATCCCATTCCCAGAGGGATCCCATTCCCTGAGGATCCCATTCCCTGAGGATCCCGCATTCCCTGAGGATCCCATTCCCAGAGGGATCCCATTCCCAGAGGATCCCATTCCCAGAGGGATCCCATTCCCAGAGGATCCCATTCCCAGAGGGATCCCGTTCCCTGAGGATCCCATTCCCAGAGGATCCCATTCCCAGAGGGATCCCATTCCCTGAGGATCCCATTCCCAGAGGGATCCCGTTCCCTGAGGATCCCATTCCCAGAGGATCCCATTCCCAGAGGGATCCCATTCCCTGAGGATCCCATTCCCAGAGGGTCCCATTCCCTGAGGATCCCATTCCCTGAGGATATCCCATTCCCAGAGGGATCCCATTCCCTGAGGATATCCCATTCCCAGAGGGATCCCATTCCCAGAGGATATCCCATTCCCAGAGGGATCCCATTCCCTGAGGATCCCGCATTCCCTGAGGATCCCGCATTCCCTGAGGATCCCATTCCCAGAGGGATCCCATTCCCAGAGGATCCCATTCCCAGAGGATATCCCATTCCCTGAGGATCCCGCATTCCCTGAGGATCCCATTCCCAGAGGATATCCCATTCCCAGAGGGATCCCATTCCCTGAGGATCCCATTCCCAGAGGATCCCGCATTCCCTGAGGGATCTGGGCTCCCATTCCCGCATTCCCTGAGGGATCCGGGCTCCCATTCCCGCATTCCCTGAGGGATCTGGGCTCCCATTCCCGCATTCCCTGAGGGATCTGGGCTCCCATTCCCGCATTCCCTGAGGGATCCGGGCTCCCATTCCCGCATTCCCTGAGGGATCCGGGCTCCCATTCCCGCATTCCCTGAGGGATCCCATTCCCTGAGGATCCCACATTCCCTGAGGATCCCATTCCTTGAGGGATCCGGGCTCCCATTCCCGCATTCCCTGAGGGATCGGTGCTGGCTCTCCGCAGTTACTGTGTGGGGATGTGCGGGGACGGCGCCAACGACTGCGGGGCGCTGCGGGCGGCCGACGTCGGCATCTCCCTGTCCGAGGCCGAGGCCTCCGTGGCCTCGCCCTTCACCTCCCGCGTGGCCACCATCGAGTGCGTGCCGCGGGTCATCCGGTGAGTGACCAGGGTCATCCGGTCAGTGAGTGCCCAGGGTCATCCGGTCAGTGAGTGACCAGGGTCATCCCCTGAGTGACCAGGGTCATCCGGTCAGTGAGTGACCAGGGTCATCCAGTCAGTGAGTGACCAGGGTCATCCCCTGAGTGACCAGGGTGTGTGCCCAGGGTCATCTGGTGAGTGCCCAGGGTCATCCGGTGAGTGACCAGGGTCATCCGATCAGTGAGTGACCAGGGTCATCCGGTCAGTGACCAGGGTCATCTGGTCAGTGAGTGACCAGGGTGTGTGCCGCGGGTCATCCGGTGAGTGACCAGGGTCATCCGGTCAGTGAGTGCCCAGGGTCATCCCCTGAGTGACCAGGGTCATCTGGTGAGTGACCAGGGTCATCCGGTCAGTGAGTGACCAGGGTGTGTGCCGCGGGTCATCCGGTCAGTGACCAGGGTCATCCGGTCAGTGAGTGCCCAGGGTCATCCCCTGAGTGACCAGGGTCATCCAGTCAGTAACCAGGGTCATCCCCTGAGTGACCAGGGTCATCCGGTGAGTGACCAGGGTCATCCAGTGAGTGACCAGGGTCATCCCCTGAGTGACCAGGGTCATCCAGTCAGTGACCAGGGTCATCTGGTGAGTGACCAGGGTCACCCAGTGAGTGACCAGGGTCATCCGGTGAGTGACCAGGGTCATCCGGTGAGTGACCAGGGTCATCCAGTGAGTGACCAGGGTCATCCCCTGAGTGACCAGGGTCATCCGGTCAGTGCCCAGGGTCATCCCATGAGTGACCAGGGTCATCTGGTCAGTGACCAGGGTCACCCGGTGAGTGACCAGGGTCATCCGGTGAGTGACCAGGGTCATCCCATGAGTGACCAGGGTGAGTGCCCCGGGTCATCCGGTGAGTGACCAGGGTCATCTGGTGAGTGACCAGGGTCATCCCCTGAGTGCCCAGGGTCACCTGGTGAGTGACCAGGGTCATCCCCTGAGTGCCCAGGGTCATCCCCTGAGTGACCAGGGTCATCCGGTCAGTGACCAGGGTCATCCCCTGAGTGACCAGGGTCATCCAGTGAGTGACCAGGGTCACCCAGTGAGTGACCAGGGTCATCCCCTGAGTGACCAGGGTCATCCGGTCAGTGCCCAGGGTGAGTGACCAGGGTCATCCTGTGAGAGAGCCAGCGAGAGGGGGAATCCCGGGAGCGTGGAGGGAATCCCGGGAATGCCCCGGGGGAATCATGGGAGTGCCGAGGGGGAATCCCAGGAATGCCTTGGGAATCATGGGAGTGCTGAGGGAATCCCGGGAATGCCCCGGGGGGGAATCCCGGGAATGCCGAAGGAGTCCCGGGAGTGCTGGTGGGGGAATCCCGGGAATGCCGAGGGAGTCCCGGGAGTGCTGGGAATCCCAGGAATGCCGCTGGGGGAATCCCAGGAATGCCTTGGGGGAATTGGGGGAATCCTGAGAATGCTGGAGGAATCCTGGGAATGCCCCGGGG
The DNA here is from genome assembly GCA_016584745.2 of Phylloscopus trochilus trochilus. Classification (NCBI taxonomy): domain Eukaryota; kingdom Metazoa; phylum Chordata; class Aves; order Passeriformes; family Phylloscopidae; genus Phylloscopus; species Phylloscopus trochilus. Next base: position 230,233 of record WQNJ02000069.1, on the reverse strand, counting down.
GAATCCTGGGAATGCCTCGAGGGAATCCTGGGAATGCCTTGAGGGAATCCCGGGAATGCCGGGGGGAATCCGGGGAATGCTGAAGTCCCCCCGGGGGGGGCTCAGCTCAGCTCCCGGGCAGGGGTCCCGGTGCTGATGCCCTGTCCGTGTCCCCCCCTGCCCAGGGAGGGCCGGTGCTCCTTGGTCACCTCCTTCGGGGTCTTCAAGTACATGGCGCTGTACAGCCTGGTGCAGTTCGTGTCCGTGCTGCTGCTCTACACCGTGAGTGCCCCCAGCCCCAAATCCAGCCCCAAATCCAACCCCAAATCCAACCCCAAATTCAACCCCAACTCCAAATCCAACCCCAAATACAACCCTGACCCCAAATCCAACCCTGACCCCAACCCCAAATCCAACCCCAAATACAACCCCAAATCCAACCCCAAATCCAACCCTGAACCCAACCCCAAATCCAACCCCAAATCCAACCCCAACCCCAAATCCAACCCTGACCCCAACCCCAAATCCAACCCCAAATCCAACCCCAAATCCAACCCCAACCCCAAATCCAACCCCAACCCCAAATCCAACCCCAAATCCAACCCCGACCCCAAATCCAACCCCAAATCCAACCCCAAATCCAACCCTGACCCCAACCCCAAATCCAACCCCAACCTCAACCCCAACCCCAACCCCAACTCCAACCCCAACCCCAACCCCAACCCCAACCACAACCCCAACCCCAACTCCAACCCCAACCCCAACCCCTACTTTTCCTGGGAATTCCTGGGGTGCTGCTGCCTTCTGGGGTTCCCTGGAAACCGGGGCCGGGCAGGAGCAAGGGAATGAAAAACGTATTTATTTATCTATTTATCTATTTATTTATTTATCTATTTATCTATTTATCTATTTATCTATTTATTTATTTATCTATTTTTGGGGCTCCCTGCAAACAGAGGCCAGGCAGTATCAAGGGAATGAAAAGCACATTTATTTATCTATTTATCTATTTATCTATTTATCTATTTATCTATTTATCTATTTATTTATTTATCTATTTATTTATCTATTTATTTATTTATCTATTTTTGGGGCTCCCTGCAAACAGGGGCCAGGCAGGATCAAGGGAATGAAAAGCATATTTCTTTAGGTATTTATTTATTTAGGTGTTTATTTATTTAGGTATTTATTTAGTTATTTATTTATTGAAGGGTCCTAAAGAACTGCAGGGTCACAAATAGGTGAAAAATACAAAAGCTAGAATCCCAAATCCCACATTTATTTATTTATTTATCTGTTTATCTATTTATCTATTTATCTATCTATTTATCTATTTATCTATTCATCTATTTATCTATTTATCTATTTTCTCTGATTTTTGGGGCTCCCTGCAAACAGAGGCCAGGCAGGATCAAGGGAATGAAAAGCATATTTATTTAGGTATTTATTTATTTAGGTATTTATTTAGGTATTTTTTAATGTATTTATTGATGTATTTATTTATGTATTTATTTACTGAAGGCCTCTCAGGTGCATTTGGGGCAGATGAAGCCCCCCCAGGGGCTGCACCCAAAACTGGACCCCGGCTTTGCTGTGCCTGAGCAAACTGGGAGAGCAGCAGCTCAGCTGTGCCTGGGGTTTGGAGTTACACACTAAAAAATTACAGGATCACAAATAGGTGAAAAAGACAAAAGCTAGAATCCCAAATCCCACATTTATTTATCTATTTATCTATTTATCTATTTATCTATTTATCTATTCATCTATTTATCTATTTATCTGTTTATCTATTCATCTATTTATCTATTTATCTATTTTTGGGGCTCCCTGCAAACAGAGGCCAGGCAGAATCAAGGGAATGAAAAGCACATTTATTTAGGTATTTATTTATTTAGGTATTTATTTATTTAGGTGTTTATTTATTGAAGGGTCCTAAAGAACTGCAGGGTCACAAATAGGTGAAAAATACAAAAGCTAGAATCCCAAATCCCACATTTATTTACTTATTTATCTGTTTATCTATTTATCTATTTATCTATTTATCTATTTATTCATCTATTCATCTATTCATCTATTTATCTATCTATTTATCTATTTTTGGGGCTCCCTGCAAACAGAGGCCAGGCAGAATCAAGGGAATGAAAAGCACATTTATTTAGGTATTTATTTATTTAGGTATTTATTTATTTAGGTATTTATTTATTTATTTAGGTATTTATTTAGGTATTTATTTATTGAAGGGTCCTAAAGAACTGATTAAAATTATCAAAGATTAAAAATTAAACCCCAACCCCAACTGAAATTTGATTTCAGTTTAAAAACATCACAGATTAAAAATCAAAATTAAAAATATCAAAAGATGAAAAATATCAAACGATGTGTGTTAAAAGATTAAAAATATCAAAGATTAAAAATCAAAATTAAAAATATCAAAAGATTAAAAATATCAAACGATGTGTTAAAAGATTAAAAATATCAGATTAAAAATCAAAATTAAAAATATCGAAAGATTAAAAATATCAAACGATGTGTTAAAAGATTAAAAATATCAAAGATTAAAAATCAAAATTAAAAATATCAAAGATTAAAAATATCAAACGATGTGTTAAAAGATTAAAAACATCAAAGATTAAAAATCAAAATTAAAAATATCGAAAGATTAAAAATATCCAACGATGTGTTAAAAGATTAAAAATATCAAAGATTAAAAATCAAAATTAAAAATATCGAAAGATTAAAAATATCAAGCGATGTGTTAAAAGATTAAAAATATCAAAGATTAAAAATCAAAATTAAAAATATCAAAAGATTAAAAATATCAAACGATGTGTTAAAAGATTAAAAATATCAAAGATTAAAAATCAAAATTAAAAATATCGAAAGATTAAAAATATCAAACGATGTGTTAAAAGATTAAAAACATCAAAGATTAAAAATCAAAATTAAAAATATCGAAAGATTAAAAATATCAAACGATGTGTTAAAAGATTAAAAACATCAAAGATTAAAAAATATCAAAAGATTAAAAATATCAAACGATGTGTTAAAAGATTAAAAATATCAAAGATTAAAAATCAAAATTAAAAATATCGAAAGATTAAAAATATCAAACGATGTGTTAAAAGATTAAAAACATCAAAGATTAAAAATCAAAATTAAAAATATCGAAAGATTAAAAATATCAAAAGATTAAAAATATCAAACGATGTGTTAAAAGATTAAAAACATCAAAGATTAAAAAATATCAAAAGATTAAAAATATCAAACGATGTGTTAAAAGATTAAAAATATCAAAGATTAAAAATCAAAATTAAAAATATCGAAAGATTAAAAATATCAAACGATGTGTTAAAAGATTAAAAACATCAAAGATTAAAAATCAAAATTAAAAATATCGAAAGATTAAAAATATCAAAAGATTAAAAATATCAAACGATGTGTTAAAAGATTAAAAACATCAAAGGTTAAAAATCAAAATTAAAAATATCGAAAGATGAAAAATATCAAACGGTGTGTTAAAAGATTAAAAACATCAAAGATTAAAAATCAAAATTAAAAATATCAAAATATTAAAAATATCAAACGATGTGTTAAAAGATTAAAAATATCAAAGATTAAAAATCAAAATTAAAAATATCGAAAGATTAAAAACATCAAAGATTAAAAATCAAAATTAAAAATATCGAAAGATTAAAAATATCAAACGATGTGTTAAAAGATTAAAAATATCAAAGATTAAAAATCAAAATTAAAAATATCGAAAGATTAAAAATATCAAACGATGTGTTAAAAGATTAAAAATATCAAAGATTAAAAATCAAAATTAAAAATATCGAAAGATTAAAAATATCAAACGATGTGTTAAAAGATTAAAAACATCAAAGATTAAAAAATATCAAAAGATTAAAAATATCAAACGATGTGTTAAAAGATTAAAAATATCAAAGATTAAAAATCAAAATTAAAAATATCAAAAGATTAAAAATATCAAACGATGTGTTAAAAGATTAAAAACATCAAAGATTAAAAATCAAAAGATTAAAAATATCAAACGATGTGTTAAAAGATTAAAAATATTAAAGATTAAAAATCAAAATTAAAAATATCAAAGATTAAAAATATCAAACCTCCAAACCCCCAAGGGATCTGTGTCTGAGCCCATCCCCTCCCCTCCTGCCCAGATCAACACCAACCTGAGCGATTTCCAGTTCCTCTTCTTCGACCTGGTGATCACCACCACGGTGGCGGTGCTGATGGGGCGCGCGGGGCCGGCGGCGGCGCTGGGCCCGCGGCGCCCGCAGGGAGCCCTGATCAGCGCGCTGGTGCTGGGCAGCCTGCTGCTGCAGACAGCGCTGCTCGTCGCCGTCCAGCTCCTCAGCTACTTCGTCACCGTCTCGCAGAGCTGGTGAGGGACCTGGGCTGGCAGCTGGGATGTTCCGGGGGGTTGGGAAAAGGGGCGTGGAGAGTCCGAGCCCTGCTGGGCAGCAAACCCCGAGTGCGGCGTCCCAGGGAAGGGTGGATTGTCCTGGGGTTTGTCCTGGGGTTTGTCCCAGGGTTTGTCCTGGGGTTTGGGATCTGGCAGCAGATGGGGAAGTGTGGAATGTCCTGGGGTTTGGGATCTGGCAGCAGATGGGGAAGTGTGGAATGTCCTGGGGTTTGGGATCTGGCAGCAGATGGGGAAGCGTGGAATGTCCTGGGGTTTGTCCTGGGGTTTGTCCTGGGGTTTGTCCCAGGGTTTGGGATCTGGCAGGGAACCATGGAATGTCCTGGTTTGTCCTGGGGTTTGGGATCTGGCAGGGAACCATGGAAGGTCCTGGTTTGTCCTGGGATTTGGGATTTGGAATCTGGGATCTGGCAGCAGACAGGGAAGCATGGAATGTCGTGGTTTGTCCTGGGATTTGGGATTTGGGATCTGGCAGCAGGCAGGGAAGCATGGAGGGTCCTGGTTTGTCCTGGGATTTGGAATCTGGCAGGGAACCGTGGAAGGTCCTGGTTTGTCCTGGGGTTTGGGATCTGGCAGCAGACAGGGAAGCATGGAATGTCCTGGTTTGTCCTGGGATTTGGGATTTGGGATCAGGCAGGGAACCATGGAAGGTCCTGGTTTGTCCTGGGGTTTGGGATCTGGGATCTGGCAGGAGACAGGGAACTGTGGAACGTCCTGGGGTGTGTCCTGGGATTTGGGATTTGGGATCTGGCAGCAGGCAGGGAACCATGGAAGGTCCTGGTTTGTCCTGGGGTTTGGAATCTGGCAGGGAAGCGTGGAAGGTCCTGGTTTGTCCTGGGGTTTGGGATCTGGCAGCGGGCAGGGAACCATGGAATGTCCTGGTTTGTCCTGGGGTTTGGGATCTGGCAGGGAACCATGGAAGGTCCTCAGCTGGAAGGGATCACCCACCCCAGCCCCTGTCCCTGCCCAGAGCCCCCAGCAATCCCCCCCTGTGCCTCAGAGCGCTGTCCCAACCCTCCTGGAGCTCTGGCAGCCTCGGGGCCGGGACCATTCCCTGGGGAGCCTGGGCAGTGCCAGCACCCTCTGGGGGAAGAACCTTTCCCTGAAATCCAAACCAGAGAATCATGGAATGTCCTGGTTTGTCCTGGGATCTGGGATCTGGCAGCAGACAGGGAACCATGGAATGTCCTGGGATCTGGGATCTGGCAGCAGACAGGGAACCATGGAATGTCCTGGGGTTTGGGATCTGGCAGCAGACAGGAGGGAACCATGGAATGTTCTGGTTTGTCCTGGGGTTTGGGGTCTGGCAGCCCAAACCCTGCCCTGGCACAGCTCCCATTCCCAAGGGATCTGGTTCCCGAGCAGGGACTGGAGCTGCCCCTGCTCCTCCCATTCCCAAGGGATCTGGTTCCTGAGCAGGGACTGGCGCTGCCCCTGCTCCTCCCTTCCCCGGGGAGCTGTGCCGGTGCTGGGGAGCAGGGGGTGGTGCCCAGCCCTGCCCTGTGCCCCGCCCCAGGTTCGTCCCCCTGAACAGCACGGTGACGGCGCCCCAGAACCTGCCCAACTACGAGAACACCGTCCTCTTCTGCGTCTCCGGCTTCCAGTACCTGATCCTGGCCGTGGCCATGTCCAAGGGCCACCCCTTCCGGGAGCCGCTCTACACCAACGGTGAGGGCACGGGGACACCGGGGACACCAGGGACACCGGGGACACCAGGGACACCGGGGACACCGGGGACACCAGGGACACCGGGGACACCGGGGACACCGGGGACACCAGGGACATCAGGGACACCAGGGACACCGGGGACACCGGGGACACCGGGGACACCAGGGACACCAGGGACACCAGGGACACCGGGGACAGCGGGGACAGCGGGGACACCGGGGACACCAGGGACATCAGGGACACCAGGGACACCGGGGACACCGGGGACACCGGGGACACCAGGGACACCGGGGACACCGGGGACACCAGGGACTCCGGGGACACCAGGGACACCAGGGACACCAGGGACTCCGGGGACACCAGGGACACCAGGGACACCGGGGACACCGGGGACACCGGGGACACCAGGGACACCGGGGACACCAGGGACACCGGGGACACCGGGGACACCCGCCTGAGACACCCCCCTGCTGTCCCCTGGGGCTGGCTGGGTTTCCTGGAGGGGCTTTGGAGGAACATCTCAGGGAACATCTCAGGTAAAACAGGGCAAAAGGTTCCCAAAGAGGCTCTCACCCCTGTAGGACACGAGATCAGGACAGGGACTCTCAGGAGGCTGAGATGATTCCAAATTCTGTGTTTATTCTCAAGACGTTTTTATACCTTTTTACAAAGAACCCACCCAAGGGCTCCTCACCCATGGGCTCCTGTGGCTGCTGGGTTTCCTGGAGGGGCTTTGGAGGAACATCTCAGGACAAACAGGGTGAAAGGTTCCCAAAGAGGCTCTCACCCCTGTTGCTGTAGGACACGAGATCAGGACAGGGCTGAGATGACTCCAAAATCTGTGTTTATTCTCAGTACACTTGCCTTTGTACCTTTTTACAAAGAGCCCACCCAAGGGCTCCTCACCTGGCACTGAGACACCCCCACAGCTCCTGGGGCTGCTGGGTTTCCTGGAGGAGCTTTGGAGGAACATCTCAGGACAAACAGGGTGAAAGGTTCCCAAAGAGGCTCTCACCCCTGTTGCTGTAGGACACGAGATCAGGACAGGGCTGAGATGACCCCAAATTCTGTGTTTATTCTCAAGACACTTGCTTTTATACCTTTTTACAAAGAACCCACCCAAGGGCTCCTCACCTGGCACTGAGACACCCCCACAGGCTCCTGTGGCTGCTGGGTTTCCTTGAGGAGCTTTGGAGGAACATCTCAGGGAAACGGGGCAAAAGGTTCCCAAAGAGGCTCTCAGCCCTGTCTCTGTAGGACACGAGATCAGGACAGGGCTGAGATGACTCCAAAATCTGTTTATTCTCAGTATTGCCTTGATACCTTCTTTACCAAAAACCCACCCAAGAGCTCCTCACCCACCCCTGAGACACCCCCCATGGGCTCCTGGGGCTGGTTGGGTTTCCTGGAGGGGCTTTGGAGGAACATCTCAGGACAAACAGGGTGAAAGGTTCCCAAAGAGGCTCTCACCCCGTCTTTGTAGGACACGAGATCAGGACAGGGACTTTCAGGAGGCTGAGATGACTCCAAATTCTGTGTTTATTCTCAAGACACTTGCTTTTATACCTTTTTTACAAAGAACCCACCCAAGGGCTCCTCACCTGGCACTGAGACACCCCCCTGGGCTCCTGTGGCTGCTGGGTTTCCTGGAGGAGCTTTGGAGGAACATCTCAGGGAACATCTCAGGGAAAACGGGGCAAAAGGTTCCCAAAGAGGCTCTCACCCCTGTAGGACACGAGATCAGGACAGGGCTGAGATGACTCCAAATTCCGTGTTTATTCTCAGTACACTTGCCTTTGTACCTTCTTTACAAAGAACCCACCCAAGGGGTGGAATTCTTGGACCACGTTGGTCACGTTAGAGGGACATCGAGCGAATTCCCTCCTCTGGGAAAGAACGAGGAAAAACAGGACGGTGTACAATAACACATCCCTTGTCTACAGAAATTGTCTCAGAAATTGTCCCAGAAATTGTCCAGAAATCCCAGAAAAAAATGTTCAGAAATTTTCTGAAAGGGATTTCAGGAAATCAAAACACTGCAGGCACAGACCCTGGCTACACACCCCATGGGATCAGCCCAAGGCTTTATTCTCCAGGGGTTCCAGAGCAGAGAGAACAAAGAAGAGAACAGGGTGTCTCGGTTTGGACAGACAGGTCTCTGCCAGGTGAAACTGGAGTTTCCCTCAGAATGGAGAATGCAAACCCCTCACCCCCGCCAAATTATAATTTTTGCAATTCAGGGGCTTTCAGGCAAAGATTTGGGAATGGGAATAACAGTTCTTGACTGGGAATATTAACAATGCAAATGTAGTAGTAAAACAAGCCAGCAAACAGACAACAATCCTAGAGAACCCTGACAGAGTCAGAGCTCCAACCTGGGTCAGGGCTCAATGTCCCACCAGGGTCAAGGCCTGGCAGGTGTCTCAGTTTGGACAGACAGGTATCTGCCAGGTGAAGCTGGAGTTTCCCTCAGAATGGAGAATGGAAACCCCTCACCCCCCTCCAAATTATAATTTTTGCAATTAAGGGGCTTTCAGGCAAAGATTTGGGAATAGGAATGACAGTTCTTTACTGGGAATGTTAACAATGCAAATGTAGAAAAAACAAAACCACCCAACCAAACCAGCAAACAAACAAACAACAATCCTGGAGAACCCTGACAGAGTCAGAGCTCCAACCTGACACCCTGTTGGTCAGGGTGCTGGGAGCAGCCCACAGTGAGTCCTCCTGGAGTGGCAGAGGTGGTTCTGGTGGGGCAGAGATGATCCTGTAGAACCAGGGTCCAGTGATGGTGAGAAGGGTCCAGTGATGGTGAGAAGGGTCCAGGGATGGTGAGAAGGGCCCAGGGATGGTGAGAAGGGTCCAGTGATGGTGAGAAGGGCCCAGGGATGGTGAGAAGGGCCCGGGGGTGGTGAGAAGGGTCCAGTGATGGTGAGAAGGGTCCAGTGATGGTGAGAAGGGCCCAGGGATGGTGAGAAGGGTCCAGGGATGGTGAGAAGGGTCCAGTGATGGTGAGAAGGGCCCAGTGATGGTGAGAGAGGTCCAGTGGTTGTAAAAGGGGTCTAGTGGTGGGAAGTGTCCAGTGGTGGTGAGAAGGGTCCAGGGGTGGTGAGAAGGGGCCCAGAGGTGGTGGGAAGGGGTCCGGTCTTCCCCCCAGAAAATCGGGTGAAGCTGGCAGCTTTGGTGTCCCCGTCTCTCAGTTTTATCCAGACAGGAATTCCTGGGCCCCCCCTCCCACTGCCAGGGGGGATGTGATGGATCTCACAATGGGATGATGGAATTCGGGAGGTGGTAACGGCCAGAAGGCATCCAGACCTTGAGTTACATCCCCCTTGAGTTACAAGAGATAAAGGAGAAAAAAAAAATCAAAAAACCATCTCCCAAACTGCTTTTGAACAGTTGAAAATCAAAATACACACAGCCCAAGACACGGGGCTTTACCTGGCTCAGGAAAAGAGAGCTGGGCCTGAGCCAGCAGGGTCAAGATAAGAAGGGAGGGGTCAAACTTAAGAGGTTTTGGGGTTTTCTGGGGGAAAAAACCCCATTCCCCAGAGGGTCAGAGCAGGGCCCCTCTCGCCCCCCCAGTGCTGTTCCTGCTGGTGCTGATCCTGCTCTTCGGCCTGATGATCTGGCTGACCCTCTACCCGCTGGGCTTCCCCAAATCCCTGCTGAAGCTCCGGGCCATCGAGGATTTCCGCTTCAAGCTGCTCCTCCTGGGCATCGCCGCCCTCAACTTCTTCGCCGCCTTCGTGCTGGAGGTGGGTCAAGGAGGAGGTGGAGGGGGATTTGGGGATGGGGGTGGGCAGGGGGCTCTCCTGCCCTCCCCCAACCCCCGTTTCCCCTCCCTGCTCTGCCCCCAGACCGCCCTGGATCACGGCTTGCTGGGCTGCTTCCGAAGGCTGCGGCGGAAGAAAGCCTCCAAGAAGCTTTTCAAGAGGCTGGAGCAGGAGCTGGGGCAGCAGCAGCAGCAGGCGGCCTGGCCGCCCCTGGAGCAGCCCCTCTTCGCCACTCCCAGGATGTCCCTGGCTGTCAGATAGCAGTGAGACGGCCGGCTGCGCCTCGGGCCCGGCCCTGGACAATTCCTTAATTTATTGAGCCTGGAAAAAGCCGGGATGGGGCGGGCGGGGTCCCTCGGGATGGCAGGTGTGGATCCCATGGGCCCGGTGATCCCGTGGCCAGGGTGATCCCATGGCCAGGGTGATCCCGTGGGCCCGGTGATCCCATGGTTAGGGTGATCCCATGGTCAGGGTGATCCTGTGGCCAGGGTGATCCCATGGTCATGGTGATCCCACAGCCTCACTGATTCCACAGCCTCACTGATCCCATGGCCCCACTGATCCCATGGCCAGGGTGATCCCATGGTCAGGGTGATCCCACAGCCCCACTGATCCCGTGGTCATACTGAGCCCATGGCCACACTGATCCTGTGGCCACACTGATCCACAGCCACGCTGATCCCATGGCTACACTGTTCCCATGATCATGGTGATCCCACAGCCCCCCTGATCCCACAGCCCCACTGATCCCAGAGCGTCACTGATCCCATGGCCCCACTGATCCCGTGGCCGTGCTGATCCCACAGCCTCACTGATCCCATGACCCCACTGATCCTGTGGCCACACTGATCCACGGCCACGCTGATCCCATGGCTACACTGATCCCATGATCACGGTGATCCCACAGCCTCACTGATCCCATAGACCATTGATCCCATGGCCACGCTGCTCCTGTGACCCCACTGATCCCGTGGCCCCACTGATCCCATGGTCAGGGTGATCCCAGAGCCTCACCGATCCCAGAGCCTCACTGATCCCAGAGCCTCACTGATCTCGTGGCCCCACTGATCCCGTGGCCCCACTGATCCCGTGGCCCCACTGATCCCATGGTCAGGGTGATCCCAGAGCCTCACTGATCCCGTGGCCGTGCTGATCCCGTGGCCCCACTGATCCCACAGCCCCACTGATCCCATGGTCAGACTGATCCCGTGGCCCCACTGATCCCATGGTCACGGTGATCCCACAGCCCCACTGATCCCGTGGCCCCACTGATCCCGTGGCCGTGCTGATCCCCAGCGGGGCCGGTGTTGGAGGAGGATCGGGTGAGAAGATCCAGAGGAGGAGGAGGATCCAGCCCGGCTCTCCCCACGGGATTCCCACCCAACACTCCCAGGCTGCTGCTGGGGCCGGGCAGCCGGGGGCCCTGCTGTCCCCTCTGTCCCTGCTGTCCCTCTGTCCCTGCTGTCCCTGCTGTCCCTCTGTCCCCGCTGTCCCTCTGTCCCTCTGTCCCTCTGTCCCCGCTGTCCCCTCTGTCCCTCTGTCCCCTCTGTCCCCTCTGTCCCTCTGTCCCTCTGTCCCTCTGTCCCCGCTGTCCCCTCTGTCCCTCTGTCCCCTCTGTCCCTCTGTCCCTCTGTCCCTCTGTCCCTGCTGTCCCCTCTGTCCCTCTGTCCCCGCTGTCCCCTCTGTCCCTGCTGTCCCTCTGTCCCCTCTGTCCCTCTATCCCTGCTGTCCCTCTGCCCCCGCTGTCCCCTCTGTCCCCACTGCCCCCTCTGTCCCCCCTGTCCCCTCTGTCCCCTCTGCCCCCTCTGTCCCTTCTGTCCCCCCCATCCCCGCTGTCCCCGCTGTCCCTGCTGTCCCTCTGTCCCTGCTGTCCCCTCTGTCCCCCCTGTCCCCTCTGTCCCCTCTGCCCCCTCTGTCCCTTCTGTCCCCCCCATCCCCGCTGTCCCCGCTGTCCCTGCTGTCCCTCTGTCCCTGCTGTCCCCTCTGTCCCCCCTGTCCCCTCTGTCCCCTCTGCCCCCTCTGTCCCTTCTGTCCCCCCAATCCCCTCTGTCCCCACTGTCCCCTCTGTCCCTCTGTCCCTGCTGTCCCTGCTGCTGTCCCCTCTGCCCCCTCTGTCCCCTCTGTCCCCGCTGTCCCCAGCTGTGTCACTGTGAAGCCCCAGCCCCCCTCGATGTGTAGGGAGTTTACAGTCCCCGTTCCCGAGGCCACTGCCCCGTCCCCGGCGCCCGGGGGTGACGCAGTTCGAGATTAACAACAAACAACACCGACTCCAAACTTCTCAGAAGGCCAAAATTACTCCAATCGACCTTCACTACCCGGGAATTCCTTCCCTGGATCCTGTTTGTACAAAGAGCCCACCCAAGGGGTGGGAAAAAGACAAAACTCCTTCGACTGCATTGGTCAAGCCAGAGGGACAGCAAGGAGAAAATACCTCATGTCCAACTTCCCTAAGGAATTCTGCTACGGGTTGGGACCTCTGCAGCCCCACAGACCCCACAAACCTGCTGGATTGGACTCTGCAGCCCCACAGACCCCATAAATCCCCTGGGTTTGACTCTGCAGCCCCACAGACCCCATAAATCCCCTGGGTTTGACTCTGCAGCCCCACAGACCCCACTGGGTTTGACTCTGCAGCCCCACAGACCCCATAAATCCCCTGGGTTTGACTCTGCAGCCCCACAGACCCCACTGGGTTTGACTCTGCAGCCCCACAGACCCCATAAATCCCCTGGGTTTGACCCTGCAGCCCCACAGACCCCACAGATCCCACTGGGTTTGACTCTGCAGCCCCACAGACCCCATAAATCCCCTGGGTTTGACTCTGCAGCCCCACAGACCCCATAAATCCCCTGGGTTTGACTCTGCAGCCCCACAGACCCCACAAATCCCGCTGGATTGGACTCTGCAGCCCCACAGACCCCATAAATCCCCTGGGTTTGACTCTGCAGCCCTACAGACCCCACAGATCCCCTGGGTTTGACTCCGCAGCCCCACAGACCCCATAAATCCCCTGGGTTTGACTCTGCAGCCCCACAGACCCCACAAACCTGCTGGGTTTGACTCTGCAGCCCCACAGACCCCACAGATCCCCTGGGTTTGACTCTGCAGCCCCACAGACCCCACAGATCCCCTGGGTTTGACTCTGCAGCCCCACAGACCCCACAGACCCCATAAATCCCCTGGGTTTGACTCTGCAGCCCCACAGACCCCACAGACCCCACAAACCCCCTGGGTTTGACTCTGCAGCCCCACAGACCCCACAAACCCCACTGGGTTTGACTCTGCAGCCCCACAGACCCCACAAATCCCCTGGGTTTGACTCTGCAGCCCCACAGACCCCACAAATCCCCTGGGTTTGACTCTGCAGCCCCACAGACCCCACAGATCCCCTGGGTTTGACTCTGCAGCCCCACAGACCCCACAGATCCCACTGGGTTTGACTCTGCAGCCCCACAGACCCCACAAACCCCACTGGGTTTGACTCTGCAGCCCCACAGACCCCACAAATCCCCTGGGTTTGACTCTGCAGCCCCACAGACCCCACAAATCCCCTGGGTTTGACTCTGCAGCCCCACAGACCCCACAGATCCCCTGGGTTTGACTCTGCAGCCCCACAGACCCCACAGACCCCATAAATCCCCTGGGTTTGACTCTGCAGCCCCACAGACCCCATAAATCCCCTGGGTTTGACTCTGCAGCCCCACAGACCCCACAGATCCCCTGGGTTTGACTCTGCAGCCCCACAGACCCCACAGACCCCATAAATCCCCTGGGTTTGACTCTGCAGCCCCACAGACCCCACAGACCCGCTGGGTTTGACTCTGCAGCCCCACAGACCCCATAAATCCCCTGGGTTTGACTCTGCAGCCCCACAGACCCCACAGACCCCATAAATCCCCTGGGTTTGACTCTGCAGCCCCACAGACCCCACAGACCCCATAAATCCCCTGGGTTTGACTCTGCAGCCCCACAGACCCCACAGATCCCCTGGGTTTGACTCTGCAGCCCCACAGACCCCACAGACCCCATAAATCCCCTGGGTTTCACTCTGCAGCCCCATAGACCCCACAAATCCCGCTGGATTGGACTCTGCAGCCCCACAGACCCCATAAATCCCCTGGGTTTGACTCTGCAGCCCTACAGACCCCACAGATCCCCTGGGTTTGACTCCGCAGCCCCACAGACCCCATAAATCCCCTGGGTTTGACTCTGCAGCCCCACAGACCCCACAAACCTGCTGGGTTTGACTCTGCAGCCCCACAGACCCCACAGATCCTACTGGGTTTGACTCTGCAGCCCCACAGACCCCACAAACCCCACTGGGTTTGACTCTGCAGCCCCACAGACCCCACAGATCCCCTGGGTTTGACTCTGCAGCCCCACAGACCCCACAGATCCCCTGGGTTTGACTCTGCAGCCCCACAGACCCCACAGACCCCATAAATCCCCTGGGTTTGACTCTGCAGCCCCACAGACCCCACAGACCCCACAAACCCCCTGGGTTTGACTCTGCAGCCCCACAGACCCCACAAACCCCACTGGGTTTGACTCTGCAGCCCCACAGACCCCACAAATCCCCTGGGTTTGACTCTGCAGCCCCACAGACCCCACAAATCCCCTGGGTTTGACTCTGCAGCCCCACAGACCCCACAGATCCCCTGGGTTTGACTCTGCAGCCCCACAGACCCCACAGATCCCACTGGGTTTGACTCTGCAGCCCCACAGACCCCACAAACCCCACTGGGTTTGACTCTGCAGCCCCACAGACCCCACAAATCCCCTGGGTTTGACTCTGCAGCCCCACAGACCCCACAGATCCCCTGGGTTTGACTCTGCAGCCCCACAGACCCCACAGACCCCATAAATCCCCTGGGTTTGACTCTGCAGCCCCACAGACCCCATAAATCCCCTGGGTTTGACTCTGCAGCCCCACAGACCCCACAGATCCCCTGGGTTTGACTCTGCAGCCCCACAGACCCCACAGACCCCATAAATCCCCTGGGTTTGACTCTGCAGCCCCACAGACCCCACAGACCCGCTGGGTTTGACTCTGCAGCCCCACAGACCCCATAAATCCCCTGGGTTTGACTCTGCAGCCCCACAGACCCCACAGACCCCATAAATCCCCTGGGTTTGACTCTGCAGCCCCACAGACCCCACAGACCCCATAAATCCCCTGGGTTTGACTCTGCAGCCCCACAGACCCCACAGATCCCCTGGGTTTGACTCTGCAGCCCCACAGACCCCACAGACCCCATAAATCCCCTGGGTTTCACTCTGCAGCCCCATAGACCCCACAGACCCGCTGGGTTTGACTCTGCAGCCCCACAGACCCCACAGATCTGCTGGATTGGACTCTGCAGCCCTACAGACCCCATAAATCCCCTGGGTTTGACTCTGCAGCCCCACAGACCCCATAAATCCCCTGGGTTTGACTCTGCAGCCCCACAGACCCCACAGATCTGCTGGATTGGACTCTGCAGCCCTACAGACCCCATAAATCCCCTGGGTTTGACTCTGCAGCCCCACAGACCCCATAAATCCCCTGGGTTTGACTCTGCAGCCCCACAGACCCCACAGACCCCACAGATCCCCTGGGTTTGACTCTGCAGCCCCTCAGACCCCACAGACCCCACAGATCCCCTGGGTTTGACTCTGCAGCCCCACAGACACCACAAATCCCCTGGGCTGGACTCTGCAGCCCCACAGACCCCATAAATCCCCTGGGTTTGACTCTGCAGCCCCTCAGACCCCACAGACCCCACAGATCCCCTGGGTTTGACTCTGCAGCCCCACAGACCCCACAGACCCCACTGGGTTTGACTCTGCAGCCCCACAGACCCCACAGATCCCCTGGGTGTGACTCTGCAGCCCCACAGACCCCACAGATCCCCTGGGTTTGACTCTGCAGCCCCACAGACCCCACAGATCCCCTGGGTTTGACTCTGCAGCCCCACAGACCCCATAAATCCCCTGGGTTTGACTCTGCAGCCCCACAGACCCCACTGGGTTTGACTCTGCAGCCCCACAGACCCCACAGACCCCATAAATCCCCTGGGTTTGACTCTGCAGCCCCACAGACCCCACAGACCCCATAAATCCCCTGGGTTTGACTCTGCAGCCCCACAGACCCCATAAATCCCCTGGGTTTGACTCTGCAGCCCCACAGACCCGCTGGGTTTGACTCTGCAGCCCCACAGACCCCATAAATCCCCTGGGTTTGACTCTGCAGCCCCACAGACCCCACAGACCCCACAAATCCCACTGGGTTTGACTCTTCCCCGCTGCTCCCGGGTTCCTCACGGGGCTGTCACGGGTCTGGCCCAATAAATTAAATTAACTCTCAATAAATTAAATTAACTCTCAATAAATTAACTCTTTATTTTCCTGCCTGCTTCCCGTGGTGGGGTCGGGTTCGGGGTGAGAGTTCCCTGGAGCAGGGAGAGGTTTCGGGGTCGCCGGTGTGAAAAACAAAGTTTCCCCTTTTTATATTAATTTATAAGTTGAATAAAATAAAAATAGAATAGCATAAAAACAGACAATCCGGAGACAAAAGAAGACAGCCTCTCAGCTGAGGGCGCAAAGCAGCACACACCGCCCTAAATTCTAAATTCCTTGGTGTTTGAAAGTCTTGGTGTTACATGTGAAAAATGACATTTTACCCTTTTTATATTAATTTTATAAGTTTAATAGAAATGAAATAAAACAGAATAAAAATAGACAATGAGGAGACAGAAGAAGGGAGCTTCTCAGCTGAGGGCGCAAAGCAGCACACCCCACCCTAAATTCTAAATTCCTTGGTATTTAAAAGTCTTGGTGTTACATATTTAAATAAGCTAATACATGATTCAAATATTCATTTTGGTGTCAAGACCTCCCCTAAGCACACAATTTATCTGGGGGGACGTTGTAAATCTGTCTTCCAAAGATTCAGACCCTCAAAAGCTCAATTGTTCCTTATCAGAAATCTTCAGTTCATGAATTCCAGACGTCCCTTCTGTCTTCTATCTCGTGGAGGAGTTACAAAACAAAACAAACAAACAAACAAAAAAACAAAACAAAAATCTCTGCTTTATTACGATTAGGAAATATCCCTCCATTACATTTTTAAATTCCACAAATAAAAAGGAAATACAGCACGACCTTCTTACATTATATGTACAACATATATTATATTATATTATATTATATTATATTATATTATATTATATTATATTATATTATATTATATTATATTATATTGCATTGCATTGCATTGCATTATATGTATAACATATACATATGATGAGTATGTTTCAATATTCGATATTTCAATGTATAAGGTTTCAACATTTGCCAAGAGCCGGCTCCAAAATGTGCATTTATAACAGGAAACATCCCTCCTTTACATTTTTAAATTCCACCAATAAAAAAGGAAACACTGCACAACCTTCTTACATTGTATGTATAACTTATATTATATTATATTATATTATATTATATCATATTATATTATATGTATAACATATACATATAATGTATATGCTTCAATATTCAATATTTCCATGTGTAAGGTTTCAATATTTACCAAAAGCCGGCTCCAAAACGTGCATTTATAACAGGAAACATCCCTTCTTTACATTTTTAAATTCCACAAATAAAAAAGGAAATAACAGCACAACCTCCTTACACTGTATGTATAACATAACATAACATAACATAACATAACATAACATAACATAATTATATTATATTATATGTATAACATATACATATAATGTATATGTTTCAATATTCAACATTTCAATGTACAAGGTTTCAATATTTGCCAAAAGCCAGCTCCAAAGTGTGCATTTATAACAGGAAATAGCCTTCATTACATTTTTAAATTCCAGAAATAAAAAAGGAAATACAGCACGACCTTCTTACACTATAACATAACATAACATAACATAACATAACATATATTATATTATATTATATTATATTATATTATATTATATTATATTATATTATATTATATTATATTATATTATATTATATTATATTATATATTACATTACATTACATTACATTACATTACATTATATTACATTATATTACATTATATTATATTACATTATATTATATTATATTATATTATACCTATAACATATACATATGATGTATATGTTTCAATATCCAACATTTCAATGTACAAGGTTTCAATATTTGCCACAATCCGGCTCCAAAGGTGCATTTCCTAACACGGGGCTGGGAAGCTCCGGGCCGGATGCTGGAGAGCAGGGAGGGCAGCCAGGGGCTGACCCCGCCGGGATTCCTGCCCTTGGAACAGGGCTGAGCAATGTGAAAAACGTTGTTTCACCTTTTTTATATTAATTGGTAAGTTGAATAAAAATAAAATAAAATAAAATAACAATAGACAACGAGGAGACAGAAGAAGGGAGCTCCTCAGCTGAGGGTTCAAAGCAGCACACACCGCCCATGCTAAATCCTTTAGTACTTAAAAGTCTTGGTGTTACATATTTAAATGAGCTGATGCGTGATTCAAATATTCATTTTGGTTTCAAGAACACCCCTAAGTCTACAATTTATCTGTGGGATTCCATGTAGTTTGGATGGATGTTGTAAATCTGTCTTCTGGAGATTCAAAACTCCCAAAGGCTCAACTGTTCCTTATCAGAAATCTTCAGTTCAGGAATTCCAGGAGACCCTTCTGGCTTCTGTCTGGTTAAGAAGTTACAAAAAAAAACCCAAAAAACCAACCCCCATTTCTACTTTGTTACAATCAGGAAATATCCCCTCATTACATTTTTAAATTCCACAAATAAAAAAGGAAACAACAGCACAACCTTCTTACATTGTATGTATAACATCCATCTCAATATTTGCCAAGAGCCGGCTCCAAAATGTGCATTTATAACAGGAAACATCCCTTCTTTACATTTTTAAATTCCACAAATAGAAGAGAAATACAGCATGACCTTCTTACACTATAACATAATATAACATAACATGACGTATATTATAACGTATAATATAATATAATGTGTATGTTTCAATATTCAATATTTCAATGCATAAGGTTTCAATATTTGCCAAGAGCTGGCTCCAAATGTGCATTTATAACAGGAAACAGCCCTTCTTTACATTTTAAATTCCTCAAAGAGATGAGGAAATACAGCGCGACCTTCTTACATTATATGTATAACATAACGTAACATAACGTATATTATATTATATTATATTATATTATATTATATTATGTTATGTTATGTTATGTTACGTTATGTTATGTTATATTATATGTATAACATATACATATACATTATATGTATATGTTATACATATACATATAACATAACATAACATAACATAACATAACATAATGTATATGTTTCAATATTCAATATTTCCATGTATAAGGTTTCAATATTTGCCAAAAGCCAACTCCAAAGTGTGCATTTATAACAGGAAATATCCCTTCTTTACATTTTTAAATTTCACAAATAGAAGAGGCAACCTTCTTACACTATAACATAACGTAACGTAACGTAACATAACATAACATAACATAACATAACATAACATAACATAACATAACATATATTATATTATATTATATATATTATATATTACATTACATTACATTATATTATATTACATTATATTATATTATATTATATTATACGTATAACATATACATATGATGTATATGTTTCAATATCCAACATTTCCATGTGTAAAGTTTCAATATTTGCCACGAGCCGGCTCCAAAAGTTGCATTTCCTACCCCGGGGCTGGGAAGCTCCAGGCTGGCTGCTGGCGAGCAGGGAGGGCAGCCAGGGGCTGACCCCGCCGGGATTCCTGCCCTTGGAACAGGGCTGAGCAGCCTCTCTCCAGCTGCAGTTTCCTAGAAAACCACAACCAACGAGCCCAGGCGGCCTGGCCCGGGCTCCCAAACCCCGCTGCTTCCCAGCCCGGGGTTAGAAACGCAGATTCTGGAGTCGGCTTTTGGGAAATGTTGAGATGAACGTTATACAATTGTTATTAAATGCACATTTTAGAGCCGGCGTTTGGCAAAATATTGAAACCTTATGCATTGAAATGTCGAATATTGAAACATACATTATGTGTATATGTCATTAATATAATGTAATATAATATAATATTATATAATATAATATAATGTAATGTAATGTAATATAATGTAATGTAATGTAATGTAATATAATGTAATGTAATGTAATGTAATATAATGTAATGTAATATAATATAATATAATATAATATCATATAATATAATACAATATATGTTATACATATAATGTAAGAAGGTTGTGCTGTATTTTCTTTTTATTTGTGGAATTTAAAAATGTAATGGACGGGATGTTTCCTGTTATAAATGCACATTTTGGAGTCGGCTTTTGGCAAAAATATTGAAACCTTATACATTGAAATATTGAATATTGAAACATACATTATATGTATATGTCATTAATATAATATAATATAATATAGTATGATATCATATAATACAATATATGTTATACATACAATGTAAGAAGGTTGTGCTGTATTTTCTTTTTTATTTGTGGAATTTAAAATTGTAATCCTCTCCAGCAGTTTGGCTTTCCAACCAGCACACCACGTTCTGCACGAAGCGATCAGCTCGCTGTGTGCCAAAAGCCAACTCCAAAACGTGCATTTGTAACACGGGGTTCTCCAGCTGCCTCCCGCATCCCAGGCTGGGATTCCCTTCCATGGAAAGCCCGAACCTCCCATCCCGGGGTTCTCCAGCTGCCTCCCACATCCCGGGCCGGGATTCCCTTCCATGGAAAGCCCGAACCTCCCATCCCGGGGTTCTCCAGCTGCCTCCCACATCCCTGGCCGGCTCCAGCAGGGATTCCCTTCCATGGAAAGCCTGAACCTCCCATCCTGGACTTTCCCAGCTGCCTCCCACATCCCGGGCCGGGATTCCTTTCCATGGAAAGTCTGAATCTCCCATCCCGGGGTTCTCCAGCTGCCTCCCCTCATTCCGGGCCGGGATTCCCTTCCATGGAAAGCCTGAACCTCCCATCCTGGACTTTCCCAGCTGCCTCCCACATCCCGGGCCGGGATTCCTTTCCATGGAAAGTCTGAATCTCCCATCCTGGGGTTCTCCAGCTGCCTCCCCTCATCCCGGGCCGGGATTCCCTTCCCATCCCAGGGTTCTCCAGCTGCCTCCCCGCATCCGGGGCCGGCTCCCGCCGGGATTCGCTTCCATGGAAAGCCCGAAACTCCCCTCCCGGGGTTCTCCAGCTGCCTCCCCTCATTCCGGGCCGGGATTCCCTTCCATGGAAAGCCCGAACCTCCCATCCCAGGGTTCTCCAGCTGCCTCCTGCATCCCGGGCCGGGATTCCCTTCCATGGAAAGCCCAAACCTCCCATCCCGGGGGTTCTCCAGCTGCCTCCCCTCATTCCGGGCCGGGATTCCCTTCCATGGAAAGTCTGAACTTCCCATCCCAGGGTTCTCCAGCTGCCTCCCCTCATCCCGGGCCGGGATTCCCTTCCCATCCCGGAGTTTCCCAGCTGCCTCCCTGCATCCCGGGCCGGCTCCCACTGGGATTCGCTTCCATGGAAAGTCTGAACCTCCCATCCTGGGGTTTCCCAGCTGCCTCCCTGCATCCCAGGCTGGGATTCCCTTCCATGGAAAGTCTGAATCTCCCATCCAGAGGTTCTCCAGCTGCCTCCCCTCATCCCGGGCCAGGATTCCCTTCCCATCCCGGGGTTCTCCAGCTGCCTCCCTGCATCCCAGGCCGGGATTCCCTTCCATGGAAAGCCCGAACCTCCCATCCCGTAGTTTCCCAGCTGCCTCCCCGCATCCCTGGCCGGCTCCCGCCGGGATTCGCTTCCATGGAAAGTCCGAACCTCCCATCCCGGAGTTTCCCAGCTTCCTCCCCACATCCCGGGCCGGGATTCCCTTCCCATCCCGGGGTTCTCCAGCTGCCTCCCCTCATCCCGGGCCGGCTCCCGCTGAGATTCGCTTCCATGGAAAGCCTGAACCTCCCATCCCGGGATTCTCCAGCTGCCTCCCCTCATCCCGGGCCGGGATTCGCTTCCATGGAAAGCCTGAACCTCCCATCCCGGGGTTCTCCAGCTGCCTCCCCTCATCCCGGGCCGGGATTCCCTTCCATGGAAAGCCCGAACCTCCCATCCTGGAGTTTCCCAGCTGCCTCCCCTCATTCCGAGCCGGGATTCCCTTCCCATCCCAGGGTTCTCCAGCTGCCTCCCCTCATTCTGGGCCGGGATTCCCTTCCATGGAAAGCCCGAACCTCCCATCCCAGGGTTCTCCAGCTGCCTCCTTATTCCGGGCCGGAATTCCCTTCCATGGAAAGCCTGAACCTCCCATCCCGGGGTTCTCCAGCTGCCTCCCCTCATCCCGGGCCGGGATTCCCTTCCATGGAAAGTCCAAACCTCCCATCCCGGGGTTCTCCAGCTGCCTCCCCTCATCCCAGGCCGGGATTCGCTTCCATGGAAAGTCCAAACCTCCCATCCCGGGGTTCTCCAGCTGCCTCCTCTCATCCCAGGCTGGGATTCACTTCCATGGAAAGCCCGAACCTCCAATTCTGGAGTTTCCCAGCTGCCTCCCACATCCCAGGCTGGGATTCCCTTCCATGGAAAGCCTGAACCTCCCATCCCAGGGTTCTCCAGCTGCCTCCCACATCCCAGGCTGGGATTCCCTTCCATGGAAAGCCTGAACCTCCCATCCCGGAGTTTCCCAGCTGCCTCCCCTCACCCCGGCTGCCCGAGCCTGAAAAACCCTCCAGGCTCACAACCCCGCCTTCCTGAGCCTGGAAAAAAACCCTCCAGACTCAAAACCCCGGCCGAGCTCTGCGATTGTTTAGCCCCGGCTTCCCGGGGCTGAAAAACCCTCCAGGCTCAAAACCCTGGCCCAGCTCTGCAGGGAAAAACCCTCCAGGCTCACAACCCCGGCTGCCCGAGGCTGGGAAAAAAACCCTCAGCGCTCACAAACCCCGGCCGAGCTCTGCAATTGTTTAACCCCGGCTGCCCGAGCCTGGAGAGAAACCCTCCAGACTCAAAACTCCGGCCGAGCTCTGCAGGGAAAAACCCTCCAGGCTCACAACCCCGGCTGCCCGAGCTCACAACTCTGGCCGAGCTCTGCAATTGTTTAACCCCGGCTGCCCGAGCCTGGAAAAAAAAACCTCCGGACTCAAAACCCCGGCCGAGCTCTGCGATTGTTTAACCCCGGCTGCCCGGGGCTGGAGAAAAACCCTCCCCGCTCACAGCCCCGACTGCCCGAGGCTGGAAAAACCCTCCAGGCTCACAAACCCTGGCCCAGCTCTGCAGGGAAAAACCCTCCAGGCTCACAAACCCCGGCTGCCCGAGCCTGGAGAAAAAAAATCCTCCCCGTTCACAACCCCGACTTCCCGAGCTCACAACTCTGGCCGAGCTCTGCGATTGTTTAACCCGAGCCTGGAGAAAAATCCTCCCCGTTCACAGCCCCGGCTTCCCGAGCCTGGAAAACCCTCCAGGCTCACAAACCCCGGCCCTCCTCTTCTTCCTCCTTCTCCTCTTCTTCCTCCTCCTCCTCCTCCTCCTCCTCCTCCTCCTCTTCTTCCTCCTCTTCCTCCTCCTCCTCCTCCTCCTCCTCCTCCTCCTCTTCTTCCTCCTCCTCCTCCTCTTCTTCCTCCTCCTCCTCCTCCTGCTCCTCTTCTTCCTCCTCCTCCTCCTCCTCCTCCTCCTCCTCCTCCTCCTCTTCCTCCTCCTCTTCTTCCTCCTCCTCCTCCTCTCCATCCCAGCGCCTCCCTTGGCTCCTTTCCGGGGTTTTCACCCCAAACCCGCAGCGTTCACCCCCCGGCTCTGCCTCGGTGTCCCTGCCCAGCTCGGGGTGGGGGAGGTTTGGGATCATCCCCTCGGGATGCTCTGGAGGGGAGTGAAGGGATTTTGGGATCCCCTGGAGGGGAGTGAAGGGTTTTTGGGATCCCCTGGAAGGGAGTGAAGGGATTTTGGGATCCCCTGGAGGGGAGTGAAGGGATTTTGGGATCCCCGGAAGGGAGTGAAGGGATTTTGGGATCCTCCGGAAGGGAGTGAAGGGTTTTTGGGATCCTCCGGAAGGGAGTGAAGGGATTTTGGGATCCCCCGGAGGGGAGTGAAGGGATTTTGGGATCCTCTGGAAGGGAGTGAAGGGATTTTGGGATCCCCCGGAAGGGAGTGAAGGGATTTTGGGATCCCCCGGAAGGGAGTGAAGGGATTTTGGGATCCCCCGGAAGGGAGTGAAGGGATTTTGGGATTCCCTGGAAAGGAGTGAAGGGATTTTGGGATCCCCCGGAAGGGAGTGAAGGGATTTGGAATCCCCTGGAAGGGAGTGAAGGGTTTTTGGGATCCCCCAGAAGGGAGTAAAGGGATTTTGGGATCCCCTGGAAGGGAGTGAAGGGATTTTGGGATCCCCCGGAAGGGAGTGAAGGGATTTTGGGATTCCCTGGAAGGGAGTGAAGGGTTTTTGGGATCCCCTGGAAGGGAGTGAAGGGATTTTGGGATCCCCTGGAGGGGAGTGAAGGGATTTTTGGGATCCCCCGGAAGGGAGTGAAGGGATTTTGGGATCCCCCGGAAGGGAGTGAAGGGATTTTGGGATCCCCTGGAAGGGAGTGAAGGGATTTTGGGATCCCCCGGAGGGGAGTGAAGGGATTTTGGGATCCCCTGGAAGGGAGTGAAGGGATTTTGGGATCCCCCGGAGGGGAGTGAAGGGATTTTGGGATCCCCCGGAGGGGAGTGAAGGGTTTTTTGGGATCCCTGGAAGGGAGTGAAGGGATTTTTGGGATCATCCCGAGCCAGGGGGGATCCCCCGGAGGGGAGTGAAGGGATTTTGGGATCCCCGGAAGGCGCCGGGAGCGGGGAAGGGGCCCCGGCCCGGGTGGGAAAAGCAGGAATTTGGGGTGGATTTGGGGGGATTTTGGGGGATTTGGGGGGATTTTGGGGGGATTTTGGGGGATTTGGGGGGATTTTGGTGCTTTTCCCGCTCCGTCCCGGGATGGATCCCCCGCGGGCGCGGGGATGGGATCCAGCCCCGGATCGGGATGGGCGCTGCCATCCCAGGATCCCAGATTTTGGGGGAGTGCAGCGATTTTTTTTTAATTTTTTTTTTTTTTCCCAACCCAACCCCCCCCCCCCCCCCTCCCCTGAGCTGCTCCTTCCCGCGCGGTTTTAAAAATTTTTTTTTAAGTTTTAATTTAAAAAAAAAAAAATTAATGAATTAATTAATTCATTTTCAATGAATTAATTTATGAATTAAAAAAAAAAAAAAACCCAAACCCGCCCGGCTTTTAAAATCATCTCACTGAGGGGGAAAAAAAAATTTAAAAAAGGAAAAAAACACCAAAAAATCCCAAAAAACCAAAACAAAAAAAAACACCACAAAAACCCCAAAAACAAAAAAGAAGAAAAAAATAAAAAAGAGAAAAAGAAGGAAAAAAAAAGAAAAAAAGAAGAAAAAAAAAAGAAAAAAGAAAAAATGAAAAGAAGAAAAAAAAAGAAGAAAAAAAGAAAAAAAGAAGAAAAAAAAAAGAAAAAAGAAAAAAGAAAAAAGAAAAGAAAAAAAAGAAGAAAAGAAGAAAAAAGAAAAAAGAAAAGAAGGAAGAAAAGAAGAAAAAAAGGAAAAAAAGAAGAAAAAAAGAAAAATAGAAAAAGAAAAGAAAAAGAAAAGAAGAAAAAAAGAAGAAAAAAAGAAAAAAAGAAGAAAAAAAAGAAGAAAAAAAAGAAAAAAGAAAAAAAAAGAAAATAAGAAAAAAAAGATGAAAAGAAGAAAAAAAAGAAAAGAAAAGAAGAAAAAAAAGAAAAAAAGAAGAAAAAAAAAGAAAAAAAGAAGAAAAAAAAAAGAAAAAAAAAAAAGAAAAAAAAAAAGAAAAAAAAAAGGAGAAAAAACCCCCCAAACCCCAAAAACCCAAACCCCCAAAAGCACCAACGCCCCCCCACCCTCCGCGCCTCCCCAGCTCTGCACATTCCAACATTCTCGGTTATTTTTGGGGGGATTCTCCCGTTTTTTTCCCCTCCCGGGGGGCAGCGCGGGGAGGAGCCGCAGGAAGGGCCCGGCTCAGGTGCGGCGTTAGGACCCAGCGGAGCCCCCGCGCCGGAGCTTTTGGGTTTTTTTTGGGGATTTTGATTTTTTTTGGGTTGGTTGTTTTTTTTTTTTTTTCTCTCATTTCGAGAGTTTTGGGGGAAGCCGAGCCAGGAGACGGCGGCGGCGGCGGGCGAGGGCAGAGCCGGCGCTGACTGGTAAGGAGCAGGCCAGGGAAAAATAAAAAAAACCTCCCCAAAATTCCCAAAAAATTCCCCAAAAATTCCCAAAAAAATTCGGGATTTTCCCCAGCCACCATTTTTTGGGAAAGCTTTGTTGGAGCTGGGGGGAAAAGTTGTTTTCGAGGTTTTTTGGGTTTTTTTTTAAACCGAAGTTCCTCGGTTTTTGGGGGGCGCTGAGGGACGGGGGGCGCTCCTTGGAGGCCTGAGAGTTGTCGGAGATTTTTTTTTAATTTTTTTTTAAACCCACTTCCAAAAAGTTCAAAAAATGCCCCAAAAGCTGCAGGAAGCCTCGGGTTCGTTGGGTTTTTTGTGGTTTTTTGGGGTTTTTTTTGAGTTTTTTTGGAGTTTTTTGGGGTTTTTTGGGGGTTTGGGGGGGGCTTTTTTGGGGTTTTTTTGGGGGGTTTGGTTTGTTTGTTTGGGGTTTTTTTGGGCTTTTTGGAGGTTTTTTTGAGGGGTTTTTTGAGTTTTTTTGGAGTTTTTTGGGGGGTTTTTTTGGGTTTTTGGGGTTTTTTGGGGGGTTTTGTTTTGTTTTGGGGTTTTTTGGTTTTTTTTTTCTCTTTTCCATCCTGGAAGGAGATGGTTGAAAAAGGATTTTTTTTTTTAATCCTGATTTATTTTTTGGGGGGGGAAAAGGTGATTTGTGCAGATGGGGATGGGGGCACCGAGTCCTTTAGCTCCGGTCGGGGGGGCGGGGGGAGCCCCAAAAAAATTTGGAATTTTTTAAGATTCCCCTTTGTTCTCCCGCTCTTGAGTAAGGAGAGAGGTGGGGAAAAAAAAAAAGGAAAAAAAAAAGGAAAAAAAAAAGAAGGAAAGAAAAGAAAAGGAAAGAAAAGAAAGGAAAATGGGGAAAAAAAAGGGAAAAAAAAGAAAGGAAGAAAAGAAAGAGAAATGGGGGAAAAGGGGGAAAAAAAGAAGGAAAAGAAAGGAAAATGGGGGGGAAAGGAAAAAAAGGGGGAAAAAAGAGAGAAAATAAAGGAAAATGGGGAAAAAAGGGAAAAAAGAAAGAAAAGAAAGGAAAATGGGAAAAAAGGAAAAAAAAAAGAAAGAAAAGAAAGAAAAGAAAGAAAAGAAAGGAAAATGGGGGAAAAGGGGGAAAAAAGAAAGAAAAGAAAGGAAAATGGGGGAAAAAAGAAAAAAAGGGAAAAAAAGGAGAGAAAAGAAAATGGGGAAAAAGGAAAAAAAGGGGAAAAAAGAAAGAAAGGAAAGGAAAATGGAAAAAAAGGGGAAAATGGGAAAAAAGGGGAAAATGGGGAAAAAAGAAAATAAAGAAAGGAAAACGGGGCAAAAAGAAAGAAAAAAGGGGGAAAAAAGAAAGAAAAGAAAGGAAAATTAAAAAAAAGAAAGAAAAGAAGGGAAAATGGGGGAAAATAAGAGAAAAAAAAGAAAGAAAAGAAAGGAAAAAACGGAAAAAAAAAGAAGAAAAAGAAAGGAAAGAAAGGAAAATAAGAAAAAAAAAGGGGAAAAAAAAAAGAAAGAAAAAAGAAAATGGGGGAAAATAAGAAAAAAAAAAGAAAAAAAAGAAAGAAAAGAAAGGAAAATGGAAAAACTAAAATAAAAAAAAGCTGGGGGAGGGGGGCAAGGCGGGCAGGCAGGAAGGTGGGGTTTAGCAGAATGAAAGGGGCCGTGGTGTTCTTCCTCCGGGGCTGATTGTTCCCAGATGTGCGCTGGCAAAAAACATCTGGCGCGGGTGGGAACCGCCGGACCCCCGCGCGGAGGGGAGCGGGGCCGGGGGGCCGGGGCCGGGGGGCGGGGGGGCGGCTTCGGACCCTCCTCGGAGCCTCGGGTGACGGGGGGGACATCGAGGGGACATCGAGGGGACATCGTGGGGACATCGCGGGGACACCGTGGGGACATCCCGGGGACATCGCGGGGACACCAGGGGGGCACCGTGGGGACACCGGTGGGACATCACGGGGACATCGCGGGGACATCGCGGGGACATCGCGGGGACATCGCGGGGACACCGTGGGGGCACCGGGGGGACATCGCGGGGACATCGTGGGGACATCGCGGGGACACCGTGGGGACACCGTGGGGGCACCGTGGGGGCAGCGGGGGGGCACCGTGGGGACATCGTGGGGACACCAGGGGGACATCGCGGGGACACCGTGGGGACACCGTGGGGACACCGTGGGGGCACCGTGGGGACACCGGGGGGGCACCGGGGGGGCACCATGGGGACATCGCGGGGACACCGGGGGGACATCGTGGGGGCACCAGGGGGGCACCGTGGGGACATCATGGGGACATCGCGGGGACATCGCGGGGACATCGCGGGGACATTGCGGGGACACCGGGGGGGCACCAGGGGGGCACCAGGGGGGCACCGTGGGGACATCGCGGGGACATCGCGGGGACATCGCGGGGACACCGTGGGGACATCGTGGGGACATCGCGGGGACATCGTGGGGACATCGCGGGGACACCGTGGGGACATCGTGGGGGCACCGTGGGGACATCGTGGGGACATCGCGGGGACATCGCGGGGACATCGCGGGGACACGGCGGGGACACGGTGGGGACACGGTGGGGACATCGTGGGGACATCGTGGGGACATCGCGGGGACACCGTGGGGACATCGTGGGGGCACCGTGGGGACATCGTGGGGACATCGCGGGGACATCGCGGGGACATCGCGGGGACATCGTGGGGACATCGCGGGGGCACCAGGGGGGCACTGTGGGGACATCGTGGGGACACCGTGGGGACATCGCGGGGACACCGGGGGGGCATCGTGGGGACATCGTGGGGACACCGAGGGGACACCGTGGGGACACCGTGGGGACATCGCGGGGACACCGTGGGGACACCGTGGGGACACCGTGGGGACATTGCGGGGACATCGTGGGGACATCGTGGGGCCGTGGGTGCCGCCCCGGGGGTCTCTCTCATCCCCCAGGGTCTCTCTCAGCTCCAGGGGTCTCTCTCAGCCCCGGGGTCTCTCTCAGCTCTGGGGGTCTCTCTCAGCCCCGGGGGTCTCTCTCAGCCCCGGGGTCTCTCTCAGCCCCGGGGGTCTCTCTCAGCTCTGGGGTCTCTCTCAGCTCTGGGGTCTCTCTCAGCCCTGGGGTCTCTCCCAGCCCCGGGGGTCTCTCTCAGCCCCGGGGGTCTCTCTCAGCCCCCGGGGTCTCTCAGCTCTGGGGTCTCTCTCAGCCCCGGGGGTCTCTCTCAGCTCTGGGGGTCTCTCTGAGCCCCGGGGTCTCTCTCAGCTCTGGGGGTCTCTCTCAGCCCCGGGGTCTCTCTCAGCTCTGGGGGTCTCTCTCAGCTCCGAGGTCTCTCTCAGCTCTGGGGGTCTCTCCCAGCTCCGGGGGTCTCTCTCAGCCCCAGGGTCTCTCTCAGCCCGGGGGTCTCTCTCAGCTCCGGGGGTCTCTCTCAGCCCGGGGGTCTCTCTCAGCTCCGGGGGTCTCTCCCAGCCCAGGGGTCTCTCCCAGCCCCGGGGTCTCTCTCAGCCCCGGGGGTCTCTCTCAGCTCTGGGGTCTCTCTCAGCTCCGGGGTCTCTCTCAGCCCCTGGGGTCTCTCTCAGCCCCAGGGGTCTCTCCCGTCCGCTGGCGCCGCCGCAGGGTCAGACGTGACCTGAGTGTCCCCGTCCCGCAGCCAAGCTCCGGGAGCTCCGGCCAAGGCCCGGGGGGGAATTCAGGGAATTGGAGCTCAGGAGAGGCTGTGCGGGCTGGAAAGGGGCTGGCAGGGGGGGAGGAGAGCGGGGAGTGGCTCTGGAGGTGGTGTCTGTCTGTCTGTCCGTGCCTCCATCCGTTCATGGATCCATCCATCCGTCTGTCCATCCATGGATCTGTCCATCCATCCATCCATCCATTCCTCCATCCATCCATCCATCCCTCCATCCCTCCAT
Organism: Phylloscopus trochilus trochilus; assembly: GCA_016584745.2. Taxonomy (NCBI): domain Eukaryota; kingdom Metazoa; phylum Chordata; class Aves; order Passeriformes; family Phylloscopidae; genus Phylloscopus; species Phylloscopus trochilus. The sequence continues at coordinate 200,248 of WQNJ02000069.1, read as the reverse complement.
CCATCCATCCCTCCATCCCTCCATCCATCCCTCCATTCATCCCTCCATCCCTCCATCCATCCATCCCTCCATCCATCCCTCCATCCATCCATCCCTCCATCCATCCCTCCATTCCTCCATCCATCCCTCCATCCATCCCTCCATCCCTCCATCCATCCATCCCTCCATCCATCCCTCCATCCATCCATCCCTCCATCCATCCCTCCATCCCTCCATCCATCCCTCCACCCATCCCTCCATCCCTCCATCCATCCCTCCATCCATCCCTCCATCCCTCCATCCATCCATCCCTCCATCCATCCCTCCATCCATCCATCCCTCCATCCATCCCTCCATTCCTCCATCCATCCCTCCATTCCTCCATCCATCCATCCATCCCTCCATCCATCCATCCATCCATCCATCCCTCCATCCCTCCATCCATCCCTGCATCCATCCCTCCATCCCTCCATCCATCCATCCCTCCATCCATCCATCCATCCATCCATCCATCCCTCCATCCATCCATCCCTCCATCCATCCATCCATCCATCCATCCCTCCATCCCTCCATCCATCCCTCCATCCCTCCATCCATCCATCCCTCCATCCATCCATCCATCCATCCCTCCATCCATCCATCCCTCCATCCATCCATCCATCCATCCCTCCATCCATCCATCCATCCCTCCATCCATCCATCCATCCATCCATCCCTCCATCCATCCATCCCTCCATCCATCCATCCATCCCTCCATCCATCCATCCCTCCATCCATCCCTCCATCCCTCCATTCCTCCATCCATCCATCCATCCATCCATCCATCCCTCCATCCATCCCTCCATCCCTCCATCCATCCATCCATCCATCCCTCCATCCATCCATCCATCCCTCCATCCATCCATCCATCCATCCATCCCTCCATCCATCCATCCCTCCATCCATCCATCCATCCCTCCATCCATCCATCCCTCCATCCATCCCTCCATCCCTCCATTCCTCCATCCATCCATCCATCCATCCATCCATCCCTCCATCCATCCCTCCATCCCTCCATCCATCCATCCCTCCATCCATCCATCCATCCATCCCTCCATCCATCCATCCATCCCTCCATCCATCCCTCCATCCCTCCCTCCATCCCTGCTGGGATCCAGTCACTGAACCGGATGATTCGGATCCTCAGGATCCTCAGGATCCTGGCCCATCCCGGGGGATCCCAGCCGAGCTGGGTTTGGGCCCCCCCAGCCCCCCCAGCCCCTGCAGCCCCCGGAGCTCCCGGTGCTCTCCGGGATCCCAGCTCTGCCACCGCCGGTCCCGCTCAGCCCTGGTCCCGCTGTCCCGGGACATTCCAGCCCTGGTCCCGCTGTCCCGGGACATTCCAGCCCCAGTCCCACTGTCCCGGGACATTCCAGCCCCGGTCCCGCTGTCCCGGGACATTCCAGCCCCGTGTCCGTGTCCCGGGACATTCCAGCCCCAGTCCCGCTGTCCCGGGACATTCCAGCCCCGGTCCCGCTGTCCCGGGACATTCCAGCCCTGTGTCCGTGTCCTGGGACATTCCAGCCCCGGTCCCGCTGTCCCGGGACATTCCAGCCCCGATCCCTGTTGTCCCAGGACATTCCAGCCCCAGTCCCGCTGTCCCGGGACATTACAGCCCCGGTCCCGCTGTCCTGGGACATTCCAGCCCCGATCCCTGTTGTCCCAGGACATTCCAGCCCCAGTCCCGCTGTCCTGGGACATTCCAGCTCCAGTCCCGCTGTCCCGGGACATTCCAGCTCCGGTCCCGCTGTCCCGGGACATTCCAGCTCCATTCCCACTGTCCTGGGACATTCCAGCCCCGGTCCTGCTGTCCCAGGACATTCCAGCTCCAGTCCCACTGTCCCGGGACATTCCAGCCCTGATCCCTGTTGTCCCAGGACATTCCAGCCCCAGTCCCGCTGTCCCGGGACATTCCAGCCCCGGTCCCGCTGTCCTGGGACATTCCAGCTCCATTCCCGCTGTCCTGGGACATTCCAGCTCCAGTCCCGCTGTCCCGGGACATTCCAGCCCCGTGTCCATGTCCCAGGACATTCCAGCCCCGGTCCCGCTGTCCCGGGACATTCCAGCCCCAGTCCCGCTGTCCTGGGACATTCCAGCCCCGTGTCCATGTCCCAGGACATTCCAGCCCCGTGTCCCGCTGTCCCGGGACATTCCAGCCCCGGTCCTGCTGTCCCAGGACATTCCAGCTCCATTCCCGCTGTCCCGGGTCATTCCAGCCCCAGTCCCGCTGTCCTGGGACATTCCAGCCCCGAGTCCGTGTCCCGGGTCATTCCAGCCCCAGTCCCGCTGTCCCGGGACATTCCAGCCCCGGTCCCGCTGTTCCGGGACATTCCAAGGTGGGATTCCCCCGGGATGGGCTGTGCTGGGGAGGGGGCTGCAGGGTGGGATCCCCGGTGGATCCCTGGAAGGTGCAGGATGGGATTCCCAGAGGATCCCACACTCTGGAGCTGGATGGGATCCCTGGAAGGTGCAGGGTGGGATTCCCAGAGGATTCCCGGAAGGTGCTGGATGGGATCCCTGGAGGATCCCTGGAATGTGCAGGGTGGGATCACTGGAAGGTGCAGGATGGATCCCCGGAGGATCCCTGGAAGATACAGGATTTCCTGGAAGGTGCAGGGTGGGATCTCTGGAGGATCCCTGGAAGGTGCAGGATGGGATCCCCAGAGGATCCCTGGAAGGTGCAGGAGAGGATTCCCAGAGGATCCCACACTCTGGGGCTGGATGGGATCCCTGGAAGGTGCAGGAGGGGATCCCTGGAAGTTGCAGGATGGGATTCCCAGAAGATCCCTGGAAGGTGCAGGATGGGATCCCCGGAGGATCCCTGGAAGGTGCTGGATGGGATCCCTGGAAGGTGCAGTATGGGATCACTGGGACTGCATCCCACTGGGATCCCCGGTGGATCCCCAGAAGGTGCAGGGTGGGATCCCCAGAGGATCCCTGGAAGGTGCAGGGTCAGATTCCCAGAGGATCCCTGGAAGGTGCAGGGTGGGATTCCTGGAGGATCCCCGGAAGGTGCTGGATGGGATCACTGGGAGGTGCAGGATTCCCTGGAAGGTGCAGGGTGGGATCCCCAGAGGATCCCTGGAAGGTGCAGGATTCCCTGGAAGGTGCAGGGTGGGATCCCTGGTGGATCCCCAGAAGGTGCAGGAGGGGATCCCCGGAGGATCCCACACTCTGGGGCAGGAAGGGATCTCTGGAAGGTGCAGGGTGGGATCCCTGGAGGATCCCTGGAAGGTGCAGGGTGGGCTCGGGGCCGGGAAGCCCCCCTGGCACGGTGGGAGTGGGGGGGTTGATGAGATCCCCAAGGGCTCCCCTCGCCCCTGCCTCAGTTTCCCGGCTCCCCGGGGAGGATCCCCCGGTCCCAGCGCCGGGAACGCCGCCGGGCTCATCCCCAAACTGCTCCTCCCGGATTTCAGAGGGGTTTGGGGGGAGAATTTCGCCTTTTTCCCCCCAATTTCACCCCTGGGGGTGCTGGGGGCTCCTGGCCTTGGCCCCTCTTCGCTCCAGGGCCGCCAGACCCCCGGGATTCTCCTCAAAAGCTGGGATTTTCCCTCAAAAACCAGGATTTTCATTCAAAAACCGGGATTTTCCCTCAAAAACCAGGATTTTTCCCACAAAAACTGGGATTTTCCCCTCAAAAACCGGGATTTTCCCTCAAAAAATGGGATTTTTCCCTCAAAAAACGGGATTTTTACTCAACAACTGGTATTTTTACTCAAAAACTGGGATTTTTCCCTCAAAAACCGGGATTTTCCCTCAAAAACTGGGATTTTTCCCTCAAAAGCCGGGATTTTCCCTCAAAAACCGGGATTTTTCCCTCAAAAGCAAGGATTTTCCCTCAAAAACCAGGATTTTCCCTCAAAAACCAGGATTTTCCCTCAAAAACCGGGATTTTCCCCTCAAAAACCGGGATTTTTCCCTCAAAAACCGGGATTTATTCCTCAAAAACCAGGATTTTCCCTCAAAAGCCAGGATTTTTCCCTCAAAAACCCGGATTTTTCCCTCAAAAACCCGGATTTTTCCCTCAAAAGCCAGGATTTTTCCTCAAAAACCGGGATTTTCCCTCAAAAACTGGGATTTTTCCTCAAAAACCGGGATTTTCCCTCAAAAGCCGGGATTTTTCCCTCAAAAACCGGGATTTTCCCTCAAAAACCGGGATTTTTCCCTCAAAAAACCGGGATTTTCCCTCAAAAACCGGGATTTTTCCCCCAAAAAACCGGGATTTTCCCTCAAAAAACGGGATTTTCCCTCAAAAACCGGGATTTTTCCTCAAAAACCGGATTTTCCCTCAAAAACCGGGATTTTTCCCTCAAAAACCGGGATTTTCCCTCAAAAACCGGGATTTTCCCTCAAAAACCGGAATTTTTCCCTCAAAAACCAGAAATTTTCCCCCAAAAAACGGGATTTTCCCCTCAAAAACCGGGATTTTTCCCTCAAAAACCGGGATTTTCCCCTCAAAAACCGGGATTTTCCCTCAAAAGCTGGGATTTTTCCCTCAAAAGCCGGGATTTTCCCTCAAAAACCAGGATTTTTTCTCAAAAACCAGGATTTTTTCTTAAAAACCGGGATTTTCCCTCAAAAGTCAGGATTTTCCCTCAAAAGCCGGGATTTTCCCTCAAAAGCCAGGATTTTTCCCTCAAAAGCCGGGATTTTTCCTCAAAAGCTGGGATTTTTCCTCAAAAACTGGGATTTTCCCTCAAAAACCGGGATTTTCCCTCAAAAACTGGGTTTTTCCCTCAAAAACCGGGATTTTCCCTCAAAAACCGGGATTTTCCCTCAAAAACCGGGTTTTTCCCTCAAAAACCGGGATTTTTTCCTCAAAAACCGGGATTTTCCCCTCAAAAACCGGGATTTTCCCCTCAAAAACCGGGATTTTTCCTCTCCCCTCTCCAGACTCCTCCGGCCGTGCCCCCCCCCGGCAGGATGAGACCCGCGGAGCTCCTGCTGCTGTGCCTGCCAGGTGAGTGACCCCTGAGCCCAGGTGAGTGACCCCGCCCCCAGACAGGTGAGTGACCCCGCCCCACCAGGTGAGTGACCCCGCCCCCTGCCAGGTGAGTGACCCCCCAGGTGAGTGACCCCGCCCCCCTGCCAGGTGAGTGACCCCTGAGCCCAGGTGAGTGACCCCGCCCCCTGCCGGGTGAGTGACCCCGAGCCCAGGTGAGTGACCCCACCCCACACCAGGTGAGTGACCCCACCCTGCCAGGTGAGTGACCCCGCCCCCCTGCCAGGTGAGTGACCCCTGAGCCCAGGTGAGTGACCCCCAGGTGAGTGACCCCGCCCCCTGCCAGGTGAGTGACACCCCCCCCCACCAGGTGGGTGACCCCGCCCCCAGGTGAGTGACCCCCCCACACCAGGTGAGTGACCCCGCCCCCCGCCAGGTGAGTGACCCCGCCCCCGAGCCCAAGTGAGTGACCCCGCCCCCGAGCCCAGGTGAGTGACCCCGCCCCCTGCCAGGTGAGTGACCCCGCCCCCTGCCAGGTGAGTGACCCCGCCCCTGCCAGGTGAGTGACCCCACCCCCTGCCAGGTGAGTGACCCCACCCCCTGCCAGGTGAGTGACCCCCAGGTGAGTGACCCCCCAGGTGAGTGACCCACTCACACCAGGTGAGTGACCCCCCAGGTGAGTGACCCCCCCACCCCCAGGTGAGTGACCCCGCCCCTGGGTGAGTGACCCCCCAGCCAGGTGAGTGACCCCCCAGGTGAGTGACCCCGCCCCCAGGTGAGTGACCCCGCCCCCAGGTGAGTGACATGTTATGTTCTAAACCTGAATTTTTCCGTCCCAAACCCTCATTTTTACATCCCAAAACTTCATTTTTGTTTTCCAAACCCTCATTTTTCAGTCCCAAACCTCATTTTTATATCCCTAAACCCGAATTTTTCCATCCCAAACCTCATTTTCATATCCCTAAACCCGAATTTTTCAGTCCCAAACCCGAATTTTTACATCTCCACACTTCATTTCTGTGTCCCAAACCTGAATTTTTCGGTTCCAAACCCTCATTTTATGCCCCCAAACCTCATTTTTATGTTCCAAACCCGAATTTTTAGGTCCCAAACCCTCATTTTTACGCCCCCAAAACTTCATTTTCATATCCCCAAACCCGAATTTTTCAATCCCAACCCTCATTTTTACATCCCCAAACTTCATTTCTGTGTCCCAAACCCTCATTTTTATATCCCAAACCTCATTTTTATATCCCTAAACGCGAATTTTTCAGTCCCAAACCTCATTTTTACATCCCAAAACTTCATTTTTGTTTTCCAAACCCTCATTTTTCGGTCCCAAACTCTCATTTTTATGCCCCCAAACCTCATTTTTATATCCATAAACCTGAATTTTTAGGTCTCAAACCCGAATTTTTCAGTCCCAAACCCTCATTTTTATGTTCCAAACCCGAATTTTTAGGTCCCAAACCTCATTTTTACATCCCCAAACTTCATTTCTGTGTTCCAAACCCTCATTTTTATATCCCTAGCCCCGAATTTTTTGGTCCCAAACCCTCATTTTTGTGTTCCTAAACCCAAATTTTTCGGTCCCAAACCTCATTTTATGCCCCTAAACCTCATTTTTATGTTCCAAACCCTCATTTTTATATCCATAAACCCGAATTTTTAGGTCTCAAACCTGAATTTTTATATCCCAAAACTTCATTTTTGTTTTCCAAACCCTCATTTTTATGTTCCAAACCCGAATTTTTCGGTCCCAAACCTCATTTTTGTGCCCCCAAACCTCCTTTTCGCACCCCCGACCCCAAATTTTGGGTCCCAAATCTCCTTTTCCGAAGCCCAGAGCTCCGACTCCGCGGTTGGAAACCTCACAATTTCAGTTTTTCTGGCACAAATCCACATTTCCAACCCCCAAACGCCCTTTTTGAGTCCTGAACCTTCATTTCAATGACAAAATAAATCATTTTTAGGGCCCAAAATTCCCTTTTCAAAGCCCAAAACCTCCAATCCAGAGGCCGGAGTTTTGTCTGTCGACCCAAACACTCAATTTTTCCACCCAAACTCTCATTTTTTTTACCTCCCACAGCCTCATTTTGGGGATCAAATCTTAAAAAAAAAAACATTTTTAGGTCCCAAAGTGTTAATTTTTGGTACCAAAGCATCGTTTGAGGGGCGATCAGGAGGTGGCCACAACTCCCAGGGATTTTTGGGATAATTTTGGATTTTCTTTGGAATAACTCATTCCCCCAAAATTCCCCCCAAAAATCTCACCTGGGGTTGCTCCTCAGGCTGGGATCATTTCTGATTTTTTTTTTTTATTATTTTTTAATAACTCATTCCCCCAAAATTCTCCCCAAAATCCCACCTGGGACTCTTCTTTGGGCTGGGATCATTTTTGATTTTTTAATAACTCATTCGCCCAAATTCCCCCCAAAATCCCCCCAAAATTCCCACCTGGGGCTGCTCTTCAAGCTGGGAACATTTTGGGATTTTTTGGAATAACTCATTCCCCCAAAATTCCCCCCAAATCCCACCTGGGGCTGCTCCTCAGGCTGGGATAATTTCTAATTTTTTTTTTTTTTTTAATAACTCATTCCCCCAAAATTCCCCCAAAATTCCCACCTGGGGCTGCTCTTCAGGCTGGGATAATTTTTGATTTTTTTTTTTAATAACTCATTCCCCCAAAATTCCCCCCAAAATCCCACCTGAGGTCGCTCTCCAGCCCCGAGCCAGGACACCATATGGGGGAATCCCTAATCCCGGGTTTGGGGTGTCCATGGGAATCCCAGATTCTAATTTGGGGTGTCCGTGGGGATCCCGGTTTGGGGTGAGTATGGGGTCCCAGATCCTAGTTTGGGGTGTCTGTGGGGATCCTGGATCCTGGGTTTGGGGTGTGTGGGGGAATCCCCAATCCCAGTTTGGGATGGCAGTGGGGATTCCGGGGTTGGGGTGCCCATGGGGCCCCAGATCCCGGTTTGAGGTGCCCATGGGGTCCCAGGTTCGGGGTGTCCATGGGGATCCTGAAATTTGAGTTGGGGGGAGTTTGCGAATCCTGGATCCCAGGTTTGGGGTGTCTGTGGGGATCCCAGATCCCGGTTTGGGGTGTCCATGGGGTCCCGGTTTAGGGTGTCCATGGGGATCCTGAAACTTGAGTTTGGGGGGGTGTGTGAGTCCTGGATCCCGGGTTTGGGGTGTGTGGGGGAATCCCCAATCCTGGATTTGGGGTGCCTGTGGTGATCCCGGTTCAGGGTGCCCGTGGGGGTCCCGGATCCTGGTTTGGGGTTCCCATGGGGTCCTGGGTCCTGGTTCGGGGTGTCCATGGGGTCCCGGTTCAGGGTGCCGGTGCCCCGCTGACCCCCGGCCATGCCCCGCTGACCCCTGTCCGTGCCCCCTGACCCCCCCATGCCCCCTGACCCCTGTCCATGCCCCCGACCCCTGGCCGTGCCCCCTGACCCCCCCATGCCCCCTGACCCCTGTCCATGCCCCCTGACCCCTGTCCATGCCCCCTGACCCCTCCATGCCCCGCTGACCCCCGGCCGTGCCCCCTGACCCCTGTCCGTGCCCCACTGACCCCTGGCCGTGCCCCACTGACCCCTGTCCGTGCCCCCTGACCCCTCCGTGCCCCGCTGACCCCCGGCCGTGCCCCCTGACCCCTGGCCGTGCCCTGCTGACCCCTGGCTGTGCCCCGCTGACCCCTGTCCGTGCCCCCTGACCCCTGTCCGTGCCCCGCTGACCCCCCCCATGCCCCCTGACCCCTGTCCGTGCCCCCTGACCCCTGTCCGTGCCCCGCTGACCCCTGTCCGTGCCCCCTGACCCCCCCATGCCCCCTGACCCCTGTCCGTGCCCGCTGACCCCTGTCCGTGCCCCCTGACCCCCCCCATGCCCCCTGACCCCTGTCCGTGCCCCCTGACCCCTGTCCGTGCCCCCTGACCCCCCCATGCCCCCTGACCCCTGTCCGTGCCCCCTGACCCCTGTCCGTGCCCCGCTGACCCCTGTCCGTGCCCCCTGACCCCTGTCCGTGCCCGCTGACCCCTGGCTGTGCCCCCTGACCCCTGGCCGTGCCCCCTGACCCCTGTCCGTGCCCCGCTGACCCCTGTCTGTGCCCCCTGACCCCTGGCCATGCCCTGCTGACCCCTGTCCGTGCCCCGCTGACCCCTGGCCGTGCCCCCTGACCCCTGTCCGTGCCCCCACTGACCCCTGGCCGTGCCCCCTGACCCCTCCATGCCCCCTGACCCCTGTCCGTGCCCCGCTGACCCCTGTCTGTGCCCCCTGACCCCTCCATACCCCGCTGACCCCCGGCCATGCCCCCTGACCCCTGTCCGTGCCCCGCTGACCCCCGGCCATGCCCCCCTGACCCCCAGCCGTGCCCCCTGACCCCTGGCCGTGCCCCCTGACCCCTGGCCGTGCCCCCTGACCCCTGGCCGTGCCCCGCTGACCCCTGGCCATGCCCCCTGACCCCCGGCCGTGCCCCCTGACCCCTGTCCGTGCCCCCTGACCCCCGGCCGTGCCCCCTGACCCCCGGCCGTGCCCCCTGACTCCTGGCCGTGCCCCCTGACCCCTGTCCGTGCCCCCTGACCCCCGGCCGTGCCCCCTGACCCCCGGCCGTGCCCCGCTGACCCCTGGCCATGCCCTGCTGACCCCTTCCATGCCCCGCTGACCCCTGGCCGTGCCCCGCTGACCCCTGGCCATGCCCTGCTGACCCCTCCATGCCCCCTGACCCCCAGCCGTGCCCCCTGACCCCTGGCCGTGCCCTGCTGACCCCCCCATGCCCTGCTGACCCCTGGCCATGCCCCGCTGACCCCCGGCCGTGCCCCGCTGACCCCCCATGCCCCGCTGACCCCTGGCCGTGCCCTGCTGACCCCTGTCCGTGCCCCACTGACCCCCCCATGCCCCGCTGACCCCTCCATGCCCTGCTGACCCCTCCATGCCTTGCTGACCCCTGGCCATGCCCTGCTGACCCCTGTCCATGCCCCGCTGACCCCTCCATGCCCCACTGACCCCTCTGTGCCCCGCTGACCCCTGGCCGTGCCCCCTGACCCCCCCCATGCCCCCTGACCCCCCCATGCCCCGCTGACCCCCCCATGCCCCCTGACCCCTGGCCGTGCCCCCTGACCCCTGGCCGTGCCCCCTGACCCCCAGCCGTGCCCCCTGACCCCTGTCCGTGCCCCCTGACCCCCCTGGCCGTGCCCCCTGACCCCTGTCCGTGCCCGCTGACCCCTGTCCGTGCCCCCTGACCCCCCCATGCCCCTTGACCCCTGTCCGTGCCCCGCAGCGCTCCTGGTGCAGGGTCAGTACGGCCGCTTCGAGGGCATCACCTACCCCGAGCCCGTCCAGTACTCCCAGTACGACCAGCAGGCAGGTGAGAGCCGGCGCCGGGCGGACAGACGGACGGACAGACAGACAGACGGACAGACAGACAGACCTCGGACAGACGGACAGACAGACAGACAGACCCCGGACAGACAGACAGACTCCAGACAGATGGACAGACAGACAGACCTTGGACAGACAGACAGACAGACAGACCCCGGACAGACAGACAGACAGACAGATAGACTCCTGCCCCTGGACAGGCAGACAGACAGACCAACCCCAGACAGACAGACAGACCCCAGACAGACAGACAGACGGACAGACCGACAGACCGACCCCAGACAGACAGACAGACAGGCTCTTGCCCCTGGACAGACAGACAGACAGACAGACTCTGGACAGACAGACAGACACCCGGCGGGGCTCCGAGCCCTCCTGCCCCCCGCACAGACAGACAGACCCCGGACAGACAGACCCCGGACAGACAGACAGACAGACAGACAGACCCCGGACAGACAGACAGACAGACCGACCCCAGACAGACAGACAGACCCCGGACAGACAGACGGACGGACAGACCCCGGACAGATGGACAGACAGACAGACAGACTCCTGCCCCCAGACAGACAGACAGAGCCCGGACAGACAGACCCCAGACAGACAGACAGACCCCGGACGGACAGACAGACCCCAGACAGACGGACAGACCCCCGACCCCTCCAGCCCTCTCGGCCCCGCCCTTTCCCCCCCTGGAATTCCCAACCTTCCCGTCTGCTCCCGCTGCTCTCACAGCTCCTGATCAAACCCTGAGCCAATTTATTGATTGAATCTTGATCCAATTCTTTATCAAACCCTGAGCCAATTTATTGATTGAATCTTTATCCAATTCTTATCAAACCCTTATCCGATTTATTTATTGAATCTTTATCCAATTCTTTATCAAACCCTGAGCCAATTATTGATCGAATCGTTATCCAATTCTTTATCAAACCCTTCTCCAATTTATTTATTTAACCCTTATCTAATTCTAATCAAACTCTTCTCCAATTATTTATTTAACCCTTATCTAGTTCTAATCAAACCCTGAGCCAATTATTTATTGAATCTTTATCCAATTCTTTATTAAACTCTTATCCAATTTATTTATTTAACCCTTATCCAGTTCTTATCAAACTCTTCTCCAATTCTGCATCAAACCTTTAACCAATTCTTTGTTAAACCGTTGTCCAATCCTTTATTAAATTTTTGTCGAATTATTTATTGAATCTTTATCCAATTCTTTATCAAACCCTTATCCAATTATTTATTAAACCCTTATCCAATTCTTTATTTAACTCTTATCCAATTATTTATTTAACTCTTATCTAGTTCTTCATTAAACCCTTATCCAGTTCTTTATTACACCCTTACCCGATTATTTATTGAATCTTTATCCAATTCTTTATTAAATTCTATATTTATTCTATATTTATTCTTTATTATTTATTCAACCTTTACCCAAATCTTTATTAAACCTTTATCCAACTATTTATTAAAACTTTATCCAATTCTTTATCAAACCCATATCTAATTATTTATTAAACTCTTATCCAGTTCTTTCTTACACCCTTATCCAATTATTTATTGAATCTTTATCCAATTCTTTATTAAATCTTTATCCAATTATTTTTTCAACCTCGATCCAATTATTTATTAAATCCTTATCCAATTATTTATTGGTCCTTTATCCAATTCTTTATTAAACCCTTGTCCAATTATTTATCAAACCCTTATCCAATTCTTTATTTAACTCTTATCCAATTATTTATTTAACTCTTATCTAGTTCTTCATTAAACCCTTATCCAGTTCTTTATTACACCCTTACCCGATTATTTATTGAATCTTTATCCAATTCTTCATTAAATCTTTATCCAATTATTTATTAAACCTTTATCCAATTCTTCATTAAACCTTTATCCAATTATTTATTAAAACTTTATCCAATTCTTTATCAAACCCATATCTAATTATTTATTAAACTCTTATCCAGTTCTTTCTTACACCCTTATCCAATTATTTATTGAATCTTTATCCATTGCTTTATTAAATCTTTACCCAATTATTTATTCTACCTTTATCCAATTATTTATTAAACCCTTGTCCAATTATTTATTAAACCTTTACCCAAATCTTTATTAAACCTTTATCTAATTCTTTATTAAACCTTTATCTAATTCTTTATTAAACCTTTATCCAATTCTTTATTAAATCTTTACCCAATTCTTTATTCAACCTTTATCCAATTGTTTATCAAACCCTTATCCAACTATTTATTAAAACTTTATCCGATTCTTTATTAAACTCTTGTCCAATTATTTATTGAATCTTTATCCAATTCTTCATTAAATCTTTATCCAATTATTTATTCAACCTTTATCCAACTATTTATTCCAACTTTATCCAATTCTTTATCAAACCCTGATCCAATTATTTACTCAACCTTTACACAAATCTTTATTAAACCCTTATCCAATTCTTTATCAAACCTTTATCCAACTCCTTATTAAAACTTTATCCCGTTATTTTTTTCACCCTTTGTTCATCCCAAATCCCCCCCGGGGCTCATCCCTGGGGGGATTTTCCTGGCCCAGCTCAGAATTCCCGGGGGGATTTTCCTGACCCAGCTCAGAATTCCCGGGGGGATTTTCCTGACCCAGCTCAGAATTCCCGGGGGATTTTTCCTGGCCCGGCTCAGAATTCCCGGGGGGATTTTCCTGACCCAGCTCAGAATTCCCGGGGGGATTTTCCTGGCCCAGCTCAGAATTCCTTGGGGGATTTTCCTGGCCCACCTCAGAATTCCTGGGATATTTCCAGGGATATCCCCCCAGGATGAGTTCCTGGGAGTCTCCGGGGGATTTTTCCTGGCCCAGCTCAGAATTCCCGGGAGGATTTTCCTGGCACAACTCAGAATTCCCAGGGGGATTTTTCCTGGCCCAGCTCAGAATTCCTGGGGGGATTTTTCCTGGCCCAGATCAGAATTCCCGGGGGGATTTTTCCTGACCCAGCTCAGAATTCCCGGCGGGATTTTTCCTGACCCAGCTCAGAATTCCTGGGGGGATTTTTCCTGGCCCAGCTCAGAATTCCTGGGGGGATTTTCCTGACCCAGCTCAGAATTCCCGAGGGGATTTTCCTGGCCCAGCTCAGAATTCCCAGGGGGATTTTCCTGACCCAGCTCAGAATTCCCAGGGGGATTTTTCCTGGCCCAGCTCAGAATTCCTTGGGGGATTTTTCCTGGCCCAGCTCAGAATTCCCGGGGGGATTTTTCCTGGCCCAGCTCAGAATTCCTGGGGGGATTTTCCTGACCCAGCTCAGAATTCCCGGGGGGATTTTTCCTGGCCCAGCTCAGAATTCCCGGGGGGATTTTTCCTGGCCCAGCTCAGAATTCCCGGGAGGATTTTCCTGGCCCAGCTCAGAATTCCCGGGGCGATTTTTCCTGGCCCAGCTCAGAATTCCCGGGGGGATTTTTCCTGGCCCAGCTCAGAATTCCCGGGAGGATTTTCCTGGCCCAGCTCAGAATTCCCGGGGCGATTTTTCCTGGCCCAGCTCAGAATTCCTGGGGGGATTTTCCTGGCCCAGCTCAGAATTCCCAGGGGGATTTTCCTGGCCCAGCTCAGAATTCCCCGGGGGATTTTCCTGGCCCAGCTCAGAATTCCCGGGAGATTTTTCCTGACCCGGCTCAGAATTCCTTGGGGGATTTTTCCTGGCCCAGCTCAGAATTCCAGGGGGGATTTTCCCGGTCCGGCTCAGAATTCCCGGGGGGATTTTTCCTGGCCCAGCTCAGAATTCCCGGGGGGATTTTTCCTGGCCCAGCTCAGAATTCCCAGGGGGATTTTTCCTGGCCCAGCTCAGAATTCCCGGGATATTTCCCCGCTCCCGCTCCCCCCCGGGATGAGTTTGGGTTTTCCCTCTGCCCAAACCCCTCCTGATCCCGTTTGTGTTCCGTCCCCAGAAATCCAGGATTACTACGACTACCACGGTGAGGATTCCTGGGGGGTCTGGGGGTTTGGGGGATTTGGGGCTTGGGAATTTGGGGGATTTGGGGTTTGGGGGATTTGGGGTTTGGGGGTGGGGGATTTGGGGTTCGGTGGGGGATTTGGGGTTTGGGGGGATTTGGGGTTTGGGAATTCGGGGGATTTGGGGTTTGGGAGATTTGGGGTTTGGGGGATTTGGGGTTTGGGGTGGGGGATTTGGGGTTTGGGGTTTGAGGGTTTGGGGGATTTCGGGATTTGGGGTTTGGGGGATTTGGGTTTTGGGGTTTGGGGGTGGGGATTTGGGGATTTGGGGGATTTGGGGTTTGGGGGGTTTGGGGTTTGGGGGTGGGGGATTTGGGGTTTGGAGAATGGGGGGTTTGGGGGTTTGGGGTTTGGGGTTTGGGGAATTTGGGGTTTGAGGGTTTCGGGGATTTGGGGTTTGGGGGGTTTGGGGTTGGGGTGGGGGATTTGGGGTTTGGGAGATTTGGGGTTTGGGAATTCGGGGGATTTGGGGTTTGGGGGTTTGGGGTTTGGGGATTTGGGGGATTTGGGGTTTGGGGGTTTGGGGTTTGGGGATTTGGGGGATTTGGGGTTTGGGGGTTTGGGGTTTGGGGATTTGGGGGATTTGGGGTTTGGGGGATTTGGGGTTGGGGGTGTGGAGGTGGGGGGTTTGGGGTTTGGGGGTGGGGATTTGGGATTTGGGGTTTGGGGGATTTGGGGTTTGGGGTGGGGGATTTGGGGATTTGGAGGTGGATGGGGGTTGGGGGTGGGGAATCGAGGTTTGGGGGTGGGGGATGGGATCAGGGGATGGGGGTTTGGGGGTGGGGGTTTGTGGGTGGGGGATGGGGGTTTGGCGTTTGGGGGATCAAGGTCTGGGATGGGGGTTCGGGGGATCGGGGTTTGGGGGTGGGGGATTTGGGATTTGGGATTTGGGGGATTTGGGGTTGGGGGGGATCGGGGATGGGGGTTTGGGGGGTTTGGGGGTGGGGGTTTGGGGTGTCCCTGCACTGGTGTCACCTGTCTGTCTGTCCATCCCTGCACGGGTGTCACCTGTCTGTCTGTCTGTCTGTCTGTCCCTGCACTGGTGTCACCTGTCCATCCCTGCACTGGTGTCACCTGTCTGTCTGTCTGTCCCTGCACTGGTGTCACCTGTCCATCCCTGCACTGGTGTCACCTGTCTGTCTGTCTGTCTGTCTGTCCCTGCACTGGTGTCACCTGTCTGTCTGTCCGTCCCTGCACTGGTGTCACCTGTCTGTCCGTCTGTCCGTCCCCGCACTGGTGTCACCTGTCTGTCTGTCCGTCTGTCCCCGCAGATGTCACCCCCCGAGCCCCGGAGGAGCAGTTCCGGTTCCAATCCCAGCAGCAATCCCAGCAGGAAACCGTCCTGGCCCCCACCCCAGGTGGGTGACAGCCCCCCAAAATGGGTGACAGCCCCAGGGGTGGGTGACAGCCCCCCAAAATGGGTGACAGCCCCCCCAGGATGGGTGACAGCCCCCCAAAATGGGTGACAGCCCCCCCATGATGGGTGACAGCCCCCCCAGGATGGGTGACAGCCCCCCAGGGGTGGGTGACAGCCCCCCCAGGGGTGGGTGACAGCCCCAGGGGGTGGGTGACAGCCCCCCCAGGGGGTGGGTGACAGCCCCCCCAGGATGGGTGACAGCCCCCCAAGGGTGGGTGACAGCCCCAGGGTGGGTGACAGCCCCCCCAGGGGTGGGTGACAGCCCCAAGGGTGGGTGACAGCCCCCCAGGATGGGTGACAGCCCCAGGACGGGTGACAGCCCTGAAATCCATGGAAAGGGTGGGGAGGGGCTCCTGCCCCATCCTGAAACTCCCTCCCCTGTCCCTCTGTCCCTCTGTCCCCCTGTCCCTCTGTCCCTCTGTCCCCCTGTCCCTCTGTCCCCCTGTCCCCCCTCAGCCGCAGTGCCTGAGACGGAGCCCACGGAGCCGGGGCCACTCGGTGAGTGCCGATCCCATCCCGATCCCATCCCGATCCCATCCCGATCCCATCCCGATCCCATCCTGATCCCCGATCCCATCCCCGATCCCATCCCCAATCCCATCCCGATCCCATCCCTGATCCCATCCCTGATCCCATCCCTGATCCCCAATCCCCGATCCCACCCCCGATCCCATCCCCAATCCCCAATCCCTGATCCCATCCCTGATCCCACCCCCGATCCCATCCCCGATCCCATCCCTGATCCCATCCCGATCCCATCCCGATCCCTGATCCCATCCCTGATCCCCGATCCCATCCCTGATCCCATCCCGATCCCATCCCGATCCCTGATCCCATCCCTGATCCCCGATCCCATCCCCGATCCCATCCCCGATCCCATCCCTGATCCCATCCCTGATCCCCGATCCCATCCCCGATCCCATCCCCGATCCCATCCCTGATCCCATCCCTGATCCCTGATCCCATCCCTGATCCCATCCCTGATCCCATCCCGATCCCATCCCGATCCCTGATCCCATCCCTGATCCCCGATCCCATCCCCGATCCCATCCCAATCCCACCCCTGATCCCTGATCCCTGATTCCCGATCCCCAATCCCTGATCCCATTCCCGATCCCACTCCCAATCCCACCCCTGATCCCGTCCCCGATCCCATCCCTGATCCCATCCCTGATCCCTGATCCCTGATTCCCGATCCCCAATCCCCGATCCCATCCCCGATCCCCGATCCCCGATCCCATCCCCAATCCCATCCCCAATCCCATCCCCAATCCCCAATCCCCGATCCCCGATCCCATCCCTGATCCCTGATCCCATCCCCGATCCCCGATCCCATCCCTGATCCCTGATCCCATCCCCGATCCTCAATCCCCGATCCCATCCCTGATTCCCAATCCCCGATCCCCGATCCCCGATCCCCGATCCCATCCCTGATCCCTGATCCCATCCCCGATCCCCGTTCCCCGATCCCATCCCCAATCCCCGATCCCCAATCCCTGATCTCATCCCTGGTCCCACTCCCAATCCCCGTTCCCATCCTGATCCCCGATCCCCAATCCCCGATCCCCCGCACGGCTCCGCCCGCTCTCTGCCCCCGGAGTGGGGCTGAGCTGCCGGGAGGAGACAATCGGGCCGGGCAGGTGACACTTGGGACACGTGACACTCAGGGCAGGTGACACTTGGGACAGGGACAGGTGACACTTGGGACAGGTGACATTCAGGGCAGGTGACACTCAGGCTGGGGCAGGCAGGTGACTGTTGGACAGGTGACACTCAGGACAGGTGACACTTGGGGCAGGTGGCACTGGGGCAGGGCAGGAGACACTCGGGACAGGTGACACTCGGGGCAGGTGACACTCGGGGCAGGTGACACTCAGGACAGGTGGCACTCGGGGCAGGTGACAGGTGACACTGGGGACAGGTGACACTTGGGGCAGGTGACACTCAGATCAGGTGACAGTCGGACAGGTGACACTCGGGGCAGGTGGCACTGGGGCAGGTGACAGGTGACACTGGGGACAGGTGGCACTCGGGACAGGTGACACTGGGGACAGGTGACAGGTGGCACTGGGGGCAGGTGGCACTCGGGACAGGTGACACTGGGGACAGGTGACACTGGGGGCAGGTGGCACTCAGGACAGGTGACAGGACAGGTGACACTGGGGACAGGTGACACTGGGGACAGGTGGCACTCGGGACAGGTGACACTCAGGGCAGATGACACTCAGGGCAGGTGACACTCAGGGCAGGTGACACTCAGGACAGGTGACACTCGGGACAGGTGGCACTCGGGACAGGTGACACTTGGGACAGGTGACACTCGGGACAGGTGACACTCAGGGCAGGTGACAGGTGACACTCGGGACAGGGGCAGGTGACACTCAGGGCAGGTGACACTCAGGGCAGGTGACACTCGGGACAGGTGACAGCTGGACAGCTGATACTCGGGACAGGGACAGGTGACACTTGGGGCTGGTCACACTCGGGACAGGTGACAATCAGGACAGGTGACACTCAGGACAGGTGACACTTGGGACAGGTGACACTCAGGGCAGGTGACAATCGGGACAGGTGACACTCGGGGCAGGTGACAGAGCAGGTGACACTCGGGGCAGGTGACACTCGGGACAGGTGGCACTCGGGGCAGGTGACAGAGCAGGTGACACTCGGGACAGGTGACACTCAGGGCAGGTGACACTGGCAGGGCAGGTGACAATCGGGACAGGAGACACTGGGGACAGGTGACAGAGCAGGTGACACTGGGGACAGGTGACACTCGGGGCAGGTAACACTCGGGACAGGTGACAGGTGACACTTGGGACAGGTGACACTCAGGGCAGGTGACAGGTGACACTCAGGGCAAGTGACACTCAGGACAGGTGACAGGTGACACTCGGGACAGGTGACACTCGGGGCAGGTGACACTCGGAACAGGTGACAATCGGGACAGGTGACAGTCAGACAGGTGACACTCAGGGCAGGTGACACTCGGGACAGGAGACACTGGGGACAGGTGACAGAGCAGGTGACACTCGGGGCAGGTGACACTCGGGACAGGTGACACTCAGGGCAGGTGACACTGGCAGGGCAGGTGACAATCGGGACAGGAGACACTGGGGACAGGTGACAGAGCAGGTGACACTCAGGGCAGGTGACACTCGGGACAGGTGACACTCAGGGCAGGTGACACTGGCAGGGCAGGTGACACTCGGGACAGGTGACACTCAGGGCAGGTGACACTGGCAGGGCAGGTGACAATCGGGACAGGTGACAGCTGGACAGCTGATACTCGGGACAGGGACAGGTGACACTTGGGGCAGGTCACACTCAGGACAGGTGACACTCGGGACAGCTGACACTCGAGGCAGGTGACAGGTGACACTCGGGACAGGAGACACTGGGGACAGGTGACAGAGCAGGTGACACTCGGGGCAGGTGACACTCAGGACAGGTGGCACTCGGGGCAGGTGACACTCAGGGCAGGTGAGAGGTGACACTGGGGACAGGTGGCACTCAGGGCAGGTGACACTCAGGGCAGGTGACAGGTGACACTGGGGACAGGTGACACTCGGAGCAGGTGACAGGTGGCACTCAGGGCAGGTGACAGGTGACACTCAGGACAGGTGACAGGTGGCACTCGGGACAGGAGACACTTGGGACAGGTGACACTCAGGCAGGACAGGTGACACTCAGGACAGGTGACACTCGGGGCAGGTGACACTCAGAGCAGGTGACACTCAGAGCAGGTGACACTCGGGACAGGTGACAGCTGGACAGCTGATACTCGGGACAGGGACAGGTGACACTTGGGGCAGGTCACACTTGGGACAGGTGACACTCGGGGCAGGTGACAGTCAGGACAGGTGACACTGGGGCAGGAGACACTTGGGGCAGGTGACACTGGGGCAGGGCAGGTGACACTCAGGCAGGACAGGTGACACTGGGGCAGGAGACACTCGGGGCAGGTGACACTCGGGACAGGTGGCACTCGGGACAGGTGGCACTTGGGACAGGAGACACTTAGAGCAGGTGACAGTCGGACAGGTGACACTCAGGACAGGTGACACTTGGGCTGGAGACACTCGGGACAGGAGACACTGGGGACAGGTGACAGAGCAGGTGACACTCGGGGCAGGTGGCACTCGGGGCAGGTGACACTCGGGACAGGGGCAGGTGACACTCAGGGCAGGTGACACTGGGGACAGGTGACACTCAGGACAGGTGACACTGGGGGCAGGTGACAGGTGACACTCAGGCAGGACAGGTGACACTGGCAGGACAGGTGACACTGGGGACAGGTGACACTGGGGCAGGTGACACTGGGGGCAGGTGACACTCGGGACAGGTGACAGGTGACACTCAGAGCAGGTGACACTCGGGACAGGTGACACTCAGGGCAGGTGGCAGGTGACACTCGGGACAGGTGACACTTGGGACAGGTGACAGGTGACACTGGGGACAGGTGGCACTCGGGGCAGGTGACAGGTGGCACTCAGGACAGGTGGCACTCAGGACAGGTGACACTCGGGGCAGGTGACACTGGGGGCAGGTGACACTGGAGCAGGACAGGTGACACTGGGGGCAGGTGGCACTGGGGACAGGTGACAGGACAGGTGACACTGGGGACAGGTGACACTGGGGGCAGGTGACACAGGGGACAGGTGACACTTGGGACAGGTGACAGGTGACACTGGGGACAGGTGGCACTCGGGACAGGTGACACTTGGGACAGGTGACAGGTGACACTGGGGACAGGTGGCACTGGGGACAGGTGACAGGACAGGTGACACTGGGGACAGGTGACACTGGGGGCAGGTGACACAGGGGACAGGTGACACTTGGGACAGGTGACAGGTGACACTGGGGACAGGTGGCACTCGGGACAGGTGACACTTGGGACAGGTGACAGGTGACACTGGGGACAGGTGGCACTCGGGACAGGTGGCACTCGGGGCAGGTGACAGGTGACACTCAGGACAGGTGACACTGGGGACAGGTGACAGGTGACACTGGGGACAGGTGACACTGGGGACAGGTGGCACTCAGGACAGGTGGCACTGGGGGCAGGTGACACTGGGGGCAGGTGACACTGGGGACAGGTGGCACTGGGGGCAGGTGATACTGGGGGCAGGTGACAGGACAGGTGACAGGTGACACTGGGGACAGGTGGCACTCAGGACAGGTGACACTGGGGACAGGTGACACTGGGGACAGGTGGCACTCAGGACAGGTGGCACTCAGGACAGGTGGCACTGGGGACAGGTGACACTGGGGACAGGTGGCACTGGGGACAGGTGACACTGGGGACAGGTGGCACTGGGGGCAGGTGACAGGTGGCACTGGGGGCAGGTGACACTGGGGGCAGGTAGCACTGGGGACAGGTGGCACTGGGGACAGGTGACACTGGGGGCAGGTGACAGGTGACACTGGGGGCAGGTGACAGGTGGCACTCAGGGCCGGTGACACTCAGGGCAGGTGACACTTGGGGCAGGTGACACTGGGGACAGGTGACACTGGGGGCAGGTGACACTGGGGACAGGTGACACTCGGGGCAGGTGACAGGTGACAGGTGACAGGTGACAGGTGACACCGTGGCCGGTCCGTCCCCGTGACCCCCGGTGTCCCCAGACTGCCGGGAGGAGCAGTACCCCTGCACGCGGCTCTACTCGGTGCACAAGCCCTGCAAGCAGTGCCTGAACGAGATCTGCTTCTACAGGTGAGGGGCGGGCGGGGGGACGATCCCTGAGCCCCACGGGGGTCCTGGGGACAATCCCTGATCCCTGCAGGGGGGGAAACGTTCCCTGAGCCCCCCGGGGGTCCCGAGGATGATCCCTGATCCCCACAGGGGGAACGCTCCCTGATCCCCGTGGGGGGGAAACGCTCCCTGAGCCCCCCGGGGGTTCCCGGGAATGCTCCCTGATCCCTGCGAGGGGAACGATCCCTGATCCCATCAAGGGAACTGCTCCCTGAGCCCCCCGGGGGTCCTGGAGATGCTCCCTGATCCCTGTGGGGGTCCCAGGAACACCCCCTGATCCCCCCGGGGGGAACGCTCCCTGAGCCCCCCGGGGGTCCCGGGGACAATCCCTGATCCCTGCGGGGGTCGCGGGGATGCTCCCTGATCCCCGCAGGGGGGGGAACGTTCCCTGAGCCCCCCAGGGGTCCTGGGAACGCTCCCTGATCCCCACGGGGGTCCCGGGGACAATCTCTGATCCCCACGGGGGGAACGCTCCCTGAGCCCCCGGGGGGGTCCTGGGAATGCTCCCTGATCCCTGTCGGGGGGGAACACTCCCTGAGGCCCCCGGGGGTCCTGGGGATGATCCCTGATCCCTATGGGAGTCCCAGGAACACCCCCTGAGCCCCCCGGGGGGAACACCCCTTGATCCCTGTGGGGGTCCCAGGAATGCTCCCTGATCCCCGCGGGAGTCCTGGGAACACCCCCTGATCCCCACGGGGGTCCTGGGGACGATCCCTGAGCCCCCCGGGGGTCCCAGGAACACCCCCTGATCCCCCCAGGGGTCCTGGGGACGATCCCTGATCCCTGTGGGGGTCCCGGGGACAATCCCTGATCCCCCCGGGGGGAACACCCCCTGATCCCTGTGGGGGGGGAACGCTCCCTGACCCCCCCAGGGGTCCTGGGAATGCTCCCTGATCCCTCCGGGGGGGTCCCAGGATGATCCCTGACCCCCGAGGGGGTCCCGAGAATGCTCCCTGATCCCCACGGGGGTCCTGGGAACGCTCCCTGACCCCCCCACGGGTCCCGGGGATGCGCCCTGATCCATGTGGGGGTCCCAGGGATGATCCCTGACCCCCCCAGGGGGAGAAACGCTCCCTGACCCCCCCGGGGGTCCTGGGAACGCCCCCCCCTCACCTCACCTCACCTCACCCCCCCACCCTCTCTTTCCCCCCCCACCCCCCAAACCCCCCCCAGCCTGCGCCGGGTGTACGTCATCAACAAGGAGATCTGCGTCCGCACCGTCTGCGCCCACGAGGAGCTGCTGCGAGGTGAGCGGGGGCGCCCCCAAAAATCCGGGGGGGGTCCCCGGCAGGGTCAGCCCGCTCCCCAAATGGTGGGGAGGGAAAATCCCAAATCCCGCGGGGCCGGAGCTGGGGGGAGCTCCGGGGAGGAGATGTGGGGTGGGGCGGCAATGGGGCAGAAATGGGGCGGCAGTGGGGTGGCAATGGGGCGGCAATGGGGCAGAAATGGGGCAGAAATGGGGCAGAAATGGGGCAGCAATGGGGCAGAAATGGGGCGGTAATGGGGCAGAAATGGGGCGATAATGGGGCGGCAATGGGGCGGCAGTGAGGCGGCAATGGGGCGGCAATGGGGCGGCAGTGGGGCGGGGCCGGGCCGGGCCGGGGCGGGGCCGGGGCGGGGCCGGGGCGGGGCCGGGGCGGGGCTGGGGCGGGGCCGGGGCGGGGCCGGGCCGGGGCGGGGCCGGGGCGGGGCCGGGGCGGGGCCGGGGCGGGGCTGGGGCGGGGCTGGGGTGGGGCCGGGGCGGGGCTTGGGCGGGGCCGGGGCGGGGGCGGGGCGGGGCCGGGGCGGTTCCCCGGCCGCTCCCCCGCCGTTATCCCGGGATAATCCATCCCCGGCTGCCCGCAGCCGACCTGTGCCGGGACAAGTTCTCCAAGTGCGGGGTGATGGCCACCAGCGGCCTCTGCCAGAGCCTGGGGGCTTCCTGCGCCCGCAGCTGCGGCGGCTGCTGAGCCCCGGGACCCCGGCCTTGCCTCGGGACCCCGGCCCCGGGACCCCCGATCCGGGACCCCCACTCCGGGACCCCGGCCCTGGGACCCCCGCTCCGGGACCCCCGATCCCAACCCGGGAACCGGCCTCGGGACCCCGGCCCCGCTCCGGGACCCCGATCTCGCCCCGGGACCCTGGCCCCACTCCGGGAACCAGCCTCGGGATCCCGACCCTTCCCCGGGACCCCCTTCCCGGGACCCCGGCCCCTCTCCCGATCCCGCCCTGGGACCTCGGCCCCGCTCCGGCCCCGCCCCGGGACCCCCGCCCCGGGACCCCGGCCCCTCTCCCGATCCCGCCCCGGGACCCCAGTCCCGCTCCGGGACCCCCGCTCCGGGACCCCGACCCCGCTCCCGGCCCCGCCCCGGGACCCCGACCCCGCTCTGGGACCCCCGCTCCGGGACACCCACCCCCGGGACCCCGGCCCCGCTCCGGGACCCTCGCCCCGGGACCCCGATCCCACTCCGGGACCCCAGCCCCGCCCTGGGACCCCCGCTCCGGGACCCCCGCTCCGGGACCCCCACCCCCGGGACCCCGGCCCCGCTCCGGCCCCGCTCCGGGACCCCGACCCCGCTCTGGGACCCCCGCTCCGGGACACCCACCCCCGGGACCCCCGGCCCCGCTCCGGGACCCTCGCCCCGGGACCCCGATCCCACTCCGGGACCCCAGCCCCGCCCTGGGACCCCCGCTCCGGGACCCCGGCCCCGCTCCGGGACCCCGATCCCACTCCGGGACCCCGGCCCCGCCCTGGGACCCCCGCTCCGGGACCCCAGCCCCGCCCCGGGACCCCGGCCCCGCTCCGGGATCCCGATCCCGCTCCCGGCCCCGCTCCGGCCCCGCCCCGCGCCGCCGGAGACCCCGTGCATGAACGAGCAGCTTCCCGAATTCCCGGAATTCCTCTTCTTTTTGTGCACATAATAATTAAAACAGTGGGGGGGTTTATTAATTACTCTGGGGTCTCTCTGTGTTCCTCGGGCGCTGCGCGGAGCATCCCGCAGGGAGCGGGAGGGGCCCGGCCCGGATTGATCCCAAATTTTGGGGTTCTGACTCCTTCCTTTGGGATCGTTCCCAAATTTTGGGGGTCCTGGCTCCTTCCTTTGGGATTGTTCCCAAATTTTTGGGTTTCTGACTCCTTCCTTTGGGATTATTCCCAAATTTTGGGGCTCCCAGCTCCTTCCTTTGGGATTATTCCCAAATTTTGGGTTTCTGACTCCTTCCTTTTGGGATTATCCCCTATTTTTGTTCTCCCAGCTCCTTCCTTTGGGATTATTCCCAATTTTGGGCTCCTGGCTCTTTCCTTTTGGGGTTATCCCTATTTTTGGGTTTCTGGCTCCTTCCTTTGGGATCATTCCCAAATTTTGGGGCTCTCAGCTCCTTCTTTTGGGATTATTCCCAAATTTTGGGTTTCTGACTCCTTCCTTTTGGGTTTATCCCCTATTTTTGTTCTCCTGGCTCCTTCCTGTGGGATTGTTCCCAAATTTTTGGGTTTCTGACTCCTTCCTTTGGGATTGTTTCAAACTGTTGGGCTCCCGGCTCCTTCCTTTGGGATTGTTCCCAATATTTTGGGGCTCCTGGCTCTTTCCTTTGGGATTATTCCCAAATCTTGAGGGTCCCAGCTCCTTCCTTTGGGATTATTCCCAATTTTTGTTCTCCCGGCTCCTTCCTTTGGGATCATTCCCAATTTTGGGGCCCCCAGCTCCTTCCTTTGGGATTATTCCTAAATTTTGGGTTTCTGACTCCTTCTTTTGGGATTGTTTCCAGTTTTTGTTCTCCTGGGTCCTTCCTTTGGGATTATTCCCAAATTTTTGGGTTTCTGACTCCTTCCTTTGGGATTATTCCCAAATTTTGGGCTCCTGGCTCTTTCCTTTTAGGATCATTCCCAAATTTTTGGGTTTCTGACTCCTTCCTTTGGGATCATTCCCAGCTGTGGGGTTTCTCTGAGGATCTGAAGGATCCCCAGCCCCACACACGGTGGTTATCATGGTTTGGGGTGGTTTGGGGTGTAAAACATTAATTAATCGATTATTAATTAATTGGGGGACCTAATCCAACCCAGCCCAGAGTTGGGCATTCCCAAAACGCCAAGAAATCCTTCAGAATTCCCAGGTTGGAGTTTCCAGGTTTATTCCCGAGGGGGGGGTGGGGTCAGAGCCAGCACCTCTCTTCCTTCCCAATAAAAACCCCCCGAGGTCCCAAAAATTCCCTACAAAAACCCCGAGATCCTAAAAATTCCCTACAAAAAAACCCCAAGATCCTAAAAATTCCCTACAAAAAAAACCCAGGTGCCAAAAATTCTCTACAAAAACCCTGCTAGTTCCTAAAAAAATTCCTTCAAAAACCATAAAAATCGTTCAAAAATCACAAAAATTCCTTCAAAACCCACAAAAAAATTCCTTCAAAAACCACAAAAATTCCGTCAAAAACCATAAAAATCGTTCAAAAACCACAAAAAATTCCTTCAAAAACCACCAAAAATTTCCTTCAAAAACCACCAAAAAAATCCTTCAAAAATCACAAAAATTCCTTCAAAAACCACAAAAAATTCCTTCAGAAATCACAAAAATTCCTTCAAAAATCACAAAAAATTCCTTCAAAAACCACAAAAAATTCCTTCAAAAATCACAAAAAATTCCTTCAAAAGCCACAAAAAAATCCTTCAAAACCCACGAAAAATTCCTTCAAAAATCACAAAAAATTCCTTCAAAAATCACAAAAATTCCTTCAAAAACCACAAAAAATTCCTTCAAAAACCCCCAAAAATCCTTCAAAAAAAACCCAAAAAACCCAATTTTTTTTTAGAAAAAGGGGGGAAATCAGGCCGGGGGGAGGGCAGGGCTCGGAAAGGTGGAGGGGAACGGCTCAGCCGAGTTAAATCCGATTTAAAACGGGAACATTTCCGCCGCTTTTGAGTGAGAAACCGCAACAGGAGAAGGGGAGAGGCGTCCCCGCGGTCCCGGATTTTATCAGAAATTCCGGTGGCTGGCGGGAAAAACGCGGCGTTTTCCTGGGGAAAAGGGAACGGGGAGGCAAAAACTGCTGCGGGTTTTGGGATCGGGGATGGGGTCGGGGATGGGGATGGGATCGGGGATGGATCCCCCCGGCCCGGAGCTCCTTTGGGGTCGGGGATGGGGATGGGAATGGGATCCGGGATGGGAATGGATCCTCCCGGCCCGGAGCTCCGCCCGGCCCCACTGTGGGTTTTGGGATCGTGGATGGGGATGGATCCCCCAGCCTGGAGCTCCTTTGGGATCTGGGATGGGGATGGGGATGGATCCTCCCAGCCCGGAGCTCCGCCCGGCTCCGCTGACGGGTTTTGGGGTCGGGGATGGGGATGGGGATGAATCCCCCCGGCCCGGAGCTCCGCTGTGGGTTTTGGGGTCGGGGATGGGGATGGGAATGGGATCCGGGATGGAAATGGATCCTCCCAGCCCAGAGCTCCTCCTGGATCCACTGTGGGGTTTTGGGGTCTGGGATGGGGATGGATTCCCCCAGCCCAGAGCTCCTCCCGGCCCCGCTGCGGGGTTTGGGGTCGGGGTTTGGGATCGGGGATGGGGATCGGGGATGGATCCTCCCAGCCCGGAGCTCCTTTGGGGTCGGGGATGGGGATGGGGGATGGATCCTCCCGGCCTGGAGCTCCACTGTGGGTTTTGGGGTCGGGGATGGGGATGGGAATGGGATCCGGGATGGAAATGGATCCTCCCAGCCCAGAGCTCCTCCTGGATCCACTGTGGGGTTTTGGGGTCTGGGATGGGGATGGATCCCCCCGGCCCGGAGCTCCCCTGTGGGGTTTTGGGGTCGGGGATGGGGATGGGATCCGGGTCGGGGATGGATCCCCCCGGCCCGGAGCTCCTTCCGGCCCCGCTGCGGGTTTTGGGATTGGAGATGGGGACGGGGGGTGGATCCTCCCAGCCTGGAGCTCCTCCCGGCTCTGCTGCGGGGTTTGGGATCAGGGATGGGGATGGATCCCCCAGCCCGGTGCTCCTTTGGGGTCGGGGATGGGGATGGATCCCCCCGGCCCGGAGCTCCGCTGTGGGTTTTGGGATCGGAGATGGGGCCGGGGGGTGGATCCTCCCAGCCTGGAGCTCCTCCCGGCTCTGCTGCGGGGTTTGGGATCAGGGATGGGGATGGATCCCCCAGCCCGGTGCTCCTTTGGGGTCGGGGATGGGGATGGATCCCCCCGGCCCGGAGCTCCTTTGGGGTCGGGGATGGGGATGGATCCTCCCGGCCTGGAGCTCCGCTGTGGGTTTTGGGGTCGGGGATGGATCCCGCTGGTCCCTGAGCGGGGCCGGGCCCGGGATGGGGCCGGGATGGATTCCCGGCATTCCCGGGAGGGTTCCCTAAGTTCCGCCGGGATGTCGCTGCAGCTCCTGCTCCTTGAGCAGCGCGATCTGCGGGACAGAGGGCGGGAGGGAGGGGAGGCTGTGGGGCCGGGCGTGTCCCCGTGTCCCCCGGCTGTCCCCGTGTCACCCCCCGAGCTGTCCCCACGTCCCCCTGGCCTGTCCCCGTGTCCCCCTGGCCTGTCCCCGTGTCCCTCCTCCCGAGCTGTCCCCGTGTCCCCCTGACCTGTCTCCGTGTCCCCGGGCTGTCCCCGTGTCCCCCCCGGGCCGTGTCCCCGTGTCCCCTCCCCCGAGCTGTCCCCGTGTCCCCGGGCTGTCCCCGTGTCCCCTCTGCTGTGTGCCCTGTGTCCCCCCCGGGCTGTCCCCGTGTCCCCATGTCCCCCCGGCTGTCCCCGTGTCCCCCCCCGAGCTGTCCCCGTGTCCCCTCTGCTGTATCCCCGTGTCCCCCCGGGCCGTGTCCCCGTGTCCCCTCGGGCTGTCCCCGTGTCCCCCCAGCTGTCCCCGTGTCCCCGCATCCCCGTGTCCCCTCCCCGGGCCGTGTCCCCGTGTCCCCCCAGCTGTCCCCGTGTCCCCGTGTCCCCTCACCTGCCCCTCCAGGCCTCCGCGGCCGAGCCGGAGCCGCTCCAGCTCCCGCTCCAGCTCCCGCTGCAGCTCCTGCTGCAGCTCCGCGGGGAGCGGCCGCGCCCGGAGCTCCAGCACCGACACCTGGGCCTGCCGGGGACGGGGGGTCAGGGGGGGACCTGGCCCAGGGATCGGGATCAATGCCATGGATCGGGATCAGCCCCAGGGATCGGGATCAGCCCCACCCCATGGATCGGGATCGGCCCCATGGATCGGGATCGGCCCCATGGATCGGGATCGGCCCCATGGATCGGGATTGGCCCCATGGATCGGGATCGGCCCCATGGATCGGGATCAGCCCCATGGATCGGGATCGGCCCCAGCCCATGGATCGGGATCAGCCCCATGGATCGGGATCAACCCCAGCCCATGGATCGGGATCAGCCCCATAGATCGGGATCAATGCCATCCCATGGATCGGGATCAGCCCCACCCCATGGATCAGCCCCATCCCCAGCCCGTGGATTGGGATCAGCCCCGCCCCAGGGACCGGCATCTCCCGGCGCAGGGACGCACCCGCAGCACCCGGATGCGTTTCTGAGCCTCCTCCAGCTCCCGCTCGGCCGAGCCCGCGGGGGGGTCCGGCCCCACCGGGCCGGGGGGCTCCGGCTGCTGCCGGGACAGGCGGGGAAACAAACACGGGTCAGAGTGGGGCAAACACAGGTCAAAGTGGGATAAACATGGGTCAAAGTGGGATAAACACGGGCCAAAGTGGGATAAACATGGGCCAAAGTGGGATAAACACAGGCCAAAGTGGGATAAACATGGGCCAAAGCGGGGTGAACACGGGTCAAAGTGGGATAAACAGGGGTCAAAGTGCAGAGAGAAAAACCGAAATAAACCCAAACCCACATCAGCCTCAAAGGTGGATATTGAAACAGAGATCCGTGCCCCAATACATATCAGATAACTGGATGTTACCACATAGATATGAGGCGCTAATTAGATAATTAACTAATTAGATAATTAACTCGCCCATAAGGGTGTGGGGCTCTGGGGGGAGGGGGGATCCACAGGGTCCTGTCTGGGGTCAGAAGTCAGAGAATTTGGGGTGCGGCCGCCCTCACCTCCTGCTGCCGGTCCTGGGAGGGCTCCGGCGGCGTCCCCTGGTCCGGCGGCATTCCCGGATCCTGGGGCATTCCCGGATCCTGGAGCGTCCCCAGATCCTGGAGCTTTCCCGGCTCCTGGAGCGTTCCCGGATCCCGGAGCATCCCCAGATCCCGCAGCATCTCCGGATCCCGGAGCATTCCCGGCTCCCGGAGCGTTCCCGGCTCCCGCAGCGTTCCCAGCTCCTGGAGCATTCCCGGCTCCCGCAGCGTTCCCGGCTCCCGCAGCATTCCCGGCTCCCGCAGTGTTCCCGGCTCCCGCAGCATTCCCGGCTCCCGCAGCGTTCCCAGATCCCGGAACATTCCCGGCTCCCGCAGCATTCCCAGATCCTGGAGCATTCCGGATCCCGCAGCATTCCCGGCTCCCGCAGCGTTCCCGGATCCCGGAGCATTCCCAGCTCCCGCTGCTCCCGCAGCTGCTCCCGCAGCGCTCCCTTCTCCCGCCGCGCCTCCGCCAGCGCCCGCCGAGCCTCCTCCAGCCCCTCCTGGGACACCGCGGGGGACAAGCGGGACAGACCCGTGACAGCCCGGGACAGCCCCGGGACATCCCCCGGACACACCCGGGACAGCCCGGGACAGACCCGTGACAGCTCGGGACAGAGCCGGGACAGCCCGGGACAGCCCAGGACAGACCCGGGACAGCGGGACAGCCCCGGACAGCCCGGGACAGACCCGTGACAGCCCGGGACAGACCCGGGACAGCCCCGGGACAGCCCGGGACAGACCCGGGACAGCCCCGGGACATCCCCCAGACATCCCCAGGACATCCACCGGACACACCCGGGACAGCCCGGGACAGACCCGGGACAGCGGGACAGCCCGGGATAGACCCGGGACAGCCCCGTGACAGTCCGAGACAGACCCGGGACAGCGGGACAGCCCCGGGACAGATCGGGGACAGTGGGACAGACCCGGGACAGACCCGGGACAGCGGGACAGCCTGGGACAGACCCGGGACAGACCCCGGACAGACCCGGGACAGCGGGACAACCTCGCGACAGACCCAGGACATCCCTGAGACACCCCCGGGACACCCCCGGACATCCCCAGGACATCCCCAGGACATCCCCGGGAAATCCCCAGGAAATCCCCGGGACAGACCCGGGACAGACCCGGGACACCCCCGGGACAGCCTCGGGACTGGCCGGAGGCTCGGGGGGACCGGGACTGGGTCCGAGGAGAACCGGGGCAGGATTCCCGGGAACTGGGGGAGCTGGGAACGGGTTCGGGGGGTAACTGGAAGGGGGTTCGGGGGGCAACTGGGAGTACTGGGAAAGGGGAACGGGCGGGGGAGCTGCCGGGGGGGGGGGGGTCGGGGGGGAGAGGGAGGAGTTCCAGTGGGAACTGGGAGCACTGGGAGGGGTTCAGGGGGAACTGGGGGCACTGGGAGGAGTTCAGGGGAACTGGGGGCACTGGGAGGAACTGGGGGCACTGGAGGGGGTTTGGGGTGCTGGGAGGGGGTTCAGGAGCAGCTGGGAGCACTGGGAGGGGGTTTTGGGAGGAACTGGGAGCACTGGGAGGGGTTCGGGAGGGTCCGGGGCACTGGGAGGAACTGGGAGCACTGGGAGGGGTTCGGGAGGGTCCGGGGGCACTGGGAGGAACTGGGAGCACTGGGAGGGGTTCGGGAGGAGCCCGGGGGCACTGGGAGGAACTGGGAGGGGTTCGGGAGGAGCCGGGGGCACTGGAGGGGTTCGGAGGGTCCGGGGCACTGGGAGGAACTGGGAGCACTGGGAGGGGTCGGGAGGGGTTCGGGAGGGTCCGGGGCACCGGGAGGAACTGGGAGCACTGGAGGAGCCGGGGCACTGGGAGGGGTTCGGGAGGGTCCGGGGCGCCGGGAGGAACTGGGAGCACTGGGAGGAACTGGAGCACTGAGAGGAACTGGGAGCACTGGGAGGGGTTCGGGAGGGTCCGGGGCACTGGGAGGAACTGGGAGCACTGGAGGGGTTTGGGGCACGGGAGGGGTTCGGGAGGGTCCGGGGCACTGGGAGGGGTTCAGGAGGGGTTCGGGGGCACCGGAGGGGTTCGGGAGGGGTTCGGGAGGGTCCGGGGGCACTGGGAGGGGTTCGGGAGGGTCCGGGGCACCGGGAGCGGTTCCGGTCCCACCTGCAGCAGCCGCCGGTCCGCCTCGCCGGCCGCCAGCGCGTTCTGCAGCTGCAGGAGCCGCTCCTGGAGCCGGGAACCGTCCGGAGCTTCCCCGCGGGAGCCGCTCCCCGAGCGGGGCCGCGCCTGGGCCTGGGCCTGGGCCAGCTGCGGGAACCGGGGGCGTCAGCGGGGCTGGGGGCTGGGGAGGGGGCTCAGGGGGAACTGGGGGGGCTCAGGGGGAGCTGGGGGGACTGGGGAGGGGCTCAGGGGGGATTGGGGGGGCTCAGGGGGAATTGGGGGGACTGGGGAGGGGGCTCAGGGGGGATTGGGGGGAGTGGGGAGGGGCTCAGGGGGAATTGGGGGGACTGGGGAGGGGGCTCGGGGGAACTGGGGGGACTGGGGAGGGGGCTCGGGGGGGATGGGGATTCTGGGGAGGGGTTCAGGGGAACTGGGGAGACTGGAGAGGGCTCAGGGGGAACTGGGGAGACTGGGAGGGGTTTTGGAGGAACTGGGGCACTGGGTGAGTGCTCAGGACGAACTCAGAGGAATGGGGAGGGGATTCAGGGGGAACTGGGGAGACTGGGAGGGATTTTGGGGGAACTGGGAGCAACTGGGGTGGAATCCAGGGGGAGCCGGGAAGGGGGGTTCAGGAGGAGGGGTTTCAGGGGGAGCCGGGAGGGGTTCAGGGGGAGCTGGGGGGACTGGGGAGGGGGCTCAGGGGAACTGGGGGGACTGGGAGGGGTTTTGGGGGAACTGAGATGGGATCCAGGGGGAGCCGGGAGGGGTTCAGGGGGAGCCGGGGGTGGTTCAGGGGAGGGATTCAGGGGGAATTGGGGGGACTGGGGGGACTGGGAGGGGGCTCAGGGGGGGCTGGGAGGGGTTTTGGGGGAACTGGGAGGGGTTCAGGGGGAACTGGGGAGACTGGGAGGGGTTTTGGGGGAACTGGGAGCAACTGGGGTGGGATCCAGGGAAGCCGGGAGGGGGTTCAGGGGAGCTGGGGATTCTGGGGAGGGGATTCAGGGGGAACTGGGGGAACTGGGAGGGGGCTCGGGGGGAACTGGGGGGACTGGGAGGGGTTTTGGGGGAACTGAGATGGGATCCAGGGGGAGCTGGGAGTGTGTTCAGGGGGAGCCGGGGCTGGTTCAGGGGAGGGATTCAGGGGAATTGGGGGGACTGGGGGGACTGGGAAGAACCGGGGTGGGATCCAGGGGGAGCTGGGAGGGGGTTCAGGTGGAGCTGGGGATTCTGGGGAGGGGTTCAGGGGAATTGGGGGAACTGGGGGGACTGGGAGGGGTTTTGGGGAACTGAGAAGAACCGGGGAGGGGGTTCAGGGGGAACTGGGAGGGGGTCCGGGGGGGGAACCGCGGGGCCGGACCGATGCACAGCCGATCCAGGCGCCGGGATCGGTACCGGTGCCGGTCCCGGTGCCAGTCCCGGTGCCGGTCCCGGTGCCGGTCCCGGTCCCGGTGCCGGTCCCGGTTCCGGTGTCGGTCCCGGTTCCGGTGTCGGTCCCGGTGCCGGTGCCGGTGCCGGTCCCGGTGTCGGTCCCGGTGCCGGTGCCGGTGCCGGTACCTGCTTGCGGAGCTGCTCCGCCCGCTCCCGCTCCTCCCGCGCCTCCGCGTCCCGCTGGGCCAGCTCCCGGCGGGCCCGGGCCAGCTCGGCCTCCAGGCGGGAGCCGCGGCTCTGGGACAGCTCCAGCCGCCGCCGCGCCTCCCGCAGCGCGCCCGCCTGATCCTGCGGGAACCGCAACGGGAACGGGAACGGGAACGGGAACGGCGGCGTGGGACGGGATGGACCGGGATGGGACGGGATGGGACGGGATCGCCCGGGATGGGATGGGATGGGCTGGGATGGCCGGGATGGGATGGGCTGGGATGGACCGGGATGGGCCGGGATGGGACGGGATGGGCTGGGATGGGACGGGATGGACCGGGATGGGCTGGGATGGGCCGGGATGGGCCGGGATGGACGGGATGGGACGGGATGGACCGGGATGGGCTGGGATGGGCCGGGATGGACCGGGATGGGACAGGATGGGCTGGGATGGGACGGGATGGACCGGGATGGGCTGGGATGGGCCGGGATGGACCGGGATGGACCGGGATGGGCCGGGATGGGCCGGGATGGGCCGGGATCGCCGGGATGGGCCGGGATGGGCCGGGATCGCCCGGGCTGGTGCACGTCCCGTCCCCGCTACGGGGCTGCCCGGCATTCCCGGCTGGGCTGGATTATCCCACATTTCCGCCTGGGCTATCCCACATTCCCGCCTGGATTATCCCACATTCCCACCTGGATTATCCCACATTCCCGGCTGGATTATCCCACATTCCCACCTGGATTATCCCACATTCCCGGCTGGGCTATCCCACATTCCCACCTGGATTATCCAAATTCCCACCTGGATTATCCCACATCCCCATCCGGGCTGCCGGATCTTCACCACGAGGCCGCCCGGCATTCCCGCCTGGATTATCCCACGTTCCCGCCTGGATTATCCCACATTCCCAACTGGGCTATCCTACATTCCCGGCTGGATTATCCCAAATTCCCACCTGGATTATCCCACATTCCACCTGGATTATCCCACATTCCCACCTGGATTATCCCAAATTCCCACCTGGATTATCCCAAATTCCCACCTGGATTATCCCGCATTCCCAGCTGGATTATCCCACATTCCCACCTGGATTATCCCGCATTCCCACCTGGATTATCCCGCATTCCCAGCTGGATATCCCACATTCCCACCTGGATTATCCCGCATTCCCAGCTGGATTATCCCAAATTCCCGCCTGGATTATCCCGCATTCCCACCTGGATTATCCCACATTCCTGCCTGGACTGCCCGGCATTCCCACCTAGGCTGCCTCACATTCCAGGCCAGAATCCCCCCATTCCCATCCGGAATCCCCTCATTCCCTGAGGAATCCCCCCATTCCCGGCTGGAATCCCCTCATTCCTGGCCGGAACCCCCAATTCCCAGCTCGAATCCCCCCATTCCCGGCTGGACCCCCACATTCCCGGCCGATCCCCACTCCGCACCTGCTCTGCCCGGCGTTCCCGCTGGCTATCCCGGTCCTGGTCCCGGTCCCGTTCCCGTTCCCGTTCCCGTTCCCGTTCCCGGTCCCGGTTCCGGCTCAGGGCGCTCAGGCGCTCCCGCAGCTCCCGGCACCGGCGCTGCCAGCGCTCGGCGCTCTGCTCCTGCAGCCGCTGCTCCGCTGCCGCCGCCCGGCCTGCGCGGACAGAACCGGACCGAACCGAACCGGCTCAGGGGACAGAACCGGACCGAACCGGCTCAGGGGAACCGGGCTGGGCTCAGGGACAGAACCGAACCGAACCGGGCCGGGCTCAGGGACAGAACCGAACCGAACCGGGCCGGCTCAGGGGAGAGACAGAACCGGGCCGGGCCGGGCCGGGCCGGGCTGGGCTCAGGGGAACCGGGCCGGGCCGGGCCGGGCTCAGAGACAGAACCGAACCGGGCTCGGCTCAGGGGAGAGAGAGAACCGGGCTGGGCTCAGGGACAGAACCGAACCGGGCCGGGCTCAGGGGAACCCGGCCGGGCTCAGGGGACAGAACTGGGCTCAGGGACGGGGGGGAAACGGGGGGTGCGTGGGGTGCAAAGGGGGCTCTGTGGGGTTTGTGGGGGTTAACCCCAATAAAACCCAATAAAACTCCAATAAAACTCCAATAAAACCTCAACAAACCCCAACAAAATCCCAAAAAAACCCCAATACACTTCAATAAAACCCCAATAAAACCCCAACAAAACCCCAACAAAACCCCAATAAACTCCAATAAAACTCCAATAAAACCCCAACAAAACCCCAATAAACTCCAATAAAACTCCAATAAAACCCTAATAAACTCCAATAAAACCCAATAAACCCCAATAAACCCCAACAAAACCCCAATAAACCCCAACAAAACCCAATAAAACCTCAATAAAACCCCAATAAAACTCCAATAAAACCTCAACAAACTCCAATAAAACCCAATATAAAACCCCAATAAAACCCAATATAAAACCCAATAAACCCCAGTAAAACCCCAATAAACTCCAATAAACCCCAATAAAACCCCAATAAACTCCAATAAAACTCCAATAAAACCACAATAAAAACCCAATAAAACCCCAATAAACCCAATAAAACCCCAATAAACCCCAATAAAACCCCAATAAACCCAGTAAAACCCCAACAAACACCAATACACCCCAAAAAACCCCAATAAAACCCCTATAAACCCCAATAAACCCCAATTAAACCCAATACACCCCAATAAAACCCCTATAAAACCCCAATAAACCCCAACAAAACCCCAATAAACCCCAATAAACCCCAACAAAACCCCAATAAACTCCAATAAACCCCAACAAAACCCCAATAAACCCAATAACCCCAATAAAACCCTAATAAACCCCAATAAAACGCCAATAAACTCCAATAAACCCCAATAAACTCCAATAAAACCCCAATAAACTCCAATAAACCCCAATAAAACCCCAATAAACCCCAATAAACCCAAATAAAACCCCAATAAACTCCAATAAACCCCAATAAAACCCCAATAAACACCAATAAAACTCCAATAAAACCACAATAAAAACCCAATAAAACACCAATAAAACTACAATAAACTCCAACAAAACCACAATAAAAACCCAATAAACCCAAATAAACCCCAACAAAACCCCAATAAACCCCAATAAAACCCTATAAAACCCAATAAACCCCCAAATAAACCCCAATAAACTCCAATATACCCCAATAAAACTCCAATAAAACCTCAATAAACTCAATAAAACCCCCAAAAAATCCCAATAAAACCCCAAAAAAACCCAATACACCCCAATAAACCCCAACAAAACCCCAATAAACCCCAATAAAACCCCAATAAACCCCAATAAAACCCCAATAAAACCCCCAATAAACCCCAACAAAACCCAATAAATCCCAATAAAACCCCAATAAAACCCCAATAAACTCCAATAAACCCCAATAAACTCCAATAAAACCCCAACAAAACCCAATAAACTCCAATAAAACCCCAATAAACCCCAACAAAACCCCAATAAACTCCAACAAAACCCCAATAAACCCCAACAAAACCCAATAACCCCAACAAAACCCAATAAACTCCAATAAAACCCCAATAAACCCCAACAAAACCCCAATAAACCCCAACAAAACCCCAACAAAACCCCAATAAACTCCAATAAAACTCCAATAAAACCTCAATAAACTCAATAAACCCCCCAAAAAATCCAGTAAAACCCCAAAAAAACCCAATACACCCCAATAAACACCAATAAAACCCCAATAAACTCCAATAAAACCCCAATAAAAACCCAATACACCCCAATACACCCCAATAAAACCCCAATAAACCCCAATAAACCCCAATAAACTCCAATAAAACCCCAATAAACCCCAACAAAACCCAATAAACCCCAATAAAACCCCCCAAAACCCCCAATAACTCATAAAACCCCAATAAAACCTCAATA
Organism: Phylloscopus trochilus trochilus; assembly: GCA_016584745.2. NCBI lineage: Eukaryota > Metazoa > Chordata > Aves > Passeriformes > Phylloscopidae > Phylloscopus > Phylloscopus trochilus. The sequence continues at coordinate 163,112 of WQNJ02000069.1, read as the reverse complement.
AACCCCAATAAACCCCAACAAAACCCCAATAAACTCCAATACACCCCAATAAACTCCAATAAAACCCCAATAAAAACCCAATACATCCCAATAAACCCCAATAAACCCCAATAAAACCCCAATAAACCCCAACAAAACCCCAATAAACCCCAATACACCCCAATAAACCCCAATAAAACTCCATAAACCCCAATAAACCCCAATAAACCCCAATAAACCCCGGCACTGGGGTTGCCCCCTCACCTCGCTCGCTCTCCTCCAGCAGTTCCCGCAGCTGCTCGGCGCGGGCCGCGGCGCTGTCCCGCTCCGCCTCCGCCTCCGCCAGGCGCCGGCCCTGGCTGGAGAGCTGATCCCGGAGCTCCTCCTGCGGGAACCGCGCTGGGAACGGGGCCGGGGGGGCCGGGGGGGCGGCAATGGGGACCCCGGGGGGGTGGGGAGGGGGAAATGGGGTCACAGGGATGTGGGGAGGGAATGTGGGGTCACAGGGACCCCAAGGGTGTGGGGATGGGGCAGGGGGGTCACAGGACCCCCAGGGATGCAGGGAGGGAGTAATGGGTCAATGGGAACCTCGGGGATGTGCGGAGGGGGCAATGGGGTCATAACAGGGAACCCCAGGGATGTGGGGAGGGGGCAATGGGAACCCCAGGGATGTGGGGAGGGGGCAATGGGGTCACAGGAACCCCTGGGGTGTGGGAATGGGGTAGTGGGGTCACAGGAACCTCGGGGGCATGGGGAGGGGGCAATGGGAATCCCCAGGGATGTGGGGAAGGGGCAGTGGGGACCCCGGGGTGTGGGGATGGAGCTGTGGGGACCCCGGGGGTGTGGGGATGGAGCAGTGGGGACCCCGGGGGTGTGGGGAGGGGCAGTGGGGTCACAGGGATGTGGGAATGGAGCAATGGGGTCACAGGAACCCCAGGGATGTGGGGAGGGGGAAATGGGGTCACAGAGAACCCCAGGGATGTGGGGAGGGGGCAATGGGGCAATGGGAACCCCAGATGGAGCAGTGGGGTCACAGGGACCCAAGGGTGTGGGGATGGAGCAGTGGGAGCCCCGGGGGTGTGGGGAGGGGGCAATGGGAACCCGGGATGTGAGGAGGGGGCAGTGGGGCAATGGGACCCCAGGGATGTGGGGATGTGGGGAGGAGTCACAGGGAACCCTGGGGATGTGGGGAGGGGGGCAATGGGAACCCCCAGGGATGGGCAATGGGGTCACAGAACCCCAGGGATGTGGGGAGGGGGCAATGGGAACCCCCAGGGATGGGCAATGGGGTCACAGGAACCCCAGGAATGTGGGAAGGGGGCAATGGTAACCCTGGGGGTGTGGGGAGGGGGCAATGGGAACCCCGGGATGTGAGGAGGGGGCAGTGGGGTCACAGGGACCCCGGGGATGCAGGGGAGGGGACAATGGGGTCACAGGGATGTGGGGATGAAGCAGTGGGGTCACAGAACCCCCAGGGATTTGGGGAGGGGACAATAGGAACCCCAGGGACACCGGACACCCCGGCGATGCCACAAGGGGGGGGGGGACACCGGGCCCCAGGGCCACGCACCCGCTCCCCGCTGCGCCTCCTGCAGCTCCCGCAGGAATTCCCGCAGCGCCTCCCGCAGCGCCTCGGATCGGGATCGGGATCGGGATCGGGATCGGCCTCGGGATCCGGGAGCGGCCCCTCCGGGCCCGCCGCGCCTGCCGGACAGCGGCGGTGGCACCGGGGGAGGGACAGCGGCGGTGACACCGGGACAGCGGCGGTGGCACCGGGGGAGGGACAGCGGCGGTGACACCGAGGGAGGGACAGCGGCGGTGACACCCGGGGAGCGACAGTGGCGGTGACACCGGGGGAGAGACAGCGGCGGTGACACCGGGACAGCGGCGGTGACACCGGGGGAGGGACAGCGGCGGTGGCACCGGGGGAGGGACAGCGGCGGTGACACCGGGACAGCGGCGGTGGCACCGGGACAGCGGCGGTGACACCGGGGGAGGGACAGCGGCGGTGACACCGTGGGAGGGACAGCGGCGGTGGCACCGGGACAGCAGCGGTGACACCGGGACAGCGGCGGTGGCACCGGGGGAGGGACAGCGGCGGTGGCACCGGGGAGGGACAGCAGCGGTGGCACCGGGGAGGGACAGCGGTGGTGACACTGGGGGAGGGACAGCAGCGGTGGCACCGGGGGAGGGACAGCGGCGGTGGCACCGGACAGCGGCGGTGACACCGGGATAACGGCGGTGACACCGGGACAGCGGCGGTGACACCGGGACAGCGGCGGTGGCACCGGGGGAGGGACAGCAGCGGTGACACCAGGGGAGGGACAGCGGCGGTGACACCAGGGGAGGGACAGCAGCGGTGACACCGGGACAGCGGCGGTGGCACCGGGATAACGGCGGTGACACCGGGACAGCGGCGGTGACACCGGGGGAGGGACAGCGGCGGTGGCACCGGGACAGCGGTGGTGACACCGGGGGAGGGACAGCAGCGGTGACACCGGGGACAGCAGCCGGGGGTCAGGGCACGGAGCGGTGCCGGACACCGGGGACACGGGGTGGAAAACCTGGGGCCCGTGGATGTGGGGGATGGAGAGAAGGAGACCCCAGGGATGCAGGGGATGGAATAACAGGGAATGGGATCCCCCAGGGATGCAGGGACTGGAGCAGTGGGAGACCCCAAGGATGAAGGGACTGGAATAATGGGGTGTGGGAGATCCCAAGGATGCAGGGGATGGAATAACGGGGTACAGGAGACCCCAGGGATGCAGGGGATGGAGTGAAGGGGACCCCAAGGATGCACAGGATGGAATAACAGAGTGTGGGAGACCCCAGGGATGCAGGGGCTGGAGCAGTGGGAGACCCCAGGGGTGCAGGGGCTGGAGCAGTGGGAGACCCCAGGGGTGCAGGGAATAGAGCAATGGGAGACCCCAAGGATGAAGGGACTGGAATATTGGGGCACAGGAGATCCCAGGGATGCAGGGACTGGAATAGCCAAGGCATAAGAGACCCCAGGATGTAGGAAATGGAATAATGGGGGGGTGGGAGACCCCCAGGGATGCAGGGGATGGAAAAACAGGGAATGGGGGACCCCAGGGATGAAGGGACTGAATAATGGGGTACAGGAGACCCCAGGGATGCAGAGGATGGAGCAGTGGGAGATCCCAAGGATGAAGGGACTGGAATATTGGGGCACAGGAGCCCCCAGGGATGCAGGGGATGGAATAACAGGGAATGGGAGCCCCCAGGGATGCAGGGGGTGGGAAAATGGGGTACAGGAGACCTCAGGGATGCAGAGGATGGAGTGAAGGGGACCCCAGGGATGCAGGGGATGGAATAATGGGGTACAGGAGACCCCAAGGATGCAGGGGCTGGAGCAGTGGGAGCCCCCAGGGATGCAGGGGATGGAATAACAGGGAATGGGATCCCCCAGGGATGCAGGGGATGGAAAAATGGGGTGTGGGAGACCTCAGGGCTGAAGGGACGGGAATAATGGGGTACAGGAGACCCCAGGGATGCAGGGGATGGAAAAACGGGGAATAGGATCCCCCAGGGATGCAGGGGATGGAGCAATGGGAACCCCCAGGGATGCAGGGGATGGAGTGAAGGGGACCCCAAGGATGCAGGGGATGGAAAAACAGGGAATGGGAGACCCCCAGGGAGGCAGGGGATGGGAAAATGGGGCACAGGAGCCCCCAAGGGTGCAGGGGATGGAATAACAGAGGATGGGAGCCCCCAGGGATGCAGGGGATGGAAAAACAGGGATGGGAGCCCCCAGGGACGCGGGGGATGGAATAACAGGGGATGGGAGCCCCCAGGGATGCAGGGGCTGGAGCAGTGGGAGATCCCAGGGGTGCAGGGAATAGAGCAATGGGAGACCCCAAGGATGAAGGGACTGGAATATTGGGGCACAGGAGACCCCAGGGATGCAGGGGATGGAATAGCCAAGGCATGAGAGACCCCAGGATGTAGGAAATGGAATAATGGGGGGGGTGGGAGACCCCCAGGATGCAGGAGATGGAAAAACAGGGAATGGGAGCCCCCAAGGATGCAGGGGATGGAATAACAGGGAATGGGGGGCCCCAGGGATGCAGGGACTGGAATAATGGGGTACAGCAGATCCCAGGGATGCAGGGGATGGAGTGAAGGGGACCCCAAAGATGCACAGGATGGAATAACAAAGTGTGGGAGCCCCCAGGGATGCAGGGGATGGAATAACAGGGAATGGGATCTCCCAGGGACGCAGGGGCCGCAGCACGGGTGTGTTGCCGACCCCCCCAGGGACTCCCCGATGCGGTGCCACCAGCGCCCCGGGTGCCACCGAGGGACACCCCCCCCTTCCCCTCAGCCCCACCCGGAGCGGGGCCCGGCTCACCCTTGGCCCTGGCGACGGCCACGGTGCGGAGCAGGGTGGCCCGGAGGCCGCCCAGGCGGGACTCGGTGGCCCTGCGCTGCTCCTCGCCGCGGGCCAGCTCGGCCTCCAGGCCCTGGGCTCGGCCCTGCGCGGCGCTGAGCCGCAGCCCCAGCTCGGCCACCTCGGCCCGAGCCGCCTCCACCTTCAGCTGCAGGTTCCGCGCGTCCGCCAGCAGCTTCTTCTCGTGGCCCCGCGCCTCCTCCAGGCTGCGCGCCAGCTCCTGCTCCCGCTGCCGGGAGCGCTGCTCCGCCGCCGCCAGGCGCTGCTGCAGCCGCTGCAGCTGCGGGAGAGGGACCGGGGAGGGGAGTGAGGGGAGAGGGGGAACGGGGGGGGAATGTGGGGAAAGGGGGGGGGAATGTGGGGAAGGGGGTGGGGATGTGGGGAAGGGGGTGGGATGTGGGGAAAGGGGGGGGGGGTGGGAATGTGGGGAAAGGGGGTGGGAGGGATGGGGATGTGGGATGGAGTGGGGAGAGCGGAGACCCGGGGATGGGGGTCACAGGGAACCCCAGGGATGTGGGGAGGGGGCAGTGGAGTCCGGACCCCCCAGGGATGTGGGGAGGGGGCAACAGGAACGCCCAGGGATTCAGAGAGGGGACAATGGGGTCACAGGGATATGGGAGGGGGGGCAATGGGAACCCCAGGGATGTGGGGATGGGGCAAGTGGGGGTCAGGGGGGGGGGGCAGTGGGTCACAGGGAATTCCAGGATGTGGGGATGGGGCAATGGGAACCCCAGGGATGTGGGGAGGGGGCAATGGGAATCCTCAGGGATGTGGGGAGGGGGCAATGGGAATCCCAGGAATATGGGGATGGGGCAGTGGGGCAATGGGAACCCCAGGGATGCAGAAGAGGGGGCAATGGGAACCTTGGGGATGTGGGGATGGAGCAATGGGGCAACGGGAACCCCAGGAATGTGGGGAGGGGTCACAGGGAACCCCCAGGCATGTGGGGAGGGGGCAATGGGAATCCCCAGGGATGCGGGGAGGGGGGCAATGGGAACCCCAGGGATGTGGGGAGGGGTCACAGGGAACCCCAGGGATGTGGGGAGGGGGCAATGGGAATCCCAGGGATGTGGGGAGGGGGCAATGGGAACCCCCAGGGATATGGGGAGGGGGCAATGGGAACCCCAGGGATGTGGGGAGGGGTCACAGGAACTCCCAGGGATGTGGGGAGGGGTCACAGGGAACCCCCAGGGATATGGGGAGGGGGCAATGGGGTCACAGGGATGTGGGGAGGTGACAATGGGGTCACAGGGATGTGGGGAGGTGACAATGGGGTCACAGGGATGCAGAGGAGGGGACAGTGGGGTCACAGGGATGTGGGGAGGGGGCAATGGGAACCCCAGGGATGTGGGGAGGGGGCAATGGGAACCCCAGGGATGCAGAAGAGGGGACAATGGGGTCACAGGGATGTGGGGAGGGGGCAGTGGGAACCCCGGGAATGTGGGGAGGGGGCAATGGGAACCCCCAGGGACACCGGACACCACAGCAATGCCACAAGAGGGGACAGCTATGTCCCGAGGGGACAGGGCCACCCCCAGACTGCCAGCTCCGGGGGCACGGGGACACTTGGGGACAGCCCTGGCGGGCTCTCGGGGCTCCCTCACCTCCTTCCTGGCCGCCTCTGTGTGATGTGGGGAGGGGGCAATGGGAACCCCAGGGATGTGGGGAGGGGGCAATGGGAATCCCCAGGGATGTGGGGAGGGAGCAATGGGAACTCCCAGGGATATGGGGAGGGGGTAATGGGGTCACAGGGATGCAGAGGAGGGGACAGTGGGGTCACAGGGGCGTGGGGAGGGGGCAATGGGAACCCCAGGGATGTGGGAAGGGGCAGTGGGAACCCCCAGGGATGCAGAAGAGGGGACAATGGGGTCACAGGGATGTGGGGAGGGGGCAATGGGGTCACAGGGAATCCCGGGGATGTGGGGATGGAGCAAAGGGGCAACGGGAACCCCAGATGGGGCAGTGGGGTCACAGGGACCAGCTACGCCCCGAGGGGACAGGGCCACACTTGGGGACAGCCCTGGCGGGCTCTCGGGGCTCCCTCACCTCCTTCCTGGCCGCCGGGGTGCGATGTGGGGAGGGGGCAATGGGAACCCCCAGGGATATGGGGAGGGGGCAGTGGGAACTCCAGGGATGCAGAGGAGGGGACAGTGGGGTCACAGGGATGTGGGGAGGGGCAATGGGGTCACAGGGATATGGGGAGGGGTCACAGGGAACCCCCATACACACAGCCCAGCCAGCTCCGGGGGCACAGGGACACTTGGGGACAGCCCTGGCGGGCTCTCGGGGCTCCCTCACCTCCTTCCTGGCCGCCTCGGTGCCGGCCTCGCTCTCCAGCACCTTCTGCCGCAGGCCCGAGGCCTCGCGGCGGCTGCGCTGCTCGCGCTGCTCCCCGCGGGCCGCCCGCGCCTGCAGCTCCCGCAGCTCCCGGCCCCGGCGGCTGCTCTCGGTGTCCAGCTCCGTCACCTGCCCCGGCAGCGCCCGCGGGTCGGGGCCGGCCGGGCCGGGCGGGCTCAGGGACACCGGCCCCGCTGGCCCCTCTGGCCCCGCTGGCCCTACTCGGTGCCACCCCCGCTGTCCCCGCGGGCACTGCTCGGTGCCACCAGCCCCGCTGTCCCCGCTGTCCCTGCCCGGTGTCACCCCCATTGCCCCTGCTGTCCCCGCTGTCACTGCTCGGTGTCACCCCCGCTGTCCCCGCTGTCCCTGCCCGGTGTCACCAGCCCCACTGTCCCTGCCCGGTGCCAGCCCCGTTGTCCCTGCTGTCCCCGCGGGCACTGCTCGGTGCCACCAGCCCCGCTGTCCCTGCCCGGTGCCACCCCCGCTGTCCTTGCCCGGTGCCAGCCCCGCTGTCCCTGCTGTCCCCGCTGTCCCTGCCCGGTGTCACCCTCGCTGTCCCCGCTGTCCCTGCCCGGTGCCACCCCCGCTGTCCCCGCTGTCCCCGCTGTCCCTGCCCGGTGCCACCCCCGCTGTCCCCGCTGTCCCCGCGGGCACTGCTCGGTGTCACCCCCATTGTCCCCGCTGTCCCCGCTGTCACTGCCCGGTGTCACCCCTGCTGTCCCCACTGTCCCCGCTGTCCCCGCGGGCACTGCTCGGTGCCACCAGCCCTGCTGTCCCCGCTGTCCCCACTGTCCCCGCTGTCCCCGCGGGCACTGCTCCGTGCCACCAGCCCCGTTGGCCCTGCCCGGTGTCACCCCCATTGTCCCCGCTGTCCCCGCTGTCTCTGCCCGGTGTCACCCCCGCTGTCCCCGCTGTCCCCGCTGTCCCTGCCCGGTGTCACCCTCGCTGTCCCCGCTGTCCCCGCTGTCCCTGCCCGGTGTCATCAGCCCCGCTGTCCCCGCTGTCCCCGCTGTGCCTGCCCGGTGCCACCCCCGCTGTCCCCGCTGTCCCCGCGGGCACTGCTCGGTGTCACCCTCGCTGTCCCCGCTGTCCCCGCTGTCCCCGCCCGGTGCCACCAGCCCCGCTGTCCCCGCTGTCACTGCCCGGTGTCACCCCCGGTGTCACCCCCGCTGTCCCTGCTGTCCCTGCTCGGTGCCACCAGCCCCGCTGTCCCTGCTGTCCCTGCCCTGTGTCACCCTCGCTGTCCCCGCTGCCCCTGCCCGGTGCCACCCTCGCTGTCCCCGGTGTCCCCGTTGTCCCCGCTGTCCCCGGTGTCACCCCCGCTGTCTCCACTGTCCCTGCCCGCTGTCCCCGCTGTCCCCGCTGTCCCTGCCCGGTGCCACCCCCGCTGTCCCCGCTGTCCCCGGTGTCACCCCCGCTGTCCCCGCTGTCCCTGCCCGGTGTCACCCCCGCTGTCCCCGCTGTCCCCGGTGCCAGCCCCGCCGTCCCCGGCTGACCTGGCGCCGCAGCTCCTGCAGCTCCCGCCGGCTCTCCAGCCGGGCTCGCTCCAGGCCCCGCAGCGCCGCCCGCAGCTCCGACACCTCCCGCTCGGCCGCCGCCCGCGCCGCCTCCAGCAGCGCCAGCCGCTGCTCCTTGTCCTCCCCGGAGCGCTTCAGGCTGCGGGGAGAGGCGGCTGCCAGCGCCCGGGGGGGGGCGGCGTGCCCCGGCCCCGCTGTGCCCACCCTGTGACCCCCCTGTGCCCCCGCTGTGTCCCCGCTGTGCCCCCGCTGTGCCCACCCTGTGCCCACCCCGTGTCCCCTCCCCAGCCCCAGCTGTGCCCACCCCGTGTCCCCCCGGCCCCCGCTGTGCCCACCCCGTGTCCCCGCTGTGCCCACCCCGTGTCCCCTCGGACCCCGCTGTGCCCCCGCTGTGTCCCCGCTGTGCCCCCGCTGTGTCCACCCCGTGTCCCCTCGGGCCCCCCTGTGCCCACCCCGTGTCCCCTCCCCAGCCCCCGCTGTCCCCACCCCGTGTCCCCCCCCAGCCCCCACTGTGCCCACCCCGTGTCCCCCCGGCCCCCGCTGTGCCCACCCCGTGTCCCCCCCCAGCCCCCGCTGTGCCCACCCCGTGTCCCCGCTGTGCCCACCCCGTGTCCCCCCAGACCCCGCTGTGCCCACCCCGTGTCCCCGCTGTGCCCACCCCGTGTCCCCGCTGTGCCCACCCCGTGTCCCCTCGGGCCCCGCTGTGCCCCCGCTGTGCCCCCGCTGTGCCCACCCCGTGTCCCCCCCCAGCCCCCGCTGTGCCCCCGCTGTGCCCCCGCTGTGCCCACCCCGTGTCCCCTCCCCGGACCCCGCTGTGCCCACCCCGTGTCCCCCCCCAGCCCCCGCTGTGCCCACCCCGTGTCCCCCCCAGCCCCCGCTGTGTCCCCGCTGTGCCCACCCCGTGTCCCCCCTCCCCAGCCCCAGCTGTGCCCACCCCGTGTCCCCTCCCCGGTCCCCGCTGTGCCCACCCCGTGTCCCCCCCAGCCCCCGCTGTGCCCACCCCGTGTCCCCTCCCCAGCCCCCGCTGTGCCCACCCCGTGTCCCCTCCCCGGTCCCCGCTGTGCCCACCCCGTGTCCCCCCCAGCCCCCCCTGTGCCCACCCCGTGTCCCCTCCCCAGCCCCCGCTGTGCCCACCCCGAGCCCCCGCTGTGCCCACCCCGTGTCCCCTCGGACCCCGCTGTGCCCACCCTGTGCCCACCCCGTGTCCCCCCGGCCCCCGCTGTGCCCACCCCGTGTCCCCTCCCCGGCCCCCGCTGTGCCCACCCCGTGTCCCCTCCCCGGCCCCCGCTGTGCCCACCCCGTGTCCCCTCGGACCCCGCTGTGCCCCCGCTGTGCCCACCCCGTGTCCCCTCGGACCCCGCTGTGCCCACCCTGTGCCCACCCCGTGTCCCCCCGGCCCCCGCTGTGCCCACCCCGTGTCCCCGCTGTGCCCACAATGTGCCCACCCCGTGTCCCCTCGGACCCCTCTGTGCCCACCCCGTGTGCCCCCAGCCCCCGCTGTGCCCCCGCTGTGCCCACCCCGTGTCCCCCCCCAGCCCCCCCTGTGCCCACCCCGTGTCCCCCCCCAGCCCCCCCCTGTGCCCACCCCGTGTCCCCCCGGCCCCCGCTGTGCCCACCCCGTGTCCCCTCCCAGCCCCCGCTGTGCCCCCCCCGTGTCCCCCCCCAGCCCCCGCTGTGCCCACCCCGTGTCCCCCCGGCCCCCGCTGTGCCCCCGCTGTGCCCACCCCGAGTCCCCCCGGTCCCAGCTGTGCCCACCCCGTGTCCCCGCTGTGCCCACCCCGTGTCCCCCCTCCAGCCCCCGCTGTGCCCACCCCGTGTTCCCCCCGGCCCCCGCTGTGCCCCCGCTGTGCCCACCCCGTGTCCCCCCTCCCCAGCCCCCGCTGTGCCCACCCCGTGTCCCCCCTCCCCAGCCCCCGCTGTGCCCACCCTGTGCCCACCCCGTGTCCCCTCGGACCCCTCTGTGCCCACCCCGTGTGCCCCCAGCCCCCGCTGTGCCCCCGCTGTGCCCACCCCGTGTCCCCTCCCCAGCCCCCGCTGTGCCCACCCCGTGTCCCCTCGGGCCCCGCTGTGCCCCCGCTGTGCCCCCGCTGTGCCCACCCCGTGTCCCCTCCCCAGCCCCCGCTGTGCCCACCCCGTGTCCCCCCCCAGCCCCCGCTGTGCCCACCCCGTGTCCCCTCCCCGGCCCTCGCTGCGCCCACCCCGTGTCCCCTCCCCAGCCCCAGCTGTGCCCACCCCGTGTCCCCCCATCACTCCCAACTCCCGCGTCTCCCAGCTCGGACATTCCCTCCCCTGAGCAGCCCCCCCTCAAACCCCAGGGGATGTGGGGATGGGGCAGTGGGGTCACAGGGAACCCCAGGGATGTGGGGAGGAGGCAATGGGGTCACAGGAACCCCAGATGGAGCAATGGGGTCACAGAGACCCCAGGAATGTGGGGGATGGGGCAGTGGGGTCACAGGAACCCCGGGGATGTGGGGAGGGGGCAATGGGGCAATGGGAACCCCAGGGGATGTGGGGATGGAGAAATGGGAACCCCAGGGGATGTGGGGAGGGGGCAGTGGGGTCACAGGAACCCCAGGGATTTGGGGAGGGGGCAGTGGGGTCACAGGGAACCCCGGGGATGTGGGGATGGAGCAATGGGGTCCCAGGGATATGGGGAGGGGGCAATGGGGGTCACAGGAACCCCAGATGGAGCAGTGGGGTCCCAGGGCACCCCCCCAGGGGATGTGGGGTCCCAGGGCACCCCCCAGGGGATGTGGGGATGGAAAAATGGGAACCCCAGGGATGTGGGGAAGGGGCAGTGGGGTCACAGGAACCCCAGATGGAGCAGTGGGGTCACAGGAACCCCGGGGATGTGGGGATGGAGCAATGGGGTCCCAGGGCACCCCCCAGGGGATGCGGGGAAGGGGCAGTGGGGTCCCAGGGCAGCCCCCAGGGGATGCGGGGTCCCAGGGCAGCCCCCAAGGGATGCAGGGATGGGGCAGTGGGGTCCCAGGGCACCCCCCAGGGATGTGGGGAGGGGGCAGTGGGGTCACAGGGCACCCCAAATGGAGCAGTGGGGTCCCAGGGCAGCCCCCCCTGCCTCCCTGCCGCGTTCCCGCACCTGATGCGCTCGCCCTCGGCGCGCCGCAGGGCCGCCCGCAGCTCCTCGTTGGAGCGCTGCAGCGCCTCCTTCTCCCGGGCCGCATCGCCCAGCGCCCGCCGCGCCTCCTGCGCCCTCCGCCGCTCGCTGTCGCGACTCTCGCGATCCTCGCGGGCCTCTCGCTGCGCCTCCAGCAGCTCCCGCCGCGCCGCCGCCCGCGCCTCCGCGCCCGCCCGCAGCTGCGCCCGCGCCTCCTCCGCCTGCCCGCAGGTGCGACTTTGGGGTGAGGGGGGGATTTATTTTTTTGGGGGGGGGGTTTTAAAGGGGTTTTGGGGGCGCGGGGGGTGCGGGGCTGACCTCCCGCAGGGCGCTGTCCCGCTGCTCCCGCAGCGCCCGCGCCTCCCGCTGGTGTCCCAGCGCCGCCTCCTCCGCCCGCGCCCGCAGCGAGCGCAGCTCCGCCGCCAGGCCCTGCCCGGGGGGCATCGTGGGGATCCCCCCCTGAACCGCGGGGGTCCCGGGGGGCGGCACGGCAGGGGAGGGGGACCCGGAGATAGGGGGGAAATGGGGATGGGTCCCAGTGATGGGGAGAAGTGAGGATGGGTTCCAGTGATGGGGGACAGTGGGGATGGATCTCAATGATGGGGGGCAGTGGGGATGGGTCCCAGGAAGCAGGGGAGAGTGGGGGTGGGTCCCAGAGAAGATGGGGGGACAGTGGGGGTGGGTTCCAGTGATGGGGGGCAGTGGGAATGGGTCCCAGAGAAGATGGGGGGCAGTGGGGATGGGTACCAGTGATGGGGGGGGCAATGGGGATGGGTCTCAATGATGGGGGGCAGTGGGAATGGGTCCCAGAGAAAAGGGGGGAACAGTGGGGATGGGTGCCACTGATGGGGGGACAGTGGGGATGGGTCTCAGTGATGGGGGGCAGTGGGGAAGGGTCCAGAACAGATGGGGGGCAGTGGGGGTGGGTCTCAATGATGGGGGGACAGTGGGGAAGGGTCCCATGATGCGGGGGGGCGATGGGGAGGGGGCCAGAGAAGATGGGGGGCAGTGGGGATGGGTTCTGGGAAGAGGGGGGACAGTGGGGATGGGTCACAGAAGGAGGGGGGGGACAGTGGGGGTAGGTCCTGAGAAGATGGGGGGCAATGGGGATGGGTGCCAGTGATGGGGGGCAATGGGGATGGGTCCCGGGACGAGGGGGGACAATGGGGATGGGTCCAGAACAGATGGGGGGCAGTGGGGGTGGGTCCCATGATGGGGGGCAGTGGGCAAGGGTCCCAGAAAGGCGGGGGGGGGACAGTGGGGGTGGGTCCTGGGAAGAGGGGGACAGTGGGGAAGGGTCCCAGAGAAGATGGGGGGACAGTGGGGGTGGGTCCCATGATGGGGGAACAGTGGGGGTGGGTCCAGAGAAGACGGGGGGCAATGGGGATGGATGCCAGAGAAAGGGGGGGCAGTGGGGATGGGTCTCAATGATGGGGGGCAGTGGGGAAGGGTCCTGGGAAGAGGGGGGACAGTGGGGGTGGGTCCCAGAAAGAGGGGGGGACATGGGGATGGGTCCAGAACAGATGGGGGGCAGTGGGGGTGGGTCCCAGTGATGGGGGGCAGTGGGGATGGGTCCTGGGAAGAGGGGGGACAGTGGGGGTGGGTGACAGAAGGGGGGGGGGGACAGTGGGGGTGGGTCCTGAGAAGATGGGGGGCAGTGGGGATGGGTCTCAATGATGGGGGGCAGTGGGAATGGGTCCCAGGAAGCGGGGGGACAGTGGGGGTGGGTCCCGGGAAGAGGGGGGACACTGGGGGTGGGTCCTGGGAAGCGGGGGGACAGTGGGGGTGGGTCCCAGGAAGTGGGGGGCAGTGGGAGTGGGTCCCAGAAAGAGGGGGGGACAATGGGGATGGGTCCAGAACAGATGGGGGGACAGTGGGGGTGGGTCTCAGAGAAAGAGGGACAGTGGGGTGGGTCCTGGGAAGAGGGGGGACAATGGGGCTGGGTCCCAGAGAAAGGGGGGACAGTGGGGATGGGTGACAGAAGGAGGGGGGGGGACAGTGGGGAAGGGTCCCAGAAAGGGGGGGACAGTGGGGGTGGGTCCTGTGAAGATGGGGGGCAATGGGTGTGGGGGTGGGTCCCGGGACAAGGGGGACCCCACCGGTCAGTGGGGATGGGTCCCAGAAAGTGTGTGGGGGGGGTGGATCTCAATGATGGGGGGCAGTGGGAATGGGTCCCAGGAAAAGAGGACAATGGGGATGGGTCCTGGGAAGATGGGGGGACAGTGGGGGTGGGTCCCAGAAAGCTGGGGGGACATGGGGATGGGTCCAGAACAGATGGGGGGCAGTGGGGGTGGGTCTCAATGATGGGGGGACAGTGGGGGTGGGTCCAGAACAGATGGGGGGCAGTGGGGGTGGGTCTCAATGATGGGGGGACAGTGGGGAAGGGTCCCATGATGGGGGGGAGCGGTCGGGAGGGGGCCAGAGAAGATGGGGGGACAGTGGGGGTGGGTCTCAGAGAAAGGGGGGACAGTGGGGGTGGGTTCCAGTGATGGGGGGCAGTGGGGATGGGTCTCAATGATGGGGGGGACAGTGGGGAAGGGTCCCAGAAAGAGGGGGGGACACGGGGATGGGTCCTGGGAAGAGGGGGGACAGTGGGGGTGGGTCCCAGAAAGGGGGGACAATGAGGATGGGTTCCAGTGATGGGGGGCAGTGGGAATGGGTCCCAGAGAAGATGGGGGTCAGTGGGAGTGGATCTCAATGATGGGGGGCAGTGGGAATGGGTCCCAGGAAGTGGGGGACAGTGGGGATGGGTCCTGGGAAGATGGGGGGACATGGGGATGGGTCCAGAACAGATGGGGGGCAGTGGGGATGGGTCTCAATGATGGGGGGACAGTGGGGAAGGGTTCCATGATGGGGGGGGGCGATGGGGAGGGGGCCAGAGAAGATGGGGGGCAGTGGGGGTGGGTTCTGGGAAGAGGGGGGACAGTGGGGGTGGGTCCTGAGAAGATGGGGGGCAGTGGGGATGGGTCTCAATGATGGGGGACAGTGGGGATGGGTCCCAGGAAGAGGGGACAGTGGGGGTGGGTCCTGAGAAGATGGGGGGCAATGGGGATGGATCTCAATGATGGGGGGCAGTGGGAATGGGTCCCAGGAAGCGGGAGGACAGTGGGGGTGGGTCCCAGAAAGAGGGGGGGACATGGGGGTGGGTCCAGAACAGATGGGGGGACAGTGGGGGTGGGTCCCAGAGAAAGGGGGGACATGGGGATGGGTGCCAGTGATGGGGGGCAATGGGGATGGGTCCAGAACAGATGGGGGGCAGTGGGGGTGGGTGCCAGAGAAGATTGGGGGCAATGGGGATGGGTCCCAATGATAGGGGGGCACTGGGGGTGGATCCTGGGACAAGGGGGACCCCACTGGTCAGTGGGGCTGGGTCTCAGAGAAAGGGGGGACAGAGGGGACAATGGGGTTTGGGAAGAGGGGGGACAGTGGGGCTGGGTCCCAATGATAGGGGGACAGTGGGGGTGGGTCACAGAAGGAGGGGGGGACAGTGGGGGTGGGTCCTGGGACAAGGGGGACCCCACCGGTCAGTGGGGGTGGGTCCTGGAAAGGGGGGACAGAGGGGGCAATGGGGTTTGGGAAGAGGGGGGACAGTGGGGGTGGGTCCCAGAAAGGTGGGGGGGGACAGTGGGGGTGGCAGGGGGACAGCCAGGGACTGGGGGGTGACAGGGGGGACGCCCAGGGACTGGAGGGTGGCAGAGGGGACAGCCAGGGACTGGGGGGTGACAGAGGGGATGTCCAGGAGCTGGGGGGTGGCAGGGGGGACACCCAGGGACTGGGGGGTGACAGAGGGGATGTCCAGGAGCTGGGGGGTGGCAGGGGGGACACCCAGGAGCTGAGGGGTGACAGAGGGGACACCCAGGGACTGGGGGGTGACAGGGGGACACCCCACTGTGGGTGGCTGCAGTAGGAGGGGACACTTTGGCTGTGGGGGGTGGCACTGAGGGGACACACCTGGGCACGGGGGTGGCACTGAGGGGACACACCTGGGCACGGGGGTGGCAGTGGGGGGACACACCTGGGCACGGGGGTGGCACTGAGGGGACACACCTGGGCACGGGGTGGCACTGAGGGGACACACCTGGGCACGGGAGTGGCAGTGGGGGGGACACACCTGGGCACGGGGTGGCACTGAGGGGACACACCTGGGCACGGGGTGGCAGTGGGGGGGACACACCTGGGCACGGGGTGGATCTGAGGGGACACACCTGGGCACGGGGGTGGCAGTGAGGGGACACACCCGGGCACGGGGGTGGCAGTGAGGGGACACACCTGGGCACGGGGGTGGCAGTGGGGGGACACTTTGGCCGTGGGGGTGGCAGTGAGGGGACACACCTGGGCACGGGGGTGGCAGTGGGGGGACACACCTGGGCACGGGAGTGGCACTGAGGGGACACACCTGGGCACGGGAGTGGCACTGAGGGGACACACCTGGGCACGGGGGTGGCAGTGGGGGGACACACCTGGGCACGGGGGTGGCAGTGGGGGGGACACACCTGGGCACGGGGGTGGCAGTGGGGGGACACACCTGGGCACGGGGTGGCACTGAGGGGACACACTTGGGCACGGGGGTGGCACTGAGGGGACACACCTGGGCACGGGGGTGGCAGTAGGGGGACACACCTGGGCACGGGAGTGGCACTGAGGGGACACACCTGGGCACGGGGGTGGCAGTGGGGGGGACACACCTGGGCACAGGGGTGGCAGTGGGGGGGACACACCTGGGCACGGGGGTGGCACTGAGGGGACACTTTGGCCGTGGGGGGTGGCACTGAGGGGACACACCTGAGCACGGGGTGGCACTGAGGGGACACACCTGGGCACGGGGGTGGCAGTGGGGGGACACACCTGGGCACGGGGGTGGCACTGAGGGGACACACCTGGGCACGGGGTGGCACTGAGGGGACAGTTTGGCCGTGGGGGGTGGCACTGAGGGGACACTTTGGCCGTGGGGGGTGGCAGTGGGGGGACACACCTGGGCACGGGGTGGCAGTGAGGGGACACACCTGGGCACGGGGGTGGCAGTGAGGGGACACACCTGGGCACGGGGGTGGCAGTGGGGGCTCTGTGTCCCCCCCGGGTGGCACGGGGACCCCCCAGCCCCAGCCCAGCCCCACCTGCTCCCGCTCCTGGTGGCCGCTGGCCTCCTGCCGCCGCCGCTCCAGCTCGGCCCGGGCCTCGGCCAGGCTCCGCTGCAGCCCGGACAGGGAGGCGGACAGGGCAGCGCGTTCCTCCTGCTGCTCCTGCTGCTCCTGCAGCGCCTGCGGGGACACCGGGGACATGGGGACATGGGGACATGGGGACAGGGGGACATGGGGACAGGGGGACAGGGGGACATGGGGACATGGGGACAGGGAGGCGGCCAGGGCGGCGCGTTCCTCCTGCTGCTCCTGCTGCTCCTGCAGCGCCTGCGGGGACAGGGGGACATGGGGACAGGGGAGTGACACAGGGACATGGGGACATGGGGACAGCAGGGACACATGGGGACACATGGGGACATGGGGACACGTGGGGACGGGGGGACACCGGAGGGACATGGGGACATGGGGGGGACATGGGGACATGGGGACAGGAAGGCGGCCAGGGCAGCGCGCTGCTCCCACCGCTCCCACTGCTCCTGCAGCGCCTGCGGGGACATGGGGACACGGGGGGGACATGGGGACATGGGAGTGACACAGGGACATGGGAGTGACACAGGGACATGGGGACATGGGGACATGGGGTGGGACAGGGACCCAGCCAGGGCAGCGCGTTCCTCCTGCTGCTCCTGCTGCTCCTGCAGCGCCTGCGGGGACAGGGGAGTGACACAGGGACATGGGAGTGACACAGGGACATGGGGACATGGGGACATGGGGACACATGGGGACATGGGGACAGGGAGGCAGCCAGGGCAGCGCGCTGCTCCCGCTGCTCCTGCAGCGCCTGCGGGGACATGGGAGTGACACAGGGACATGGGGACAGGGGGACATGGGGACACGTGGGGGGACATGGGGACATGGGGACATGGGGACATGGGGACAGGGAGGCGGCCAGGGCAGCGCGCTGCTCCTGCTGCTCCTGCTGCTCCTGCAGCGCCTGCGGGGACAGGGGGACACCGGGGGGATATGGGGACATGGGGACAGGGGGACACCGGGGGGATATGGGGACACCGGGGGACATGGGGACATGGGGACAGGGAGCCGGCCAGGGCAGCGCGCTGCTCCTGCTGCTCCCGCTGCTCCCGCTGCTCCCGCTGCTCCTGCAGCGCCTGTGGGGACACCGGGGGGACGTGGGGACAGGGACAGGGACATGGAGACATGGGGACATGGGGACACTGGGGACATGGGGACATGGGGACATGGGGACACCGGGGGGACATGGGGACATGGGAACAGAGGGACAGGGGGACAGGGGGGACATAGGAACAGGGGGACACGGGGGGGACATGAGGACGGGGGGACATGGAGACAGGGGGTGGCACAGGGACGGGGGAACACGGAGGTGGCACAGGTGACACGGAGGTGGCACAGGTGACACAGGGGTGGCACAGGGGGACACGGGGGGACACGGGGGTGGCACAGGGGGACACGGAGGTGGCACGGGGGTGGCACAGGTGACACAGGGGTGGCACAGGTGACACAGGGGTGGCACGGGGGTGGCACGGGTGACACGGGGGTGGCACAGGTGACACGGGGGTGGCACAGGTGACACAAGGGTGGCACAGGGGGACACGGGGGTGACACGGGGGTGGCACAGGTGACACAAGGGTGGCACAGGGGGACACGGGGGTGGAACGGGGGTGGCACAGGTGACACAGGGGTGGCACAGGTGACACAAGGGTGGCACAGGGGGACACGGGGGTGACACGGGGGTGGCACAGGGGGACACGGAGGTGGCACGGGGGTGGCACAGGTGACACAGGGTGACACGGGGGTGGCACAGGGGTGGCACAGGTGACACGGGGGTGGCACAGGGGGACACGGAGGTGACACGGGGTGGCACAGGTGACATGGGGGTGACACAGGTGACACGGGGGGACACAGGGGTGGCACAGGTGACACGGGGGTGACACGGAGGTGGCACAGGGGGACACGGGGGTGGCACAGGTGACACGGGGGTGGCACGGGGGTGGCACAGGGGGACACAGGGGTGGCACAGGTGACATGGGGGTGACACAGGTGACACGGGGGGACACAGGGGTGGCACAGGTGACACGGGGGTGGCACGGGGGTGGCACAGGTGACACGGGGGTGGCACAGGTGACACCCACCTGCTGCTCCTCGCTCTGGCGCTGCTCCCGCGCCGCCGCCAGCTCGGCCAGCAGCTCATCGTGCTCCTGCAGCAGCCGGGCCTGCTCGGCCTGCAGCTCCTCCTGCCGGCCCCGGGACCCCAAAACCAGCAGGGAACCCCAAAAATTCATCATTGAACCCCCAAAAACCAGCAGGGAACCCCCAAACATCACCAGTGAACCCCCAAAACCAGCAGGGAACCCCAAAAACCAGCAGTGAACCCCAAAAACCGGCAGGGAACCCCAAAAATTCATCAGTGAGCCCCAAAAACAAGCAGGGAACCCCAAAAACCAGCAGTGAGCCCCAAAAACCAGCAGGGAACCCCAAAAACCAGCAGGGAACCCCAAAAATCATCAGTGAGCCCCAAAAACCAGCAGGGAACCCCAAAAACCAGCAGTGAACCCCCAAAACCAGCAGGGAACCCCAAAACCAGCAGGGAACCCCAAAACCAGCAGGGAACCCCAAACATCACCAGCGAGCCCCAAAAATCGTCATTGAGCCCCCAAAATCAACACGTGCATCAAAAATCAGCTCTGCACCCCCAAAAACCTACATTGCACCCCCAAAATCAACCCTGTTCCCCAATAACCGACGCGGTGCCCCAACAATCCATCCTTGAAAGCCCCCAAAATCACCGTCACACCCTAAAAAACTCTGAAAACACTCCCACTGCCGTGCCCCCAGACCCCCCCCGCCGTGCCCCCAGACCCCCCCGGCCCCGCGCCCCCCGGCCCCGCGCCCCCCGCACCTTCTCCCGCTGCAGCTGCTCGAGCTGCTCCCGGTGCTGCTCCCGGTGCCGGTCCCGGTGCTGCTCCCGGTGCCGGTCCCCGCCGCTCTGCAGCGCTGCGCTCGCCGCCGCCGCCGCCTGGAGCCGCTCCCGCTGCTCCTGATCCCGCTCCTGTCGCGCCACGGCCAGCTCGGCTGCGACAGGGACAGGGGACAGATTGGTCAGGGGACAGATTGGACAGGGGACAGGGGACAGCCCGGACAGGGGACAGGGGACAGCCCTGCACAGGGACAGCCCGGACATGGGACAGAGGACAGACTGGTCAGGGGACAAGGGACAGACCAGTCAGGGACAGACCAGTCAGGGACAGATCAGTCAGGGACAGATCAGTCAGGGACAGGGGACAGCGCGGTCAGGGGACAGCCCCGCACAGGGGACAGCCCAGTAATGGGGACAGCCCGGACAGGGGACACGGGGACAGCACGGTCAGGGACACTCCCGGACATGTGACATCCCTGACACAGGGACAACCCCAGACACAGGGACAGCCCTGGACACAGGGACAGCGCAGTCAGGGACAGCCCAGACAGGGAACAAACTGGTCAGGGGACATGGGACAGATCAGTCAGGGGACAGCACGGTCAGGGGACAGCTCGGTCAGGGGACAGCTCGGTCAGGGACAGCCCCGGTAATGGGGACATCCCCAACACGGGACAGCCCCAGTAATGGACATCCCCACCATAGAACACCCCACAATGGGACACCCCCAGACATGGGGACAGCCCACCATGGGACACTCTCAGTCATGGGGACAGCCCACCATGGGACACCCCATCATGGGACACCCCATAGTGGGACACCCGTCAGTCACGGGACACTCCACCCACCATGGGACACTCTCAGTCATGGGGACAACCCCAAGCCAATGGGGACACGCCACTCACAGGGACACCCCTCAGTCACGGGGACACCCCCAGACATGGGGACACCCTCAGCCATGGGGACAGCCCACAATGGGACACCCCACAGTGGGACACCCCATAGTGGGACACCCGTCAGTCATGGGACACTCCACCCACCATGGGACACCCCCAGACATGGGGACACGTCCCCCCAGTAATGGGGACATCTCACCATGGGCACCCCCAGTCATGGGGACACCCCGCAGTCACGGGGCCAACCCAAGCCAGTGGGGACCCACCAGTCACCGGGGACAACTCCAGCTGGTGGGGACACCCCCAAGGCACGGGGACAGCGCCTGTCCATGGGGAAAGGTGGATGGAGCTGGGGATGGGATGGGGATGGTTGGTGAAGATGGAGATGACAGAGACGAGGATGAAGATGGGGATGGATGGGGATGGATGGGGATGAGGATGAAGATGGATGTGATGGATGGAGATGGATGGTGAAGATGGAGATGACAGAGATGAGGATGAAGATGGGGATGGGGATGAAGATGGGAATGAAGATGGGGATGAAGATTGGGGTGGATGGGGATGAGAATGAAGATGGAGATGACAGAGATGAGGATGAAGATGGGGATGAAGATGGGGATGGGGATGAAGATGGGGATGAAGATTGGGGTGGATGGGGATGAGAATGAAGATGGAGATGACAGAGATGAGGATGAAGATGGGGATGGATGGCGATAGGGGTGGATGGGGATGATGGATGGAGATGGTTGGTGAAGATGGAGATGACAGAGATGAAGATGAAGATGGGGATGGATGGGGATGGATGGAGATGGGGAAGAAGGTGGGGATGACAGAGATGAAGATGAAGATGGGGATGGATGGGGATGGGGATGAAGATGGAGATGACAGACAATAAAGATGGGGACGGATGGGGATGGATGGGGATGGGGATGAAGATGGATGTGATGGATGGAGATGGATGGTGAAGATGGAGATGACAGAGATGAGGACGAAGATGAGGATGGATGGGGATGGATGAAGATGGGGATGAAGATGGGGGTGGATGGGGATGGAGATGAAGATGGAGATGGCAGAGGATGAAGATGAGGATGGATGGGGATGGATGGAGATGGGGATGAAGATGGGGATGGATGGATGAGGATGAAGATGGAGATGACAGAGATGAAGATGAAGATGGGGGTGGATGGGGATGAGAGTGAAGATGGAGATGACAGAGGATGAAGATGGGGATGGATGGGGATGGATGGAGATGGGGATGAAGATGGGGATGATGGTTGGGCTGGAGCTGGGCATGGCCAGGCCGATGGGACACCCGAGGTTCTGGGAGGCCTCACCCTCCAGCGCCTCCTTGGCCTGGGTCAGTGTCCGGCCTTGGGCCTCCAGGTGCTGATTGCGGGCCTGGAGCTGGGCCAACTCCTGCTGCAGCTGGGACACGCTGCTCTCCAGCTCCTCCTTCTGCGACCTGCGGAGCGCCAGGTGTGGGGCTGGGGCTGCCCTGCACCCACCTGGACCCATCACACACCTGAACCCATCACACACCTGACCCCATCACACCTGAGCCCGGCACCCACCTGAGCCCATCCCTCACCTGAGCCCATCACACACCTGGGACCATCACACCTGGGACCATCACACACCTGGGACCATCACACCTGAGCCCATCACTCACCTGAGCCCATCACACACCTGGGCCCATCACACCTGGGACCATCACACACCTGGGACCATCACACCTGAGCCCATCACACCTGGGCCCATCACACCTGAGCCCATCACACACCTGGGCCCATCACATCTGAGCCCTGCACTCACCTGAGCCCATCACACCTGAGCCCATCACACCTGAGCCCATCACACACCTGGGCCCATCACATCTGAGCCCTGCACTCACCTGAACCCATCACACACCTGGGCTCATCCCTCACCTGAGCCCATCACACACCTGGGCCCATCACACCTGAACACATCACACCTGAGCCCATCACACACCCGAGCCCATCACACACCTGAGCCCATCACACACCTGAGCCCATCACTCACCTGAGTCCATCACTCACCTGAGCCCATCACACCTGAGCCCATCACACACCTGAGCCCATCACACCAGGGCCCATCACACACCTGGGCCCAGCACACCTGGGACCATCACACCTGGGACCATCACACACCTGGGCCCAGCACACCTGAGCCCATCACACCTGAGCCCATCACACCTGAGCCCATAACACCTGAACCCATCACACCTGAGCCCATCACACCTGAGCCCAGCACTCACCTCAGCCCATCACACACCTGGGCCCATCACACACCTGAGCCTGGCACTCACCTGAGCCCATCACACCTGAGCCTGGTACCCACCTGAGCCCATCACACCTGAGCCCATCACACACCTGAGCCCATCACACACCTGAGCCCATCACACACCTGAGCCCATCCCCTACCTGAGCCCATTACACCTGTACCCATCACACCTGAAACCATCACACACCTGAGCCCATCACACCTGAACCCATCACACCTGAGCCCATCACACACCTGAGCCCATCACACCTGAACCCATCACACACCTGAGCCCATCACACCTGAGCCCATCACACCTGAGCCCATCACTCACCTGAGCCCATCACACCTGGGCCCATCACACCTGGGCCCATCACACCTGGGCCCATCACACCTGAACCCATCACACCTGAGCCCATCACACCTGAACCCATCACACCTGGGCCCATCACACACCTGAGCCCATCACACCTGAGCCCATCACACCTGAGCCCATCACACCTGAGCCCATCACACACCTGAGCCCATCACACCTGAACCCATCACACCTGAGCCCATCACACCTGAGCCCATCACTCACCTGAGCCCATCACACACCTGAACCCATCACACCTGAGCCCGGTGCCCACCTGAGCCCGGCAGTCTCCCGCTGTTGGTGCCGCTGCCAGCGCTGCGCCGCCTCCAGGCGCACGGCCAGCCCGGCCCCGTCCTGAACCCATCACACCTGAACCCATCACACCTGAGCCAATCACACCTGAGCCCATCACACACCTGAGCCCCGCGGCCTCCCTCTGGCGGTGCCGCTGCTGGCGCTGCGCCGCCTCCAGGCGCACGGCCAGCCCGGCCCCATCCTGGGCCCATCACACCTGAACCCATCACACCTGAGCCCATCACACCTGAACCCATCACACACCTGAGCCCATCACACCTGAGCCCATCACACCTGGGCCCATCACACCTGAGCCCATCACACCTGAGCCCATCACACACCTGAACCCATCACACCTGAACCCATCACACCTGAGCCCATCACACACCTGAACCCATCACACCTGAGCCTGCATGCACCTGAGCCCATCACACCTGAGCCCATCACACCTGAGCCCATCACTCACCTGAACCCATCACACCTGAGCCCATCACACCTGAACCCATCACACACGTGAGCCCATCACTCACCTGAACCCATCACACCTGAGCCCATCACACCTGAACCCATCACACACCTGAGCCCATCACACACCTGAGCCCATCACACCTGAGCCCATTACACCTGAGCCCATCACACTTGAGCCCATCACACCTGAGCCCATCCCTCACCTGAGCCCATCACACCTGAGCCCATCACATCTGAACCCATCACACCTGGGCCCATCACACACCTGGGCCCATCACACCTGAGCCTGGCACTCACCTGAGCCCATCACACCTGAGCCTGGTACCCACCTGAGCCCATCACACACCTGAACCCATCACACCTGAACCCATCACACCTGAGCCCATCACACACCTGAACCCATCACACCTGAGCCTGCATGCACCTGAGCCCATCACACCTGAACCCATCACACACCTGAGCCCATCACTCACCTGAACCCATCACACCTGAGACCATCACACCTGAACCCATCACACACCTGAGCCCATCACTCACCTGAACCCATCACACCTGAGCCCATCACACCTGAACCCATCACACCTGAGCCCATCACACACCTGAGCCCATCACACACCTGAGCCCATCACACCTGAGCCCATTACACCTGAGCCCATCACACTTGAGCCCATCACACCTGAGCCCATCCCTCACCTGAGCCCATCACACCTGAGCCCATCACATCTGAACCCATCACACACCTGAGCCCATCACACACCTGAGCCCATCTCACACCTGAGCCCATCACACCTGAGCCCATCACACCTGAGCCCATCACACCTGAACCCATCACACCTGAGCCCATCACACCTGAACCCGGTGCCCACCTGAGCCCATCACACACCTGAGCCCATCACACCTGAGCCCATCACACCTGAGCCCATCACACCTGAGCCCGGTGCCCACCTGAGCCCATCCCTCACCTGAGCCCCGCGGCCTCCCGCTGTTGGTGCCGCTGCTGGCGCTGCGCCGCCTCCAGGCGCACGGCCAGCCCGGCCCCGTCCTGAACCCATCACACCTGAGCCCATTGCACCTGAGCCCATCACACCTGAGCCCATCACACCTGAGCCCATCACACCTGAACCCGGTGCCCACCTGAGCCCATCACACACCTGAGCCCATCACACCTGAGCCCATCACACCTGAGCCCATCACACCTGAGCCCATCACACACCTGAGCCCATCACACCTGAGCCCATCCCTCACCTGAGCCCCTCAGCCTCCCGCTGTTGGTGCCGCTGCTGGCGCTGCGCCGCCTCCAGGCGCACGGCCAGCCCGGCCCCGTCCTGGGCCAGCGCCGCCTGCGCCCGGCCCAGCCGCTCCTGCTCCGCCCGCAGCCGCTCCTGCTCCGCCCGCGCCCGCTCCAGCGCCGCGCCCGCCGCGCTCTGCTCCTGCACCGCCTGCACCGGGGGGACACCGGGGGACACCGGGACAGCTCGGGGATGGCTCGGGGACAGCGCGGGGACAGCCCAGGGACAACCAGCGGCAGCCCAGGGACCATCAGTGACATCCCAGTGGCAGCCCAGGGACCGCAGGGACAGCCCAGGGACAGCTCGGGGATAGCCCAGGGACAGCCCAGGGACCGCAGTGACAGCCCAGGGACAGCTCGGGGACAGCCCAGGGACAGCCAGGGCCAGCCCAGGGACCGCAGGGACAGCCCGGGGACAGCAGTGACAGCCCGGGGACAGTCCAGGGGCAGCCCGGGGACAGCCCAGGGACAGCCCGGGGACAGCTCGGGGACAGCCCAGGGCCAGCCAGGGCCAGCCCAGGGACCGCAGGGCCAGCCCGGGGACAGCAGTGACAGCCCGGGGACAGTCCAGGGGCAGCCCGGGGACAGCCCAGGGACAGCCCGGGGACAGCCCGGGGACAGCCTGGGGACAGCCCAGGGATAGCCCAGGGACTGCCCGGGGACAACTCGGGGACAGCCCGGGGACCGCAGTGACAGCCCGGGGATAGCCCGGGGACAGCTCAGGGACAGCTCGGGGACAGCTCGGGGACCGCCCAGGGACAGCCTGGGGACAGTCCAGGGACAGCTCGGGGATAGCCCAGGGACCGCAGTGACAGCCCAGGGACAGCCCGGGGATAGCCCAGAGACAGCTCGGGGACAGCCCGGGGACAGCAGTGACAGCCCGGGGACAGCTCGGGGACAGCTCGGGGACAGCCCAGGGATAGCCCAGGGACCGCAGTGACAGCCCAGGGACAGCCCAGTGCCACCCCGTGCCCCCTCCCCACCTGTCCCAGGTGCACTTGACGCCCTCCCGCCCCTCCCAACCTCCCCCGGCCGTGCCCACCTGGCCCAGGCTGTGGCGCAGCCGCTCGTGGAGCCCGCGCAGCTCCCGCAGCTCCTCCCGCAGCCCCCGCCCGGGAGGCTCCCGGGGCTCCTCCGGGGGCCGCTCCAGCCCCGGGCCGCGCTCCAGGCGCGCCCGCAGCAGCGCCAGCTCCCGGCACAGCTCCCGGGTGCGCTGCCGGCCCCGCTCCCGTTCCCGTTCCCGCTGCTCCAGCCGCCGGCTCAGCTCGGTTTTGTCCCGGGCCAGCCCGGCCGCCAGCTCGCTGGTCTTGGCCAGCGCGTCCCGCAGCCGCGACGCCTCCGCCTCCGCTGCCCGCCGGGCCTCGGCCAGCTCGGCACAGCTGCCCTGAGCCTGCGGGCAGAGAGCGGCTGGAGCCGGGCACGGGGGGTACCGGGGGCTGGGGGTACCTGGGGCAGGTGGGGGGTACCTGGGGGTGGGGGAGCACGTGGGGCAGGGGGGGGGACCTGGGGAAGGGGGGCACCTGGGGCTGGGGGGCACCTGGGGCTGGGGGCACCTGGGGCTGGGGGTACCTGGGGCAGGGGGGAGCACCTGGGGGTGGGGGGTACCGGGGGCTGGGGGTACCTGGGGGTGGGGGGCACCTGGGGCAGGGGGGGGGACCTGGGGGTGGGGGGCACCTGGGGCAGGGGGGGGGCATCTGGGGCACCTGGGACTGGGGGTACCTGGGGGTGGGGGCCACCTGGGGGTGGGGGATACCTGGGGCTGGGGGCACCTGGGGCAGGGAGGGTGGACCTGGGGGTGGGGGGTACCGGGGGCTGGGGGTACCTGGGGCTGGGGGGCACCTGGGGCAGGGGGGGGGACCTGGGGGTGGGGGGCTCCTGGGGGTGGGGGGGGGACCTGGGGCTGGGGGCACCTGGGGCAGGAGAGACACCTGGGGGAGGGGGGATACGGAGGGCACCTGAGGCTGGGGGGTACCTGGGGCTGGGGGTACCTGGGGGAGGGGGGGGGACCTGGGGGTGGGGGGCGCTTGGGGGTGGGGGGTACCTGGGGCTGGGGGTACCTGGGGCTGGGGGGCACCTGGGGCTGGGGAGCACCTGGGGGGGGGGGGGCACCTGGGGGTGGGGGGGCACCTGGGGGTGGGGGGTACCTGGGGGGCACCTGAGGCAGGAGGAGGTACCTGGGGCAGGGGGGCACAGGGAGCAGGGAGGGCTTGAGGGGCACCTGAGGCTGGGGGATACCTGGGGCTGGGGGTACCTGGGGCAGGGGGGGACCTGGGGCAGGGGGGGACCTGGGGCAGGGGGCACCTGGCGGAGGGGGATACCTGGGGGAGGGGGGGGCACCTGGGGCTGGGGGTACCTGGGGGTGGGGGGCACCTGGGGCTGGGGGGAGCACCTGGGGCTGGGGGGGACCTGGGGCTGGGGGTACCTGGGGGTGGGGGGAGTACCTGGGGCTGGGGGGGCACCTGGGGCAGGGGGTACCTGGGGGTGGGGGTACCTGGGGCAGGGGGTACCTGGGGCAGGGGGTACCTGGGGCAGGGGGTACCTGGGGGTGGGGGGAGTACCTGGGGCTGGGGGGGCACCTGGGGCAGGGGGGGGGTGGGGCTGGGGCTACCTGGGGGTGGGGGTCACCTGGGGCTGGGGGGCACCTGGGGCAGGGGGTACCTGGGGCAGGAGGGGGGACCTGGGGCTGGGGGTACCTGGGGCAGGGGGGGCACCTGGGGCTGGGGAGATACCTGGGGCAGGGGGATACCTGGGGGTGGGAGGGCATCTGGGGCTGGGGGGGGTACCTGGGGCTGGGGGCACCTGGGGGTGGGGGGCACTTGAGGGCAGGGAGGGCACCTGGGGCAGGGGGGCACCTGGGGGTGGGGGGATACGGAGGGCACCTGGGGCTGGGGATACCTGGGGCAGGGGGGGGGACCTGGGGCTGGGGGCACCTGGGGGTGGGGGGGCACCTTGGGCTGGGGGGCACCTGGGGC
The DNA here is from genome assembly GCA_016584745.2 of Phylloscopus trochilus trochilus. Classification (NCBI taxonomy): domain Eukaryota; kingdom Metazoa; phylum Chordata; class Aves; order Passeriformes; family Phylloscopidae; genus Phylloscopus; species Phylloscopus trochilus. The sequence continues at coordinate 135,166 of WQNJ02000069.1, read as the reverse complement.
TGGGGGTACCTGGGGCAGGGGGGGGTACCTGGGGGTGGGGGGCACCTGGGGCTGGGGGGAGCACTTGGAGCTGGGGGGCACTTGGGGCAGGGAGGGCACCTGGGGGTGGGGGGCGCTTGGGGGGCACCTGGGGCAGGGGTGTACCTGGGGGTGGGGGGCACCTGGGGCAGGAGGGAGCACCTGGGGAAGGGGGGACTGGGGAGTGCCTGGGGCACGAGGGATACCTGGGGTGGGGGCAGGTATGGGGGGCACCTGGGGCAGGGGGGAGCACCTGGGGCATGGGAGATACCTGGAGCGGGGGGGATACCTGAGGCAGGAGGGGCACGTACAGCTTGTGGGCACGGGCTGGCACGGGGCATGGAAGGCAAGGGAGGTGACTGGGACTTGGGGGCACCGGCCGGACATGGGGGCACCTGGGGCTTGGGGAGTACCTGGGGCAGGGGGGGCACGGGGGCACTTGGGGACACCTGGAGGGTGTGGGGGCACCTGTGGGACCGGGACATGGGGGCACATCCGTGGGGATGCACCTGCGCCCACGGGGAGGCACCTGTGCCCTCGGGGATGCACCTGTGCCCACGGGGATGCACCTGTACTCACGGGGATGCACCTGTGCCTATGGGGATGCACCTGTGCCCACGGGGATGCACCTGTGCTCTCAGGGATGCACCTGTGCCCTGCCCAGCCCCGCCGCCAGGTGAGCCCAGGTGCCCACCTTGCCCAGGGCCTCAGCCAGCGCCTCCTGCTCATCCCGGGCCAGCTGGGCCTGCAGCAGCGCCCGGCTCCGCGCCTCCCGCGCCTCCAGCAGCTCCCGCTGCACCTGCGCCCGCTGCGCCTCCAGCTCCTGCACCTGCTGCTGGCTGCGCGGGGACAGGGCCCGGCTGAGCTCACCTGGGCTCACCTGGGCACACCTGTGCTCACCTGGGCACCCACCTGGGCGCACCTGGGCACCCAGCTGTGCCCCCTGGGCACCCACCTGTGCACACCTGTGCACACCTTGGCACCCACCTGTGCCCACCTGTGCTCACCTGTGCTCATCTGTGCCCACCTGCGTCCCCTGGGAACCCACCTGTGCCCACCTGTGCCCCCTGGGCACCCACCTGTGCCCACCTGTGCCCCCAGACCCAGGTGTGCCTCTCTGCCCACCTGTGCCCAGGTGTGCCCCCAGACCCAGGTGTGCCCACCTGTGCCCCCACGCCCACCTGTGCCCCCAGACCCACCTGTGCCCAGGTGTGCCCCCAGCCCAGGTGTGCCCCCAGCCCAGGTGTGCCCCCATACCCAGGTGTGCTTCCAGCCCCCTGTGTGCCCCCATGCCCAGGTGTGCCCAGGTGTGCCCAGGTGTGCCCAGGCGTGCCCAGGTGTGCCCCCATGCCCAGGTGTGCCCAGGTGTGCCCAGGTGTGCCCAGGTGTGCCCAGCTGTACCCCCAGCCCAGGTGTGCCCAGGTGTGCCCAGGTGTGCCCCCATGCCTAGGTGTGCCCAGGTGTGCCCAGGTGTGCCCAGGTGTGCCCAGGTGCGCCCACCTGTGCTGCAGCTGCAGCTGTGCCTCGCGGGCGCTGCGGGCCGCCTGCTCCCGGCCGAGCTGCAGCTCCTGGTTCCGGCCCTGCAGCCGCTCCCGCTCCTGCTGCAGGGCCCCGGAGCGCTGCTGCTCCTGCGCCAGCTGCGCCTGCACGCTGCTCAGCTCCCTGTGGAGAGACGGACAGATGGACATGGACACACGGACAGATGGACACACGGACACACGGACAGACGGACACACGGACAGATGGGCGCTGCTGCTCCTGCGCCAGCTGCGCCGCAGTGCTGCTCAGCTCCCTGGGGACAGACGGACAGACGGACAGATGGACAGACGGACAGATGGACACACGGACACACGGACAGATGGACACACGGACACATGGACACACGGACAGATGGACAGATGGACGCTGCTGCTCCTGCGCCAGCAGCGCTGCCGTGCTGCTCAGCTCCCTAAGGACAGACGGACAGACGGACAGATGGACAGATGGACACACGGACACACGGACAGATGGACACACGGACACATGGACACACGGACAGATGGACAGATGGGCGCTGCTGCTCCTGCGCCAGCAATGCTGCAGTGCTGCTCAGCTCCCTGCGGACACACAGACAGATGGACAGATGGACATGGACACACGGACAGATGGACACACGGACACATGGACAGATGGACACTGCTGCTCCTGCGCCAGCAACGCTGCAGTGCTGCTCAGCTCCCTAAGGACAGACGGACAGATGGACATGGACACACGGACAGATGGACACACGGACAGATGGACACACGGACAGATGGACAGATGGACACACGGACACACGGACACACGGACAGATGGACAGATGGACATGGACACACGGACAGATGGACACACGGACACATGGACAGATGGACACACGGACACACGGACAGATGGACAGATGGACACACGGACACACGGACACACGGACAGATGGACAGATGGACATGGACACACGGACAGATGGACACACGGACACACGGACAGATGGACACACGGACACACGGACAGATGGACAGATGGACAGATGGACACACGGACAGATGGACAGATGGACAGATGGGCGCTGCTGCTCCTGCGCCAGCTGCACCGCAGTGCTGCTCAGCTCCCTGGGGACAGACGGACAGATGGACACACGGACAGATGGACATGGACACACGAACAGATGGACACACGGACAGATGGACACACGGACAGATGGACAGATGGGCGCTGCTGCTCCTGCGCCAGCTGCGTCGCAGTGCTGCTCAGCTCCCTATGGAGAGATGGACAGATGTACACAGCTCCCTAAGGGCAGACGGACAGATGGACCTGGACACACGGACACACGGACAGATGGACAGATGGACACACGGACACACGGACAGATGGACACACGGACAGATGGACAGATGGACACACGGACACACGGACAGATGGACACACGGACAGATGGACACACGGACACACGGACAGATGGGCGCTGCTGCTCCTGCGCCAGCAATGCTGCTGTGCTGCTCAGCTCCCTAAGGACAGACGGACATGGACACACGGACAGATGGACAGATGGACACATGGACAGATGGACACACGGACAGATGGACAGATGGACACATGGACAGATGGACACACGGACAGATGGGCACTGCTGCTCCTGCGCCAGCAGCGCCTGCGCCTGGATCAGCTCCCTATGGAGAGATGGACAGATGGACACACGGACAGATGGACAGATGGACATGGACACATGGACACACGGACAGATGGACATGGACACACGGACACACGGACAGATGGACACACAGACAGATGGACACACGGACAGATGGACAGATGGGCGCTGCTGCTCCTGCGCCAGCTGTGCCTGCACCTGGACCAGCTCCCTATGGAGAGATGGACAGACGGACAGACAGACAGATGGACACACGGACAGATGGACAGATGGACACACGGACAGATGGACAGATGGACACACGGACAGATGGACACACGGACAGATGGACATGGACACACGGACAGATGGACACACGGACAGATGGACACACGGACAGATGGACATGGACACACGGACAGATGGACATGGACACACGGACAGATGGACACACGGACAGATGGACACACGGACAGATGGACATGGACACACGGACAGATGGACACACGGACAGATGGGCGCTGCTGCTCCTGCACCAGCAGTGCCTGCGCCTGGCTCAGTTCCCTGCGGACAGACGGACACACGGACAGACGGACACACGGACACACGGACAGATGGACACACGGACAGATGGACATCGATGGACACACGGACACACGGACAGATGGACACACGGACACACGGACACACTGACAGATGGACACACGGACACACGGACAGATGGACACACGGACACACGGACACACGGACAGATGGACACACGGACACACGGACACATGGACAGATGGACACACGGACACACGGACACATGGACAGATGGACAGATGGGCGCTGCTGCTCCTGCGCCAGCAACGCCTGCACACTGCTCAGCTCCCTGGGGACAGACGGACAGATGGACATGGACACATGGACAGATGGACACACGGACAGATGGGTGCTGCTGCTCCTGCGCCAGCAACGCCTGCACACTGCTCAGCTCCCTGGGGACACACGGACAGATGGACATGGACACACGGACAGATGGACATGGACACACGGACAGATGGGTGCTGCTGCTCCTGCGCCAGCGCCGCCCCCGCGCCGCCCAGCTCCCTACGGACAGAGGGACAGGTAGACATGGACACACGGACACAGCTCCCTGCGGATAGATGGACACACGGACACATGGACATGGACACACGGACACAGCTCCCTACGGACAGATGGACACAGCTCCCTATGGACAGATGGACACACGGACACAGGGACATGGACACATGGACACACGGACACAGCTCCCTGCGGACAGATGGACACGTGGGCACGGACACACAGACACGGACACACGGACACAGGGACGCACTGGGACAGACGGACACAGGGACGCACAGGGCCGGACAGACAGACGGACAGGGACAGACAGACAGACAGAAGGCCAGGCGGTACCTGCGCAGCCCCTGGGCCTGCGCGCGCAGCTGCAGCGCCTCCCGCTGCGCCTCCTCCTGCGCCCGGCGGCAGCTCCCGGCCTCGGCCCGCAGCTGCTCCAGCTCCCGCCGCAGCCCCGCCGCCTCCGCCCGGCCCGCCTCCGCCTGGCTGCGGGCCTCCTGGGGACAGCCTTCGTCACACCCACAGCCTCAGACTCATCCTCATCTTCATCCTCATCCTCATCCTCATCCTCATCTTCATCCTCATCTTCATCCTCATCCTCATCCTCATCATTCCCATCCCCATCATCCTTATCCTATCCCATCCTCATCCCCATCATTTCTATCTCCATCCCATCCTCATCCCATCCTCATCCTCATCCTCATCATCGCCATCCTCATCCTCATCCCCATCATCGCCATCCTCATCCTCATCCTCATCTTCATCCCCATCCTCATCTTCATCCTCATCTTCATCCCCATCATCACCATCCCATCTTCATCCTCATCCTCATCCTCATCCTCATCCTCATCTTCATCCTCATCCTCATCCTCATCCTCATCTTCATCCTCATCCCCATCCTCATCCTCATCATCCTCATCCTCATCCCCATCCTCATCCTCATCATCCTCATCCTCATCTTCATCCTCATCCTCATCATCGCCATCCTCATCATCGCCATCCTCATCCTCATCCTCATCTTCATCTTCATTCTCATCATCTTCATCCTCATCCTCATCCTCATCCTCATCTTCATCCTCATCCTCATCCTCATCTTCATCTTCATCTTCATCCCCATCATTCCCATCCTCATCATCGCCATCCTCATCCTCATCCCCATCCCATCTTCATCCTCATCCCCATCATCCCCATCCCCATCATCCCCATCCCATCTTCATCTTCATCCCCATCCTCATCCCCATCATTTCCATCTTCACCCCATCCTCATCCTCATCCCATCCTCATCCTCATCCCAATTCCCATCCCCATCATTCCCATCCCCACCCCCATTCCCATTTCCATCATTCCCATCCCCTTCATCCCCATTCCCGTCCTCATCCTCAATCCCCATCTCCATCCCCATCCCCACTCCCATTCCCGTTCCTATCCCATTCCCATCATTTTCATCCCCATCCCCATCCCATCATTCCCATCCCCATCATCCCCATCCTCATTCCCATCCCCACTCCCATTCCCATTCCCATTCCCATCCCATCCCATCCCATCCCATCCCATCCCATCCCATCCCATCCCATCCCATCCCATCCCATCCCCATCATTCCCATCCCCATTCCCATGCCATTCCTATCCCATTCCCATCAATTCCATCCCCATCCCCATCATTCCCATTCCCATCCCATCCTCATCCTCATCCTCATCCCCATCATCCCCATCCCCATCCCAGTCATTCCCATCCTCATTATCCCCATCCCCATTCCCATCCCCATTCCCATTTCCATCATTCCCACCCCCATCCCCATCATTCCCACTCCCATCCCCATCATTCCCATCCCCTTCACCCCCATCCTCATCCTCATCCCTATTCCAGTCCCCATTCTCATCCCCATCATTCCCATCCCCATCATTCCCATTCCCATCCTCATCCCTGTCCCCATCCCCATCCCTGTCCCCATCCCCATTCCCATTCCCGTTCCCATTCCCATTCCCATTCCCATTCCCATTCCCATTCCCACCCCCATTCCCACTCCCATTCCCATTCCTATCCCACTCCCATCATTCCCATCCCCATCCCTACTTCCGTTCCTATCCCATCCCATCCCATCCCATCCCATCCCATCCCATCCCATCCCATCCCATCCCATCCCATCATTCCCATCCCATCATTCCCATCCCCATCCTCCTCCTCCTCCTCCTCCTGGCCTCACCTGCAGCTGGAGCCGGCGCCGGCTCAGGGCCGCCTGCACGGCCGAGGCGGCAGCGCTGGCAGAGAGGCTGCGGAGAGGGGACACGGCCGGACACGGGGGGGACACGGCCGGACACGGAGGGGACACGGCCGGAGCCAGGGGGGACACGGCCGGACACGGGGGGGACACGGCCGGACACGGAGGGGACACGGGCACTGGGGGCTCGGGGTCATCCGCCAGCACCGCCTGTTCCCGGGATAAACCCAGGGGAAAGGGGGAGGAAAGGGAATGAAGTCAGTGAAGGTGGGAATTGAGGGGGAAAAGGGAAATGGAGTCAAGGGAAAGGGGAAACTGAGGCAGGGAAAAGGGAAACTGAGGCAGGGAGGGGACACTGGGGTGGGAGACGGGACACTGGGACAGGGAGGGGACAGTGGGGCAGGGAGGGGACACTGAGGCAGGGAAAAGGGACACTGAGTAAGGGAGGGGACACTGGGAGGGGACACTGGGGCAGGAGAGGGGACACTGGGACAGGGAGGGGACACTGGGGCAGGGAGGGGACAGTGGGACAGGGAGGGGACACTGGGGCAGGGAGGGGACACTGAGGCAGGGGAGGGGACACTGGGGCAGGAGAGGGGACACTGGGGCAGGGAGGGGACAGTGGGACAGGGAGGGGACACTGGGGCAGGGAGGGGACACTGAGGCAGGGAGGGGACACTGGGGCGGGGAGGGGACACTGGGGCAGGGAAAGGGGACACTGGGGCAGGGAGGGGACACTGGGACAGGAGAGGGGTCACTGAGGCAGGAGAGGGGACATTGGGGCAGGGAGGGGACACTGGGACAGGGAGGGGACACTGGGGCAGGGAGGGGACATTGAGGCAGGGAGGGGACACTGAGGCAGGGAGGGGACACTGGGGCAGGGAGGGGACACTGGGGTGGGAGAGGGGACACTGGGACAGGGAGAGGGGACACTGAGGCAGGAGAGGGGACACTGGGGCAGGAGAGGGGACACTGGGGCAGGGAGGGGACACTGAGGCAGGGAGGGGACACTGAGGCAGGAGAGGGGACACTGAGGTGGGAGAGGGGACACTGAGGCAGGGAGGGGACACTGGGGCAGGGAGGGGAAACTGAGGCTGGAGAGGGGACACTGAGGTGGGAGAGGGGACACTGAGGCAGGGAGGGGACACTGGGGCAGGGAGGGGACACTGGGGTGGGAGTGGGGACAATGGGGCGGGAGAGGGGACACTGGGGCAGGGAGGGGACACTGGGGCAGGGAGGGGACATTGAGGCAGGGAGGGGACACTGAGTAAGGGAGGGGACACTGGGGTGGGAGTGGGGACACTGAGTAAGGGAGGGGACACTGGGGCAGGGAGGGGACACTGAGGCTGGAGAGGGGACACTGAGGCAGGGGAGGGGACACTGAGGCAGGACAGGGGACACTGGGGCAGGGAGGGGACACTGGGACAGGAGTGGGGACACTGAGACAGGGAGGGGACACTGGCTCAGGGAAAAGGGAAACTGAGGCAGGGAGGGGACACTGGGGCAGGGAGGGGACACTGGGGCGGGAAAGGGGACACTGGGGCAGGGAAAGGGGAAACTGAGGCAGGGAGGGGACACTGAGGCAGGGAGGGGACACTGAGGCAGGACAGGGGACACTGAGGCCCCTCCCGGCCGTGCAGGCTGTCCCAGCACCTGGGTGAGCTGGCGCAGTGTCCGGCGCAGCAGCTGCAGCTCCGAGCGCAGGTCCTGCACCTGCTCCGGCGTCGGCTCCCAGGCGCGCGCGGCCTCCTGGGGAACCCGGGGCTGGGGTCAGGCGGGGAAGGACAGACGGACGGATGGACGGACGGACGGACAGACGGACGGACAGACGGACAGACGGACAGACGGACATCCCCCCAGAGCCGGCACCCACCAGCTCCTGCAGCTGCAGGCTCAGCGCCTCCATCGCCTGCTCCTTCTCCTCGTCCTGGCTGCGGCGCCGCTCCAGGGCCGCGGTCAGCTCGGCCAGCCTGGCCGGACAGACGGACACGGCCACGGACAGAACACGTCAGCCCTGCTGGCTGTCCGTCTGTCTGTCTGTGCTGTCTGTCTGTCTGTGCCACAGACACGGCCACGGACAGAACACATCAGCCCTGCTGCTGGCTGTCTGTCTGTCTGTCTGTCTGTGCCACAGCCACGGCCATGCACAGCACATCAGCCCTGCTGCTGTCTGTCTGTCTGTGCTGGCTGTCTGTCTGTCTGTCTGTCTGTGCCACGGCCACGCACAGCACATCATCCCTGCTGCTGTCTGTCTGTCTGTCTGTGCCACAGCCATGCACAGCACATCATCCCTGCTGCTGTCTGTCTGTCTGTCTGTCTGTGCCCCGGCCATGCACAGCAAACACATCAGCCCTGCTGTCTGTCTGTCTGTCTGTCTGTGCCACAGCCCCAGCCATGCACAGCAAACACATCAGCCCTGCTGTCTGTCTGTCTGTCTGTCTGTCTGTGCCACAGCCATGCACAGCAAACACATCAGCCCTGCTGTCTGTCTGTCTGTCTGTCTGTGCCACAGCCCCAGCCATGCACAGCAAACACATCAGCCTTGCTGTCTGTCTGTCTGTCTGTGCCACGGCCATGCACAGCAAACACATCAGCCCTGCTGTCTGTCTGTCTGTCTGTCTGTGCCACAGCCACGGCCACGCACAGCACATCAGCCCTGCTGTCTGTCTGTCTGTCTGTCTGTGCCACGGCCATGCACAGCACATCAACCCTGCTGCTGTCTGTCTGTCTGTCTGTGCCACGGCCACGGCCGTGCACAGCACATCAACCCTGCTGTCTGTCTGTCTGTCTGTCTGTGTCACGGCCATGCACAGCAAACACATCAGCCCTGCTGTCTGTCTGTCTGTCTGTCTGTGCCATGGCCCCAGCCACACACAGCAAACACATCAGCCCTGCTGTCTGTCTGTCTGTCTGTGCCACAGCCACGGCCATGCACAGCAAACACATCATCCCTGCTGCTGTCTGTCTGTCTGTCTGTGCCACGGCCATGCACAGCACATCATCCCTGCTGTCTGTCTGTCTGTCTGTGCTGGCTGGCTGTCTGTCTGTGCCACAGCCATGCACAGCACATCATCCCTGCTGCTGGCTGTCTGTCTGTCTGTCTGTGCCACGGCCCCAAAGCCTTCCCCAGGAAACATCCCCCATGGGCACATCCTCCTGGTGATCCTGAATCCCTGCGTTTCCATCCCCACCCCCATTCCCACCCCCATTCCCATTCCCATTCCCATTCCCATTCCCATCCCCATTCCCACCCCCATTCCCATTCCCGTTCCCACCCCCATTCCCATTCCCATTCCCGTTCCCATCCCCACCCCCATCCCCACCCCCATTCCCACCCCCATTCCCATTCCCATCCCCATTCCCATCCCCATTCCCACCCCCACCCCATCCCCATTCCCACCCCCATTCCCATCCCCACCCCCATTCCCATTCCCATTCCCATTCCCATCCCCACCCCCACTCCCATTCCCATCCCCACCCCCATCCCCATTCCCATTCCCATCCCCATTCCCATTCCCATTCCCGTTCCCATCCCCGGTGCTCCTGCCCCTCTCCCGGTGTTCCTGCCCCCATCCCCCTGCCCCACACTCCCTCTCCCATCCCGTGCTGCACCCCCTGCACCTCCAACACCTCCCCCTCGCCCACCCCCGTTTCCCCCCAGCTCCCCAATTTCTCCCCCCAGCCCCCGGTTCACCCCCCAGCCCCTCGGTGCCCCCCATCCCCCCGGTTCCCTCCAAGCCCACCAGTGCCCCCCAGCCCCTGTTTGCCCCCCAGCCTCTCAGTTGCCCCCAGCCCCCCATTCCTCTCCTACCCCCCGTTCCCCCCCCAGCCCCACGTTTGCCCCCCAGCCCCTTGGTTCCCCCCAGCCCCCAGTTCCCTCCCAGCCCCCCGTTTCTCCCCCCCAGCCCCCGTTTCCCCCCCAGCCCCCATTTGCCCCCCAGACCCCCAGTTCTCCCCCAGCCCCACGTTTGCCCCCCAGCCCCTCACTGCCCCCCGGTGCCCATCAGCCCCCAGTTCCCCCCAGCCCCCCAGTCCCCATTTGCCCCCCAGCCTCCAGTTCTCCCCCAACCCCCCGTTTCTCCCCCCAGCCCCCGGTGCCCCCCAGCCCCCAGTTCACCCCCCAGTCCCCCGTTTTCTCCCCAGCCCCCGGTTCCCCCCTAGTCCCCAGTGCCCCCCAGCCGCCCATTCCCCTCCTACCCCCCGCTTCTCCCCCAGCCCCCGTTTGCCCCCCAGCCCCTCTGTTCCCCCCCAGCCCCCCGGTTCCCCCCCAGCCCCCATTTGCCCTCCAGCCCCCCGGTTCCCCCCCAGCCCCCTGGTTCTCCTCCAGCCCCCATTTGCTCCCCAACCCCCCATTCCCCCCCAGCCCCCCGGTGCCCCCCCAGCCCCCCGTTCTTCCCAGCCCCCGGTTCACCCCCCAGCCCCCCGTTTGCCCCCTAGGTGCCCCCCGGTGCCCATCAGCCCCCCAGTTCCCCGCAGCCCCCTGTTCCCCCCAGCTCCCCATTTGCTCCCCAGCCCCTTGGTTCCCCCCAGCCCCCGTTTCCCCCCCAGCCCCCCAGTTCCCCCCAGTTCTCCCCCAGCCCCCATTTGCCCCCCAGCCCCCGTTTCTCCCCCCAGCCCCCGTTTGCCCCCCAGCCCCTCTGTTCCCCCCCAGCCCCCCAGTTCTCCCCCAGCCCCCATTTGGCCCCCCAGCCCCCGTTTTCCCCCCAGCCCCCAGTGCCCCACAGCCGCCCATTCCCCTCCTACCACCCGGTTCTCTCCCAGCCCCCGTTTCCCCCCCAGCCCCTCTGTTCCCCCCCAGCCCCTGTTTCCCCCGCAGCCCCCATTTGCCCCCCAGCCCCCAGTGCCCCCCAGCCACCCATTCCCCTCCTACCCCCCGATTCTCCCCAGCCCCCGTTTCCCCCCAGCCCCCGGTTCTCCCCCAGCCCCCATTTGCCCCCCAGCCCCCCGTTCCCCCCTCAGCCCCCTGGTGCCCCCCCAGCCCCACGTTTCCCCCCCAGCCCCCCTGTTCCCCCCTAGTCCCCCGGTTCCCCCCCAGCCCCCCATTCCCCTCCTACCCCGGTTTCTCCCCCAGCCCCCCAGTTCCCCCCAGTTCTCCCCCAGCCCCCATTTGCCCCCCAGCCCCCATTTGCCCCCCAGCCCCCGTTTCTCCCCCCACCCCCCGTTTCCCCCCCCGGCCCCCCAGTTCTCCCCCAGCCCCCCGTTTCCCCCCCAGCCCCCGTTTCTCCCCCCAGCCCCCCCGTTCCCCCCAGCCCCCCAGTCCTCCCCCAGCCCCCATTTGCCCCCAGCCCCCGTTTGCCCCCCAGCCCCCTGGTGCCCCCCTACCCCCTGGTTCACCTCCAGCCCCCCATTTGCCCCCTAGCCCCATTGTTCCCCCCTAGTCCCCCGGTTCCCCCCAGCCCCCCATTCCCCTCCTACCCCCCGTTTCTCCCCCCAGCCCCCCAGTTCCCCCAGCCCCCGTTTCCCTCCCAGCCCCCAGTTCACCCCCCAGCCCCCTGTTTGCCCCCCAGCCCCCCGATTCTCCCCCAGCCCCCCTGGTGCCCCCCAGCCCCCCTAGTGCCCCCCAGCCCCCGGTGCCCCCCAGGCCCCCATTCCCCTCCTACCCCCCGTTTCTCCCCCCAGCCCCCCGGTTCCCCCCAGCCCCCATTTGCCCCCCAGCCCCCCAGTTCTCCCCCTACGCCCCGTTTCTCCCCCCACCCCCCAGTTCTCCCCCCAGCCCCCGTTTGCCCCCATTTGCCCCCCAGCCCCTGGTTCCCCCCCAGCCCCACGTTTGCCCCCCAGCCCCTCACTGCCCCCCGGTGCCCATCAGCCCCCAGTTCCCCCCCAGCCCCCGTTTGCCCCCCATTTGCCCCCCAGCCCCCCGTGGGTTACCTGGCGCTCAGCGCGGCTTTCTCCCTCTCGGCCTCCCTCTCGCGCGCCGCCAGCTGTTCCCGCAGCTGCTCCAGGCGCAGCTCCAGGCGCTCTCGGGCCGCGCCCGCCTGGCTGTGTCCGAGCCGCAGGTGCGCGCCCAGGTGCAGGCAGGCGGCGTGCGCGGCGCGGCCGGTGCGCGACACCTCCTGCGCCAGATCCAACAGGTCCCTGCCCGCCGGGAAGGGAAGGGGGAGAGGGTTGGGAGATGGGATTTGGCAAAAAGAGCCAAACCGAGCGCGTTGAAATGTCGGAATGTGGAAATGGGTGTTGGAATGTGTGTGATGTGATATGATGTGATATGATATGATATGATATAAAATAATATAATATAATATAATGTAACGTAATGTAATAATATCATATCATATTATATATATTATATATTATATAATATATACAATATAATATAATACTATATAATGTAATATAACATAACATATTATAATATAATATAACATAACATATTATAATCTAATATAATCTAATATGATCTAATAATATAATATAATATAATATAATATAATATAATATAATATATTATATTATATTATATTATATTATATTATTATAATATAATATTATATTATATAATAATATAATACAATGTAATATAATATAATATAATATAATATAATATAATGTAATGTAATGTAATGTAGTGTAATATAATATATAGCATAATATATAATATAACATAATATAATAAGAATCTAATCTAATGTAATATAACGTAACATAACATAACATAACATAACGTAATATAACATAACATAATACAACATAATATAATGGTATATAATATAATAATATATAATATAATTTATAATATAAAATGTAATGTAACGTAATAATATAACGTAATGTAATGTAATGTAATGTAATGTAATGTAATATAATATAATATAATATAATATAATTAGTATAATATAATGTTATGTTATGCTATGTTATACGTGTAATGTAAGAAGGTCGTGCTGTATTTCCTTTTTTATTTGTGGAATTTAAAAATGTAAAGAAGGGCTATTTCCTGTTATAAATGCACATTTTGGAGCCGGCGTTTGGCAAATATTGAAACCTTGTACATGGAAATATTGAATATTGAAACATATACATCATATGTATATGTTAATAATATAATATAACATAATATAATATAATATAATATAATATAATATAATATAATATAATACAATAAGTTATATATTATATTCTAATTATATTATACTATATATATAATTAATATATATATTATAATATAATATAATATAATATAATGCAATATATGTTACATATAATGTAAGAAGGTCATGCTGTAATTAATAAAATTAATAAAATTATTAAAATTACTATCAAAAAGGGTGGGAGGTGGGGTTTTTTTGTGCGCTGGGACCCCCGGGTGCCCCGGGCTGACCTCTGGGTGGCCGCCCTCATCTCCCCGAAGTGGCGCCGGAAGGTGACCAGCTGCCGCCAGAGCGCCAGCAGCCGGCTGTGCTCGCTGCTGAAATAGCTGTGGAAGGACTGGGGGGGGGGGGGGTGGAGGAGATCAGGGATCCACCAGATCCCCGGAGATCCCCAGAGATCCCCAAAGATCCCTAAAGATCCCAAAATATCCCTAAATATCCCAAATATCCCCAAAGAAACTCAAAGATCCCAAATATCCCAAAGATCCCCAAAGATCCTAAAAAAATCCTCAAATATCCCAAAGATCCCAAAGATCCCTCAATATCCCTAAATATCTCAAAGATCCCCAAAGATCCCCAAAGATCCCCAAGATCCCAAAGATCCCCAAAGATCCCCAAATATCCACAAAGGTCCCCAGAGATCCCAAAGATCCTCAAATATCCTCAAAGATCCCCAAAGATCCCAAAGATCCCAAAGATCCCAAAGATCCCAAAAGATCCCAAAAGATCCCCAGAGATCCTCAAAGATCCCAAAGATCCCCAGAGATCCTCAAAGATCCCAAAGATCCCCAAGATCCCGAAGATCCTCAAAGATCCCAAAGATCCCAAAGATCCCCAAAGATCCCCAAAGATCCCAAAAATCCCCAAAGATCCCAAAGAACCCCAAAGATCCCAAAGATCCCCAAAGATCCCAAAGATCCCCAAAGATCCCAAAGATCCCAGAGATCCCAAAGATCCTCAAAGATCCCAAAGATCCCAAATATCCCCAAAGATCCCAAAGATCCCAAAGATCCCAAAGATCCCAAAGATCCCAAATATCCCCAAAGATCCCCAAAGATCCCCAAAGATCCCCAAAGATCCCAAAGATCCCCAAAGATCCTCAAAGATCCCAAAGATCCCCAAAGATCCCAAAGATCCCCAAAGATCCCAAAGATCCTCAAAGATCCCAAAGATCCCAAAGATCCCCAAAGATCCCAAAGATCCCAAAGATCCCAAAGATCCCCAAAGATCCCAAATATCCCAAAGATCCCAAAGATCCTCAAAGATCCCAAAGATCCCAAAGATCCCAAAGATCCCCAAAGATCCTCAAAGATCCCAAAGATCCCAAAGATCCCAAAAGATCCCAAAGATCCCAAAAGATCCCCAAAGATCCCCAAAGATCCCAAAGATCCCAAAAGATCCCCAAAGATCCCCAAAGATCCCCAAAGATCCTCAAAGATCCCAAAGATCCCAAAGATCCTCAAAGATCCCCAAAGATCCCCAAAGATCCCCAAAGATCCCCAAAGATCCCCCAAAATCCCCAAAGATCCCAAAGATCCCAAAGATCCCAAAAGATCCCAAAGATCCCAAAGATCCCAAAGATCCTCAAAGATCCCAAAGATCCCCAAAGATCCCAAAGATCCCAAAGATCCCCAAAGATCCCAAAGATCCCCAAAGATCCCCAAAGATCCCAAAGATCCCAAAGATCCCAGTAGATCCTAAAGATCCCAAAGATCCCCAAAGATCCCAAAGATCCCCAAAGATCCCCAGAGATCCTCAAAGATCCCAAAGATCCCCAAAAATCCCCAAAAATCCCCAAAAATCCCAAAGATCCCCAAAGATCCCCAAAGATCCCAAAGATCCCAAAGATCCCCAAAGATCCCAAAGATCCCCAAAGATCCCCAAAGATCCCAAAGATCCCCAAAGATCCCAAAGATCCCAAAGATCCCAAAGATCCTCAAAGATCCCAAAGATCCCAAAGATCCCCAAAGATCCCAACGATCCCAAAGATCCCAAAGATCCCCAAAGATCCCCAAAGATCCCAAAAGATCCCAAAGATCCCAAAGATCCCCAAAGATCCCCAAAGATCCCAAAAGATCCCAAAGATCCCAAAGATCCCCAAAGATCCCCAAAGATCCCAAAGATCCCAAAGACCCCAAAGATCCCCAAAGATCCCCAAAGATCCCCAAAGATCCCAAAGATCCCAAAGATCCTCAAAGATCCCAAAGATCCCCAAAGATCCAAATGATCCCAAAGATCCCAAAGATCCCAAAAGATCCTCAAAGATCCCCAAAGATCTCCAAAGATCCCAAAGATCCCAAAGATCCCAAAAGATCCCCAAAGATCCCAAAGATCCCCAAAGATCCCAAAGATCCTCAAAGATCCCAAAGATCCTCAAAGATCCCAAAGATCCCAAAGATCCCAAAGATCCTCAAAGATCCTCAAAGATCCCAAAGATCCCCAAATTCTTCTCTTCCCCCCACATTCTCTGTCCCTGCCACGGGGCCGGGTCACTTGTCCCTGACACTGCCCCACATCCCCCCTGCCCCACATCTTTCTCCATGACCCCACATCCCCCTGCCCCACATCCCCCACATCCCCTACCCCACATCCCTCTCCAGGACCCCACATCCCCCTGCCCCAAATCCCTCTCCACGACCCCACATCCCCCACATCCCCCCTGCCCCACATCCCCTGCCCCACAACCCTCCCCACAATCCCACATCCCCCTGCCCCACATCTCTCTCCACAATCCCACATCCCCTATGAGCACACAACCCCCATATCCCCCTGCCCCACATCCCCCCTGCCCCACAACCCTGTCCATGATCCTACATCCCCCATAACCTCACATCCCCTGTGAGCCCACAGCCCTCTCCAGGATCCCACATCCCCCACATCCCCCCTGCCCCACATCCCCACGACCCCACAGCCCCCTGCCCCACATCCCCCCTGCCCCACATCCCCCTGCCCCACATCCCCCTGCCCCACATCCCTGTCCATGATCCCACAACCCCCGTGAGCCCACATCCCCCACATCCCCCTGCCCCACATCCTTGTCCAGGACCCCACATCCCCCTGCCCCACATCCCTGTCCCCAACCCCACATCCCCCTGCCCCACATCCCCCTGTTCCACAATGCTCTCCATGACCCCACATCCCCCTGCCCCACATCCCTGTCCCTGCCCCACATCCCTCTCCATGACCCCACATCCCCCCTGCCCCACATCCCCCCTGCCCCACATCCCTCTCCACAACCCCACATCCCCACGACCCCACAGCCCCCTGCCCCACATCCCCCTGCCCCACAGCCCTGTCCAGGACCCCACATCCCCCTGCCCCACATCCCCCTGCCCCACATACCCTGCCCCACATCCCCCTGCCCCACATCCCTCTCCACAATCTCACATCCCCTATGAGCCCACATCCCCCTGCCCCACAGCCCTCTCCATGACCCCACATCCCCCCTGCCCCACATCCCCCTGCCCCACAGCACTGTCCCCGGGCTGTCCCCACCTCCTCCTCGCGCCTCCACTCCGCCTCCCGCTGCTCCAGCTCGTCCCGGGCCCGCGCCCAGTCGGCCGTCAGCTTGCGGATGTCCTCGCTCAGCGCCGCGTTGGCCACGTTGGCGTGTTCCAGCTGCTCCCGCAGCATCGAGTTCACCTGCACCAGGCTGCTGCTCCTGGGATCAGGGACCACCACGGTCAGAGACCCCCGGGAATCCTCACATCCCTGGGGATCCCACCCAGCTCTGCTGCTCCTGGGAGCGCCGGGATCGCCGGGGTCAGAGACCCCCAGGAATCCTCACATCCCCCCGGGATCCCACCCACCCAGCTCTGCTGCTGCTGGGATCCCCAGGACCCCCGGGAATTCTCACATCCCCTGGGATCCCACCCAGCCCTGCTGCTCCTGGGAGCGCCGGGATCGCCGGGGTCAGAGACCCCCAGGAATCCTCACATCCCCCCGGGATCCCACCCACCCAGCTCTGCTGCTGCTGGGATCAGGGATCGCTGTGGTCAGAGACCCCCGGGAATCCTCACAACCCCTCGGGATCCCACCCACCCAGCTCTGCTGCTGCTGGGATCCCCGGGATGACCATGGCCAGAGTCCAGCAGGAATCCTCACATTCCCACCCACCTCTGCTGCTCCTGGGAGCCCCGGGATCGCCGGGGTCAGAGACCCCCGGGAATCCTCACATCCCCCCAGGATCCCACCCACCCAACTCTGCTGCTGCTGGGATCAGGGATCACTGTGGGCAGAATCCCCCGGGAATCCTCACATCCCCCCGGGATCCCACCCACCCAACTCTGCTGCTGCTGAGACCCCTGGGATCACTGTGGCCAGAGACCCCTGGGAATCCTCACATTCCCCTGGGATCCACCCACCCACCTCTGCTGCTCCTGGGAGCCCCGGGATCGCCGGGGTCAGAGACCCCCGGAATCCCTCACATCCCTGGAGATCCCACCCAGCCAGCTCTGCTGCTGCTGGGATCAGGGATCACCATGGTCAGAGACCCCCGGAATCCCTCACATCCCTCACCCAGCCCTGCTGCTCCTGGGAGCCCCGGGATCGCCGGGGTCAGAGACCCCCGGGAACCCTCACATCCCTGGGATCCCACCCAGCTCTGCTGCTGCTGGGATCAGGGATCACTGTGGGCAGAATCCCCTGGGAATCCTCACATTCCCACCCAGCTCCGCTGCTCCTGGGATCAGGGATCACCGTGGTCAGAGACCCCCAGGAATCCTCACATCCCTGGGATCCCACCCAGCTCTGCTGCTGCTGGGATCAGGGATCGCTGTGGTCAGAATCCCCCTGGGAATCCTCACATTCCTGCCCACCTCTGCTGCTCCTGGGATCCCAGGGATCACCATGGTCAGAGACCCCCAGGAATCCCCACATCCCTCACCCAGCCCTGCTGCTCCTGGGAGCCCCGGGGTCACCGTGGGCAGAGACCCCCGGGAATCCTCACATCCCCCGGGATCCCACCCAGCTCTGCTGCTGCTGGGACCCCCAGGACCCCCAGGAATCCTCACATCCCTGGGATCCCACCCAGCTCTGCTGCTCCTGGGAGCCCCGGGATCACCACGGTCAGAGACCCCCGGAATCCTCACATTCCCCTGGGATCACAACCACCCAGCTCTGCTGCTGCTGGGATCCCTGGGATCACCGTGGTCAGAGACCCCCGGGAATCCTCACATTCCCCTGGGATCCCACCCACCCAGCCCTGCTGCTGCTGGGAGCCCCGGGACCGCCACGGTCAGAGACCCCCGGAATCCCTCACATCCCTGGAGATCCCACCCACCCAGCCCTGCTGCTCCTGGGAGCCCCAGGACCCCCAGGAATCCTCACATTCCCCCGGGATCCCACTCAGCCCTGCTGCTCCTGGGATCCCCAGGACCCCCGGGATCCCTCACATCCCCTGGGATCCCACCCAGCCCTGCTGCTTCTGGGATCCCCGGGATCACTGTGGCCAGAGACCCCCGGGAATCCTCACATTCCCCCGGGATCCCACCCAGCCCTGCTGCTCCTGGGATCCCCGGGATCACCACGGTCAGAGACCCCCGGAATCCCTCACATCCCCTGGGATCCCACCCACCTCTGCTGCTGCTGGGATCCCTGGGATCAATGTGGTCAGAGACCCCCAGGAATCCTCACATTCCCCTGGGATCCCACCCACCCAGCTCTGCTGCTGCTGGGATCCCAGGGATCACCGTGGTCAGAGACCCCCGGGAATCCCTCCCATCCCTGGGGATCCCGCCCACCTCTGCTGCTCCTCCTCCAGCCGGATCAGGGCATTCTCCAGCTCGTTGCTGCCGCTCTCCTCCTCGGGCTGGGAGCCGCCGGCCTCCAGCTGGATCTGTGGGTTCATCCCCCCGCTGGCCATCACCCCCATTTGGGGGGTCTGGGCCAGGGGACCACCCCCCAAAAACCTCCCTCACCGTCAGCCTCTCCTGCTCCAGCTCGGTGGCCTTCTCCAGCAGCTGCTGCTCCACTTCCCCGCATCTCCTCTGGTACTGCAGCACCTGGGGGGGACAGGGGGGTGACACCTGGTTGGTGTCTGGTATTTAGCAGTCATTCAGAAAGAAAGTCAAGATAATTGAAAAAAAATTCCCAATAATAAATTAAAATCATTGAAAAAAAACTCCGAATAATAAATTTAAATAATTGAAAAAAAAATCCCAATAATAAATGAAAATCATTGAAAAAAAAATTTCCAGTAACAAATTAAAATCATTGAAGAAAAATCACAATAAAAAATTAAAATAATTGAAAAAAATCCCAATAATAAATGAAAATCATTGATGAAAATTCCCAATAAAAAATTAAAATCATTGAAAAAAACCCCCAAAAATAAATTAAAATATTTGAAAAAAAATCCCAATATTAAATTAAAATCGTTGAAAAAAACCCCCAATAATAAATTAAAATAATTGAAAAAAATCCCAATAATAAATGAAAATAATTGAAAAAAAAATCCCAATAATAAATTAACACCATTAAAAAAAATTCCCAATAATAAATTAAAATTATTGAAAGAATTTCCCCGTAAATTAACGAAAACCATTGAAAGAACCAGGCAAGCTCTACCTTGGCCTGGAGCTTCTGCACCAGCTGTGCCTGGCGCTGCTGGCCCTCCTGGTAGCACTGCAGCTTCCTCCTGTAGGCGGCCTGCTCCTCCTCCAGGCGCCGCCGCAGCTCCAGCTGCTCCAGCTGTGCCAGATGTGCCAGATGTGCCGGGCTGGGGGAGCCATCCTCGGGCTGGGGCTGCGGGGGACAGAGGGGTGAGACCCCGGGGACAGCCAGGGACAGCCAGGGACAGCCAGGGACACACAGGGACACACAGGGACACACAGGGACACACAGGGACAGCCAGAGACACACAGGGACAGCCAGGGACAGCCAGGGACACACAGGGACACACAGGGACAGGCAGGGACACACAGGGACAGCCAGGGACACCCAGGGACACACAGGGACACACAGGGACAGCCAGGGACACACAGGGACACACAGGGACACACAGGGACACCCAGGGACACACAGGGACACCCAGGGACAGCCAGGGACACCCAGGGACACCCAGGGACACCCAGGGACAGCCAGGGACACACAGGGACAGCCAGGGACACACAGGGACACACAGGGACACACAGGGACACACAGGGACAGCCAGGGACACACAGGGACACCCAGGGACACACAGGGACACCCAGGGACACACAGGGACACCCAGGGACAGCCAGGGACACCCAGGGACACCCAGGGACACCCAGGGACAGCCAGGGACACACAGGGACAGCCAGGGACACACAGGGACACACAGGGACACACAGGGACACACAGGGACAGCCAGGGACACACAGGGACAGCCAGGGACACACAGGGACACACAGGGACACACAGGGACAGCCAGGGACAGCCAGGGACACACAGGGACAGCCAGGGACAGCCAGGGACACACAGGGACACACAGGGACACACAGGGACAGCCAGGGACACACAGGGACACTCAGGGACAGCCAGGGACAGCCAGGGACACACAGGGACACACAGGGACACACAGGGACACACAGGGACAGCCAGGGACACACAGGGACACACAGGGACACACAGGGACAGCCAGGGACACACAGGGACAGCCAGGGACACCCAGGGACACCCAGGGACACACAGGGACAGCCAGGGACACACAGGGACAGCCTGGGACACACAGGGACACACAGGGACACACAGGGACACCCAGGGACAGCCAGGGACACACAGGGACACACAGGGACACACAGGGACAGCCAGGGACACACAGGGACACACAGGGACACACAGGGACAGCCAGGGACAGCCAGGGACAGCCAGGGACACCCAGGGACAGCCAGGGACACACAGGGACACACAGGGACACACAGGGACACCCAGGGACACACAGGGACAGCCAGGGACAGCCAGGGACACACAGGGACACACAGGGACACACAGGGACAGCCAGGGACACACAGGGACACACAGGGACACACAGGGACACACAGGGACAGCCAGGGACACACAGGGACAGCCAGGGACACATAGGGACACCCAGGGGACACACAGGGACACACAGGGACACACAGGGACAGCCAGGGACACACAGGGACACACAGGGACACACAGGGACACACAGGGACAGCCAGGGACACACAGGGACACACAGGGACAGCCAGGGACACACAGGGACACACAGGGACACACAGGGACAGCCAGGGACACACAGGGACAGCCAGGGACACACAGGGACACACAGGGACACACAGGGACACACAGGGACAGCCAGGGACACACAGGGACACACAGGGACACACAGGGACACACAGGGACAGCCAGGGACACACAGGGACAGCCAGGGACACATAGGGACACCCAGGGGACACACAGGGACACACAGGGACACACAGGGACACACAGGGACACACAGGGACACACAGGGACAGCCAGGGACACACAGGGACAGCCAGGGACAGCCAGGGACAGCCAGGGACACACAGGGACACACAGGGACACCCAGGGACACACAGGGACACACAGGGACAGCCAGGGACACACAGGGACAGCCAGGGACAGCCAGGGACAGCCAGGGACACACAGGGACACACAGGGACAGCCAGGGACACACAGGGACACACAGGGACACACAGGGACAGCCAGGGACAGCCAGGGACACACAGGGACACACAGGGACACACAGGGACACACAGGGACAGCCAGGGACACACAGGGACACACAGGGACAGCCAGGGACACCCAGGGATACACAGGGACACACAGGGACACACAGGGACAGCCAGGGACACACAGGGACACACAGGGACACACAGGGACACACAGGGACACACAGGGACAGCCAGGGACACCCAGGGACAGCCAGGGACAGCCAGGGACACACAGGGACACCCAGGGACACACAGGGACACACAGGGACACCCAGGGACACACAGGGACACACAGGGACAGCCAGGGACAGCCAGGGACACCCAGGGACACCCAGGGACACACAGGGACACACAGGGACACACAGGGACACACAGGGACACACAGGGACAGCCAGGGACACACAGGGACAGCCAGGGACAGCCAGGGACAGCCAGGGACACACAGGGACACACAGGGACACCCAGGGGACACACAGGGACACACAGGGACACACAGGGACAGCCAGGGACACACAGGGACACACAGGGACACACAGGGACACACAGGGACAGCCAGGGACACACAGGGACAGCCAGGGACAGCCAGGGACAGCCAGGGACACCCAGGGACACACAGGGACAGCCAGGGACACACAGGGACAGCCAGGGACAGCCAGGGACAGCCAGGGACACACAGGGACACACAGGGACAGGCAGGGACACACAGGGACACACAGGGACACACAGGGACAGCCAGGGACAGCCAGGGACACACAGGGACACACAGGGACACACAGGGACACACAGGGACAGCCAGGGACACACAGGGACACACAGGGACAGCCAGGGACACCCAGGGATACACAGGGACACACAGGGACACACAGGGA
Source organism: Phylloscopus trochilus trochilus (assembly GCA_016584745.2). Classification (NCBI taxonomy): domain Eukaryota; kingdom Metazoa; phylum Chordata; class Aves; order Passeriformes; family Phylloscopidae; genus Phylloscopus; species Phylloscopus trochilus. The sequence continues at coordinate 112,084 of WQNJ02000069.1, read as the reverse complement.
CAGCCAGGGACACACAGGGACACACAGGGACACACAGGGACACACAGGGACACACAGGGACAGCCAGGGACACCCAGGGACAGCCAGGGACAGCCAGGGACACACAGGGACACCCAGGGACACACAGGGACACACAGGGACACCCAGGGACACACAGGGACACACAGGGACACACAGGGACAGCCAGGGACAGCCAGGGACACCCAGGGACACCCAGGGACACACAGGGACACACAGGGACACACAGGAACAGCCAGGGACAGCACAGGGACAGCCAGGGACAGCCAGGGACACACAGGGACACCCAGGGACACACAGGGACACACAGGGACACCCAGGGACACACAGGGACACACAGGGACACACAGGGACAGCCAGGGACACCCAGGGACACACAGGGACACACAGGGACACACAGGGACACACAGGGACACCCAGGGACACACAGGGACACACAGGGACACACAGGAACAGCCAGGGACAGCACAGGGACAGCCAGGGACACACAGGGACAGCCAGGGACAGCCAGGGACACACAGGGACACACAGGGACAGCCAGGGACACACAGGGACACACAGGGACACACAGGGACAGCCAGGGACAGCCAGGGACAGCCAGGGACACACAGGGACAGCCAGGGACACACAGGGACACCCAGGGACACACAGGGACACACAGGGACAGCCAGGGACACACAGGGACACACAGGGACAGCCAGGGACACACAGGGACATCCAGGGACACACAGGGACACCCAGGGACACACAGGGACACAGAGGGACACACAGGGACACACAGGGACAGCCAGGGACAGTCAGGGACACACAGGGACACACAGGGACACACAGGGACACACAGGGACAGCCAGGGACACCCAGGGACACTCAGGGACAGCCAGGGACACACGGGGACACCCAGGGACAGCCAGGGACACACAGGGACACACAGGGACACACAGGGACACACAGGGACAGCCAGGGACACACAGGGACACACAGGGACACCCAGGGACACCCAGGGACAGCCAGGGACAGCCAGGGACACACAGGGACAGCCAGGGACAGCCAGGGACACACAGGGACAGCCACGGACACACAGGGACACACAGGGACAGCCAGGGACACACAGGGACACACAGAGACACACAGGGACAGCCAGGGACACCCAGGGACACACAGGGACAGCCAGGGACACACAGGGACAGCCAGGGACACACAGGGACACACAGAGACACACAGGGACACACAGAGACACACAGGGACACACAGGGACACACAGGGACACACAGGGACAGCCAGGGACAGCCAGGGACACACAGGGACACACAGAGACACACAGGGACACACAGGGACAGCCAGGGACACACAGGGACACCCAGGGACACACAGGGACAGCCAGGGACACACAGGGACACACAGGGACAGCCAGGGACTGCCAGGGACACACAGGGACACACAGGGACACACAGGGACAGCCAGGGACACACAGGGACACACAGGGACACACAGGGACAGCCAGGGACACTCAGGGACAGCCAGGGACACACGGGGACACCCAGGGACAGCCAGGGACACACAGGGACACACAGGGACACACAGGGACACACAGGGACAGCCAGGGACACACAGGGACACACAGGGACAGCCAGGGACACACAGGGACAGCCAGGGACACACAGGGACATCCAGGGACACACAGGGACACCCAGGGACACACAGGGACACAGAGGGACACACAGGGACACACAGGGACAGCCAGGGACACACAGGGACACACAGGGACAGCCAGGGACACACAGGGACACACAGGGACACACAGGGACAGCCAGGGACAGCCAGGGACACACAGGGACAGCCAGGGACACACACGGACAGCCAGGGACACACAGGGACACACAGGGACAGCCAGGGACAGTCAGGGACACACAGGGACACACAGGGACACACAGGGACACACAGGGACAGCCAGGGACACCCAGGGACACTCAGGGACAGCCAGGGACACACAGGGACACACAGGGACACACAGGGACAGCCAGGGACACACAGGGACAGCCAGGGACAGCCAGGGACAGCCAGGGACACACAGGGACACACAGGGACACAGGGACAGCCAGGGACACACAGGGACACACAGGGACACACAGGGACACACAGGGACAGCCAGGGACACACAGGGACAGCCAGGGACAGCCAGGAACACACAGGGACAGCCAGGGACACACAGGGACACACAGGGACACACAGGGACAGCCAGGGACAGCCAGGGACACACAGGGACAGCCAGGGACACCCAGGGACACACAGGGACACACAGGGACAGCCAGGGACAGCCAGGGACAGCCAGGGACACACAGGGACACACAGGGACACACAGGGACAGCCAGGGACACACAGGGACACACAGGGACACACAGGGACAGCCAGGGACACACAGGGACAGCCAGGGACACCCAGGGACACACAGGGACAGCCAGGGACACACAGGGACACACAGGGACACACAGGGACACCCAGGGACACACAGGGACACACAGGGACACACAGGGACAGCCAGGGACAGCCAGGGACAGCCAGGGACACACAGGGACACACAGGGACACACAGGGACAGCCAGGGACACACAGGGACAGCCAGGGACAGCCAGGGACACACAGGGACAGCCAGGGACACACAGGGACACACAGGGACACACAGGGACACCCAGGGACACACAGGGACACACAGGGACACACAGGGACAGCCAGGGACACACAGGGACACACAGGGACACACAGGGACAGCCAGGGACACCCAGGGACACACAGGGACACAAAGGGACAGCCAGGGACACACAGGGACAGCCAGGGACACACAGGGACACACAGGGACACCCAGGGACAGCCAGGGACACACAGGGACACACAGGGACACCCAGGGACACACAGGGACACACAGGGACACAAAGGGACACACAGGGACAGCCAGGGACACACAGGGACACACAGGGACACACAGGGACACACAGGGACAGCCAGGGACACACAGGGACAGCCAGGGACACACAGGGACACACAGGGACACACAGGGACACCCAGGGACACACAGGGACAGCCAGGGACACACAGGGACAGCCAGGGACAGCCAGGGACAGCCAGGGACACACAGGGACACACAGGGACAGCCAGGGACACACAGGGACACACAGGGACACACAGGGACACACAGGGACAGCCAGGGACACACAGGGACACACAGGGACACACAGGGACAGCCAGGGACAGCCAGGGACACCCAGGGACAGCCAGGGACACACAGGGACAGCCAGGGACACACAGGGACACACAGGGACACGCAGGGACACGCAGGGACACACAGGGACACACAGGGACACCCAGGGACACACAGGGACACGCAGGGACACACAGGGACACACAGGGACACGCAGGGACACACAGGGACACCCAGGGACACACAGGGACACGCAGGGACACACAGGGACACACAGGGACACACAGGGACACACAGGGACACGCAGGGACAGCCAGGGACAGCCAGGGACACACAGGGACACACAGGGACAGCCAGGGACACACAGGGACAGCCAGGGACACTCAGGGACAGCCAGGGACACACAGGGACACACAGGGACAGCCAGGGACACACAGGGACAGCCAGGGACAGCCAGGGACACACAGGGACACACAGGGACAGCCAGGGACACACAGGGACACACAGGGACAGCCAGGGACAGCCAGGGACAGCCAGGGACACACAGGGACAGCCGGGGACAGCCAGGGACACACAGGGACAGCCAGGGACACACAGGGACACACAGGGACACACAGGGACAGCCAGGGACACACAGGGACACACAGGGACAGCCAGGGACACACAGGGACAGCCAGGGACACCCAGGGACACACAGGGACAGCCAGGGACACACAGAGACACACAGGGACACCCAGGGACAGCCAGGGACACACAGGGACACACAGGGACACACAGGGACAGCCAGGGACACTCAGGGACACCCAGGGACACCCAGGGACACCCAGGGACAGCCAGGGACAGCCAGGGACAGCCAGGGACACACAGGGACACACAGGGACAGCCAGGGACACACAGGGACACACAGGGACAGCCAGGGACACACAGGGACAGCCAGGGACAGCCAGGGACACACAGGGACACACAGGGACAGCCAGGGACACACAGGGACACACAGGGACACACAGGGACACAAAGGGACACACAGGGACACACAGGGACAGCCAGGGACACACAGGGACACACAGGGACACACAGGGACAGCCAGGGACACACAGGGACACACAGGGACAGGCAGGGACACACAGGGACAGCCAGGGACACCCAGGGACAGCCAGGGACAGCCAGGGACACACAGGGACACACAGGGACACACAGGGACACACAGGGACACACAGGGACACCCAGGGACAGCCAGGGACACACAGGGACAGCCAGGGACACCCAGGGACACACAGGGACACACAGGGACAGCCAGGGACACACAGGGACACTCAGGGACACCCAGGGACACACAGGGATAGCCAGGGACACACAGGGACACCCAGGGACACACAGGGACAGCCAGGGACACACAGGGACACCCAGGGACAGCCAGGGACACACAGGGACACACAGGGACACACAGGGACACACAGGGACAGCCTGGGACACACAGGGACACCCAGGGACACACAGGGACAGCCAGGGACACACAGGGACACACAGGGACACACAGGGACAGCCAGGGACACACAGGGACACCCAGGGACACAGAGGGACAGCCAGGGACACACAGGGACACACAGGGACACACAGGGACACACAGGGACAGCCAGGGACAGCCAGGGACACACAGGGACACACAGGGACACACAGGGACAGCCAGGGACACACAGGGACACACAGGGACAGCCAGGGACAGCCAGGGACACACAGGGACAGCCAGGGACACACAGGGACACACAGGGACACACAGGGACACACAGGGACAGCCAGGGACACTCAGGGACACACAGGGACAGCCAGGGACAGCCAGGGACAGCCAGGGACACACAGGGACAGCCAGGGACACACAGGGACACACAGGGACACACAGGGACAGCCAGGGACACACAGGGACACACAGGGACAGCCAGGGACACACAGGGACACACAGGGACACACAGGGACAGCCAGGGACACACAGGGACAGCCAGGGACAGCCAGGGACACACAGGGACAGCCAGGGACACACAGGGACAGCCAGGGACACACAGGGACACACAGGGACAGCCAGGGACACACAGGGACACACAGGGACACCCAGGGACACACAGGGACAGCCAGGGACACACAGGGACACACAGGGACACACAGGGACAGCCAGGGACACACAGGGACACGCAGGGACACACAGGGACAGCCAGGGACAGCCAGGGACACACAGGGACACACAGGGACACACAGGGACAGCCAGGGACAGCCAGGGACAGCCAGGGACACACAGGGACAGCCAGGGACACACAGGGACACACAGGGACACACAGGGACAGCCAGGGACACCCAGGGACACACAGGGACAGCCAGGGACACACAGGGACACACAGGGACACAAAGGGACACACAGGGACACCCAGGGACACACAGGGACAGCCAGGGACACCCAGGGACACACAGGGACAGCCAGGGACACACAGGCACACCCAGGGACACACAGGGACAGCCAGGGACACACAGGGACACACAGGGACACCCAGGGACACCCAGGGACACACAGGGACAGCCAGGGACACAGAGGGACACACAGGGACACACAGGGACAGCCAGGGACAGCCAGGGACACACAGGGACACTCAGGGACAGCCAGGGACACACAGGGACACACAGGGACACACAGGGACACCAAGGGACAGACAGGGACACACAGGGACACACAGGGACACACAGGGACAGCCAGGGACACACAGGGACACACAGGGACAGCCAGGGACACACAGGGACAGCCAGGGACAGCCAGGGACACACAGGGACACACAGGGACACACAGGGACACACAGGGACACCCAGGGACACACAGGGACAGCCAGGGACAGCCAGGGACACACAGGGACAGCCAGGGACACACAGGGACACACAGGGACACACAGGGACAGCCAGGGACAGCCAGGGACACACAGGGACAGCCAGGGACAGCCAGGGACAGCCAGGGACACACAGGGACACACAGGGACAGCCAGGGACACCCAGGGACACCCAGGGACACACAGGGACACACAGGGACACACAGGGACAGCCAGGGACACCCAGGGACACCCAGGGACACACAGGGACACACAGGGACACCCAGGGACACACAGGGACAGCCAGGGACACACAGGGACACACAGGGACAGCCAGGGACAGCCAGGGACACACAGGTACACACAGGGACACACAGGGACACACAGGGACACACAGGGACAGCCAGGGACAGCCAGGGACACACAGGGACACACAGGGACACACAGGGACAGCCAGGGACAGCCAGGGACACACAGGGACAGCCAGGGACAGCCAGGGACACACAGGGACACACAGGGACACACAGGGACAGCCAGGGACACACAGGGACAGCCAGGGACAGCCAGGGACACACAGGGACACACAGGGACACACAGGGACAGCCAGGGACACACAGGGACACACAGGGACACCCAGGGACACACAGGGACACACAGGGACACACAGGGACAGCCAGGGACAGCCAGGGACACCCAGGGACACACAGGGACACACAGGGACACCCAGGGACACACAGGGACAGCCAGGGACACACAGGGACACACAGGGACAGCCAGGGACAGCCAGGGACACACAGGTACACACAGGGACACACAGGGACACACAGGGACAGCCAGGGACAGCCAGGGACACACAGGGACAGCCAGGGACAGCCAGGGACACACAGGGACACACAGGGACACACAGGGACAGCCAGGGACACACAGGGACAGCCAGGGACAGCCAGGGACACACAGGGACACCCAGGGACACACAGGGACACACAGGGACAGCCAGGGACAGCCAGGGACACCCAGGGACAGCCAGGGACAGCCAGGGACACACAGGGACAGCCAGGGACACACAGGGACACACAGGGACACACAGGGACACACAGGGACAGCCAGGGACACACAGGGACACACAGGGACACACAGGGACAGCCAGGGACAGCCAGGGACACACAGGGACAGCCAGGGACACACAGGGACACACAGGGACACACAGGGACAGCCAGGGACACACAGGGACACACAGGGACACACAGGGACACACAGGGACAGCCAGGGACACCCAGGGACAGCCAGGGACAGCCAGGGACACACAGGGACAGCCAGGGACACACAGGGACACACAGGGACACACAGGGACACACAGGGACAGCCAGGGACACACAGGGACACACAGGGACACACAGGGACACACAGGGACAGCCAGGGACACACAGGGACACACAGGGACACACAGGAACACACAGGGACACACAGGGACAGCCAGGGACAGCCAGGGACACACAGGGACAGCCAGGGACACACAGGGACACACAGGGACACACAGGGACACACAGGGACACACAGGGACAGCCAGGGACACACAGGGACACACAGGGACACACAGGGACACACAGGGACACTCAGGGACAGCCAGGGACACACAGGGACAGCCAGGGACACACAGGGACACACAGGGACACACAGGGACACACAGGGACACTCAGGGACAGCCAGGGACACACAGGGACACACAGGGACAGCCAGGGACACCCAGGGACACACAGGGACAGCCAGGGACACACAGGGACACACAGGGACACACAGGGACACACAGGGACACACAGGGACAGCCAGGGACACACAGGGACACACAGGGACACACAGGGACAGCCAGGGACACACAGGGACACACAGGGACAGCCAGGGACAGCCAGGGACACACAGGGACAGCCAGGGACACACAGGGACACACAGGGACACACAGGGACAGCCAGGGACACACAGGGACACACAGGGACACACAGGGACACCCAGGGACACACAGGGACAGCCAGGGACACACAGGGACAGCCAGGGACAGCCAGGGACAGCCAGGGACACACAGGGACAGCCAGGGACACCCAGGGACAGCCAGGGACACCCAGGGACACACAGGGACAGCCAGGGACACACAGGGACAGCCAGGGACACCCAGGGACACACAGGGACACACAGGGACAGCCAGGGACACACAGGGACACGCAGGGACACACAGGGACACACAGGGACAGCCAGGGACAGCCAGGGACAGCCAGGGACACACAGGGACAGCCAGGGACACACAGGGACACACAGGGACACACAGGGACACACAGGGACAGCCAGGGACACCCAGGGACACACAGGGACAGCCAGGGACACACAGGGACACACAGGGACACAAAGGGACACACAGGGACACACAGGGACAGCCAGGGACACACAGGGACACACAGGGACACCCAGGGACAGCCAGGGACACACAGGGACACACAGGGACAGGCAGGGACACACAGGGACACCCAGGGACACACAGGGACAGCCAGGGACACACAGGGACACACAGGGACACCCAGGGACACCCAGGGACACACAGGGACAGCCAGGGACACAGAGGGACACACAGGGACACACAGGGACAGCCAGGGACAGCCAGGGACACACAGGGACACTCAGGGACAGCCAGGGACACACAGGGACACACAGGGACACACAGGGACACACAGGGACAGCCAGGGACACACAGGGACACACAGAGACAGCCAGGGACAGCCAGGGACACACAGGGACACACAGGGACAGCCAGGGACAGCCAGGGACACACAGGGACACACAGGGACACACAGGGACACACAGGGACAGCCAGGGACACACAGGGACACACAGGGACAGCCAGGGACACACAGGGACACACAGGGACACACAGGGACAGCCAGGGACACACAGGGACACACAGGGACACACAGGGACACACAGGGACACCCAGGGACAGCCAGGGACAGCCAGGGACACACAGGGACACACAGGGACACACAGGGACACCCAGGGACACACAGGGACAGCCAGGGACAGCCAGGGACACACAGGGACAGCCAGGGACACACAGGGACACACAGGGACACACAGGGACACACAGGGACACACAGGGACAGCCAGGGACAGCCAGGGACACACAGGGACACACAGGGACACACAGGGACAGCCAGGGACTCCCAGGGACACCCAGGGACACACAGGGACACACAGGGACACACAGGGACAGCCAGGGACAGCCAGGGACACACAGGGACACACAGGGACAGCCAGGGACACACAGGGACACACAGGGACACACAGGGACAGCCAGGGACAGCCAGGGACACCCAGGGACACACAGGGACACACAGGGACACCCAGGGACACACAGGGACAGCCAGGGACACACAGGGACACACAGGGACAGCCAGGGACAGCCAGGGACACACAGGGACAGAAAGGGACACACAGGGACACACAGGGACAGCCAGGGACACACAGGGACACACAGGGACACACAGGGACACACAGGGACAGCCAGGGACAGCCAGGGACACCCAGGGACAGCCAGGGACAGCCAGGGACACACAGGGACAGCCAGGGACAGCCAGGGACACACAGGGACAGCCAGGGACACACAGGGACACACAGGGACACACAGGGACACACAGGGACAGCCAGGGACACACAGGGACACACAGGGACACCCAGGGACACACAGGGACACACAGGGACAGCCAGGGACACACAGGGACACACAGGGACACACAGGGACAGCCAGGGACAGCCAGGGACACACAGGGACAGCCAGGGACACACAGGGACACACAGGGACACACAGGGACAGCCAGGGACACACAGGGACACACAGGGACACACAGGGACAGCCAGGGACACACAGGGACACACAGGGACACACAGGGACACACAGGGACAGCCAGGGACACACAGGGACACACAGGGACACACAGGGACAGCCAGGGACACACAGGGACACACAGGGACAGCCAGGGACAGCCAGGGACAGCCAGGGACACACAGGGACAGCCAGGGACAGCCAGGGACAGCCAGGGACACACAGGGACACAGAGGGACACACAGGGACACACAGGGACACACAGGGACAGCCAGGGACAGCCAGGGACACACAGGGACACACAGGGACAGCCAGGGACACACAGGGACAGCCAGGGACACACAGGGACACACAGGGACACACAGGGACACCCAGGGACAGCCAGGGACACACAGGGACAGCCAGGGACACACAGGGACACCCAGGGACACACAGGGACACACAGGGACACCCAGGGACAGCCAGGGACAGCCAGGGACACACAGGGACACACAGGGACAGCCAGGGACACACAGGGACACACAGGGACACACAGGGACACACAGGGACACCCAGGGACACACAGGGACACACAGGGACAGCCAGGGACACACAGGGACACACAGGGACACACAGGGACACACAGGGACAGCCAGGGACACACAGGGACACACAGGGACAGCCAGGGACAGCCAGGGACACACAGGGACACAGAGGGACAGCCAGGGACAGCCAGGGACACACAGGGACACACAGGGACAGCCAGGGACACACAGGGACAGCCAGGGACAGCCAGGGACACACAGGGACACCCAGGGACACCCAGGGACACCCAGGGACACACAGGGACACACAGGGACACACAGGGACAGCCAGGGACACACAGGGACAGCCAGGGACACACAGGGACACACAGGGACACAGAGGGACAGCCAGGGACACACAGGGACACACAGGGACACACAGGGACAGCCAGGGACACACAGGGACACACAGGGACACACAGGGACACACAGGGACAGCCAGGGACACACAGGGACACACAGGGACACACAGGGACAGCCAGGGACACACAGGGACAGCCAGGGACACACAGGGACACACAGGGACACACAGGGGACACACAGGGACACACAGGGACAGCCAGGGACACACAGGGACACACAGGGACACACAGGGACACCCAGGGACACACAGGGACACACAGGGACACACAGGGACAGCCAGGGACACACAGGGACACACAGGGACACACAGGGACACACAGGGACACCCAGGGACAGCCAGGGACACACAGGGACAGCCAGGGACACACAGGGACACCCAGGGACACACAGGGACACACAGGGACACACAGGGACACCCAGGGACAGCCAGGGACACACAGGGACAGCCAGGGACACACAGGGACACCCAGGGACACACAGGGACACACAGGGACACACAGGGACAGCCAGGGACAGCCAGGGACAGCCAGGGACACACAGGGACAGCCAGGGACAGCCAGGGACAGCCAGGGACACACAGGGACACAGAGGGACACACAGGGACACACAGGGACACACAGGGACAGCCAGGGACACACAGGGACACACAGGGACACACAGGGACACACAGGGACACCCAGGGACAGCCAGGGACACACAGGGACAGCCAGGGACACACAGGGACACCCAGGGACACACAGGGACACACAGGGACACCCAGGGACAGCCAGGGACAGCCAGGGACACACAGGGACACACAGGGACAGCCAGGGACACACAGGGACACACAGGGACACACAGGGACACAGAGGGACAGCCAGGGACACACAGGGACACACAGGGACACACAGGGACACACAGGGACACACAGGGACACCCAGGGACACACAGGGACACACAGGGACAGCCAGGGACAGCCAGGGACAGCCAGGGACACACAGGGACACCCAGGGACACCCAGGGACACCCAGGGACACACAGGGACACACAGGGACACAGAGGGACAGCCAGGGACAGCCAGGGACACACAGGGACACACAGGGACACACAGGGACAGCCAGGGACAGCCAGGGACACACAGGGACACCCAGGGACACCCAGGGACACCCAGGGACACACAGGGACACACAGGGACACACAGGGACAGCCAGGGACACACAGGGACAGCCAGGGACACACAGGGACACACAGGGACACAGAGGGACAGCCAGGGACACACAGGGACACACAGGGACACACAGGGACAGCCAGGGACACACAGGGACACACAGGGACACACAGGGACAGCCAGGGACACACAGGGACACACAGGGACACACAGGGACAGCCAGGGACACCCAGGGACAGCCAGGGACAGCCAGGGACACACAGGGACACACAGGGACACACAGGGACACAGAGGGACAGCCAGGGACAGCCAGGGACAGCCAGGGACACCCAGGGACACACAGGGACACACAGGGACACCCAGGGACACCCAGGGACAGCCAGGGACACACAGGGACACACAGGGACACACAGGGACACACAGGGACAGCCAGGGACACACAGGGACACACAGGGACACACAGGGACAGCCAGGGACACCCAGGGACAGCCAGGGACAGCCAGGGACACACAGGGACACACAGGGACACACAGGGACACAGAGGGACAGCCAGGGACAGCCAGGGACAGCCAGGGACACACAGGGACACACAGGGACACACAGGGACAGCCAGGGACAGCCAGGGACACCCAGGGACACACAGGGACACACAGGGACACACAGGGACAGCCAGGGACACACAGGGACAGCCAGGGACACACAGGGACACACAGGGACACACAGGGACAGCCAGGGACACACAGGGACAGCCAGGGACACACAGGGACACCCAGGGACAGCCAGGGACACACAGGGACACACAGGGACACACAGGGACACACAGGGACAGCCAGGGACACACAGGGACAGACATGGACACACAGGGACACACAGGGACACAGAGGGACACACAGGGACACACAGGGACAGCCAGGGACAGCCAGGGACACACAGGGACAGCCAGGGACAGCCAGGGACACCCAGGGACACACAGGGACACACAGGGACACCCAGGGACACACAGGGACACACAGGGACACACAGGGACAAACAGGGACACACAGGGACAGCCAGGGACACACAGGGACACACAGGGACACCCAGGGACACACAGGGACAGCCAGGGACACACAGGGACACACAGGGACACACAGGGAGAGCCAGGGACACACAGGGACACACAGGGACACCCAGGGACACACAGGGACACCCAGGGACACACAGGGACAGCCAGGGACACACAGGGACAGCCAGGGACAGCCAGGGACACACAGGGACACCCAGGGACAGCCAGGGACAGCCAGGGACACACAGGGACACACAGGGACACACAGGGACAGCCAGGGACACACAGGGACAGCCAGGGACACACAGGGACACACAGGGACAGCCAGGGACACACAGGGACACACAGGGACACACAGGGACACCCAGGGACACACAGGGACACACAGGGACAGCCAGGGACACACAGGGACAGCCAGGGACACACAGGGACACACAGGGACACACAGGGACACACAGGGACACCCAGGGACACACAGGGACACACAGGGACAGCCAGGGACACACAGGGACACACAGGGACACACAGGGACACCCAGGGACACACAGGGACACACAGGGACAGCCAGGGACACACAGGGACACACAGGGACAGCCAGGGACACACAGGGACAGCCAGGGACACACAGGGACACACAGGGACACACAGGGACACCCAGGGACACAGAGGGACACAGAGGGACACACAGGGACACACAGGGACACACAGGGACAGCCAGGGACACAAAGGGACACACAGGGACACAAAGGGACACACAGGGACACACAGGGACACACAGGGACAGCCAGGGACACACAGGGACACACAGGGACACACAGGGACACCCAGGGACACACAGGGACAGCCAGGGACACACAGGGACACACAGGGACACCCAGGGACACACAGGGACACACAGGGACACTCAGGGACAGCCAGGGACACACAGGGACACACAGGGACAGCCAGGGACACACAGGGACAGCCAGGGACACACAGGGACACACAGGGACACACAGGGACACCCAGGGACACACAGGGACAGCCAGGGACAGCCAGGGACACACAGGGACACACAGGGACACACAGGGACACACAGGGACACACAGGGACAGCCAGGGACACACAGGGACACACAGGGACACCCAGGGACAGCCAGGGACACCCAGGGACACACAGGGACACACAGGGACACACAGGGACAGCCAGGGACACACAGGGACACCCAGGGACACACAGGGACAGCCAGGGACACACAGGGACACACAGGGACACACAGGGACAGCCAGGGACACACAGGGACACACAGGGACACACAGGGACACACAGGGGACAGCCAGGGACACACAGGGACAGCCAGGGACAGCCAGGGACACACAGGGACACACAGGGACAGCCAGGGACAGCCAGGGACACACAGGGACACACAGGGACACACAGGGACAGCCAGGGACAGCCAGGGACACACAGGGACACACAGGGACACACAGGGACAGCCTGGGACAGCCAGGGACACACAGGGACACACAGGGACACACAGGGACAGCCAGGGACACACAGGGACAGCCAGGGACAGCCAGGGACACACAGGGACACCCAGGGACACCCAGGGACACTCAGGGACACACAGGGACACACAGGGACACACAGGGACACCCAGGGACAGCCAGGGACAGCCAGGGACACACAGGGACAGCCAGGGACACACAGGGACACACAGGGACACACAGGGACAGCCAGGGACACACAGGGACACACAGGGACACACAGGGACAGCCAGGGACAGCCACAGCCCCCACAGCCACCTGGGGGGCCCACAGCCCTTTGTGGAATTCCCGGTTTCCTGGGCACTGAGTGGAAGAACAGAACGGTTCCCCCAGGGAAAGGGACGGGTGGGGGGGATTTTCCAGCAGGACAAACAAACCCGGGATGGATGGGCAGGCCCCGGCAGGCCTGGGCTGGTCCGGGCAGCTCCCGGCACCGGGACAGCTCAGCCCGCCCGCCCCAGGGCGGGGACAGCGGCTGCGGCTGGGAGCGTGGGGCTGGGAAGGCAGATTTTGGGATGGCAGATTTTGGGAAGGAGGATTTTGGGGGCTCACCTGCTCACTGAGGGTGTTGTACCCAATGGCCAGCTCTGGATTTTGGGGCTGGGAAGGCAGATTTGGGAAGGAGGATTTGGGAAGGCAGATTTTGGGAAGGAGGATTTTGGGGCTCACCTGCTCGCTGAGAGCCTTGTACTTGATGGCCAGCCCTGGATTTTGGGGCTGGGAAGGCAGATTTTGGGAAGGCAGATTTTGGGAAGGCGGATTTGGGAAGGAGGATTTGGGAAGGCAGATTTTGGGAAGGCAGATTTTGGGAAGGCGGATTTGGGAAGGAGGATTTGGGAAGGCAGATTTTGGGGTTGGGAAGGCAGATTTGGGAAGGAGGATTTGGGAAGGCAGATTTTGGGAAGGCAGATTTGGGAAGGAGGATTTGGGAAGGCAGATTTGGGAAGGCAGATTTTGGGGGCTCACCTGCTCGCTGAGAGCCTTGTACTTGATGGCCAGCTCTGGATTTTGGGGCAGGGAAGGCAGATTTGGGAAGGTGGATTTGGGAAGGCGGATTTGGGAAGGCGGATTTGGGAAGGCAGATTTTGGGAAGGCGGATTTTGGGGGCTCACCTGCTCACTGAGAGCCTTGTATTTGATAGCCAGCTCTGGATTTTGGGGTTGGGAAGGCAGATTTTGGGGTTGGGAAGGCAGATTTTGGGAAGGAGGATTTGGGAAGGCAGATTTTGGGAAGGCAGATTTGGGAAGGAGGATTTGGGAAGGCAGATTTGGGAAGGCAGATTTTGGGAAGGCAGATTTTGGGGGCTCACCTGCTCGCTGAGAGCCTTGTATTTGATGGCCAGCTCTGGATTTTGGGGCTGGGAAGGCAGATTTTGGGAAGGCAGATTTTGGGAAGGCAGATTTTGGGGGCTCACCTGCTCACTGAGAGCCTTGTATTTGATGGCCAGCTCTGGATTTTGGGGCTGGGAAGGCAGATTTGGGAAGGCAGATTTTGGGAAGGCAGATTTGGGAAGGCAGATTTGGGAAGGCAGATTTTGGGGGCTCACCTGCTCACTGAGAGCCTTGTATTTGATGGCCAGCTCTGGATTTTGGGGCTGGGAAGGCAGATTTGGGATGGCATATTTGGGAAGGCAGATTTTGGGAAGGTGGATTTTGGGGCCTCACCTGCTCACTGAGAGCCTTGTATTTGATGGCCAGCTCTGGATTTTGGGGCTGGGATGGCAGATTTGGGAAGGAGGATTTTGGGGGCTCACCTGCTCACTGAGAGCCTTGTATTTGATGGCCAGCTCATCGCGCTCGGCCCGGCTCTGGGCCAGCAGGTCCTCGACGCGGGCCAGCTCCTGCTGCAGGAGCCGGTTCTCCTCCTGCAGGGGCAGCAGCGAGGCCATGGCCCCTGCGGGACGGGAGGGACACAGGGCTGGGATCTGATTTTGGGGAAGATGAAAAAAGGAAAAACCTTCTATAAATGTCACTGCTGAGGTTTTGAGAACGCGAAACCTCTGAGTGAAACGGAATTGAAAGCGAGTTTGGATGTTCAGAGCTTTGGTTACTGGAGAGCTGGAGAACAGCAGGGTGGCTGATGAAGGTGATTAATTAATTAATCCCCTTGGGATTAAACACCAAGAGCCCAAGGGTCGGAGCAGACCCCGCCAGCTGGGCGGGAGGGGCCCAAAGAGTCGTTTTTAGGGTTTGAAATATAACACAGCGTGGTGATGGAATGATTCTTACAGGCTGTGTGGAAATGCTGCAGGGTTTGTATCTTGAATTAGATTGGTTGGTGTAAATTCGAATATTCAGTAGGGAAGGAGATTTAATGGATTGTAATGGGAAATTCACTCTCTCACTGCTCTCACTGCTCTCACTGCTCTTCAGCCTCTCTCTCTCTGCTCTGAGCTGCAGCCCAGAGATCTCACCAGCCCTGACCCCAGAGATCTCACCAGCCCTGACCCCAGAGATTTCATCAGCCCTGACCCCAGAGATCTCACCAGTCCTGACCCCAGAGATCTCCCACCAGCCCTGACCCCAGAGATCTCACCAGCCCTGACCCCAGAGATCTCACCAGCCCTGACCCCAGGGATCTCACCAGCCCTGACCCCAGAGATCTCATCAGCCCTGACCCCAGAGATCTCACCAGCCCTGACCCCAGGGATCTCTCACCAGCCCTGACCCCAGAGATCTCACCAGCCCTGACCCCAGAGATCTCACCAGCCCTGACCCCAGAGATCTCACCAGCCCTGACCCCAGGGATCTCTCACCAGCCCTGACCCCAGAGATCTCACCAGCCCTGACCCCAGGGATCTCATCATCCCTGACCCCAGAGATCTCACCAGCCCTGACCCCAGGGATCTCTCACCAGCCCTGACCCCAGAGATCTCACCAGCCCTGACCCCAGGGATCTCATCAGCCCTGACCCCAGAGATCTCACCAGCCCTGACCCCAGAGATCTCATCAGCCCTGACCCCAGAGATCTCTCACCAGCCCTGACCCCAGGGATCTCTCACCAGCCCTGACCCCAGAGATCTCACCAGCCCTGACCCCAGAGATCTCACCAGCCCTGACCCCAGGGATCTCACCAGCCCTGACCCCAGAGATCTCACCAGCCCTGACCCCAGAGATCTCCCCCC
Organism: Phylloscopus trochilus trochilus; assembly: GCA_016584745.2. Classification (NCBI taxonomy): domain Eukaryota; kingdom Metazoa; phylum Chordata; class Aves; order Passeriformes; family Phylloscopidae; genus Phylloscopus; species Phylloscopus trochilus. The sequence goes on along the minus strand of WQNJ02000069.1, from coordinate 94,404 downwards.
AGCCCTGACCCCAGAGATCTCACCAGCCCTGACCCCATAACCAGCCCTGACCCCAGGGATCTCACCAGCCCTGACCCCAGAGATCTCATCAGCCCTGACCCCAGGGATCTCACCAGCCCTGACCCCAGAGATCTCACCAGCCCTGACCCCAGGGATCTCACCAGCCCTGACCCCAGAGATCTCACCAGCCCTGACCCCAGAGATCTCACCAGCCCTGACCCCAGAGATCTCATCAGCCCTGACCCCAGAGATCTCACCAGCCCTGACCCCAGAGATCTCACCAGCCCTGACCCCAGAGATCTCTCACCAGCCCTGACCCCAGGGATCTCACCAGCCCTGACCCCAGAGATCTCTCACCAGCCCTGACCCCAGGGATCTCACCAGCCCTGACCCCAGAGATCTCACCAGCCCTGACCCCAGAGATTTCATCAGCCCTGACCCCAGAGATCTCACCAGTCCTGACCCCAGAGATCTCCCACCAGCCCTGACCCCAGAGATCTCACCAGCCCTGACCCCAGAGATCTCACCAGCCCTGACCCCAGGGATCTCACCAGCCCTGACCCCAGAGATCTCATCAGCCCTGACCCCAGAGATCTCACCAGCCCTGACCCCAGGGATCTCTCACCAGCCCTGACCCCAGAGATCTCACCAGCCCTGACCCCAGAGATCTCACCAGCCCTGACCCCAGAGATCTCACCAGCCCTGACCCCAGGGATCTCTCACCAGCCCTGACCCCAGAGATCTCACCAGCCCTGACCCCAGGGATCTCATCATCCCTGACCCCAGAGATCTCACCAGCCCTGACCCCAGGGATCTCTCACCAGCCCTGACCCCAGAGATCTCACCAGCCCTGACCCCAGGGATCTCATCAGCCCTGACCCCAGAGATCTCACCAGCCCTGACCCCAGAGATCTCATCAGCCCTGACCCCAGAGATCTCTCACCAGCCCTGACCCCAGGGATCTCTCACCAGCCCTGACCCCAGAGATCTCACCAGCCCTGACCCCAGAGATCTCACCAGCCCTGACCCCAGGGATCTCACCAGCCCTGACCCCAGAGATCTCACCAGCCCTGACCCCAGAGATCTCCCCCCAGCCCTGACCCCAGAGATCTCACCAGCCCTGACCCCATAACCAGCCCTGACCCCAGGGATCTCACCAGCCCTGACCCCAGAGATCTCATCAGCCCTGACCCCAGGGATCTCACCAGCCCTGACCCCAGAGATCTCACCAGCCCTGACCCCAGGGATCTCACCAGCCCTGACCCCAGAGATCTCACCAGCCCTGACCCCAGAGATCTCACCAGCCCTGACCCCAGAGATCTCACCAGCCCTGACCCCAGGGATCTCACCAGCCCTGACCCCAGAGATCTCACCAGCCCTGACCCCAGAGATCCCACCAGCCCTGACCCCAGGGATCTCTCATCACCATTCCCCCCGGCTCCCATAATCCAGGATCTGGGATCTGGGATGGGATCCAGCCCAGGACACAGCCAGGGCAGCCCCTGCCACCACCAGCTGCTCTGTTCCCCCTTGGGAAGGGGCTGAGCCCTCCCCGGGTGCAGCACTTGGATAAAGGATCCCTGGAGTCACTGCCTGTCATGTTTGGGTTTTCTGAAGTTCTTTCCCAGGGACCCAAACTGCTGAACAAGGTCACACTTTGTAAATTATCTCATTTTTCACATTTCTCTCCTAAGGAGGGGCTTTTCTTGTTGACCCTTGGTGTGACCAATGGGTCAAAGGATCCCACCTCTTAGGTGGGCACGTTGTAAAAAGGGATAAAAATGGGTTTGGACAATAAACCAGCCCCTTTTGGGAGCATCAGCCTGCTGAAATCACGAGTCCCTGTCTCATTCACTGTGTCCAACAGCGACATCCCATCCCATCCCATCCCAACCCATCCCATCCCATGGATCCCATCCCATCCCACCCCATTGCAGTCACTGCCTGTCACGTTTGGGTTTTCTGAAGTTGTTTCCCAGAGACCTAAACTGCTGAACAAGGTCCCACTTTGTAAACTCCCTTGTTTTTTCTCTTTTCTCTCTCCTAAGGAGGGGCTTTGCCTGTTGACCCTTGGTGTGACCAGTGGATCAAAGGATCCCACCTCTTAGGTGGGCACATTGTAAAAAGGGATAAAAATAACTTCTGAGAATAAACCAGCCCCTTTTGGGAGCATCAGCCTGCTGAAATCACGAGTCTCTGTCTTTCTTTCGTGTCCAACAGCGACATCCCATCCCATCCGATGGATCCCATCCCATCCCATCCCATCCCATCCCATCCCATCCCATCCCATCCATCCCATCCCATGGATCCCATCCCATCCCATCCCATCCCACCCCATCCCATCCCATCCCATGGATCCCATCCCATCCCATCCCATCCCATCCCATGGATCCCATCCCATCCCATCCCATCCCATCCCATCCCATCCCATCCCATCCCATCCCATCCCAGTCACTGCCTGTCACATTTGGGTTTTCTGAAGTTCTTTCCCAGGGACCCAAACTGCTAAACAAGGTCACACTCTGTAAATTATCTCATTTTTCACATTTCTCTCCTAAGGAGGGGCTTTGCTTGTTGACCCTTGGTGTGACCAATGGTTCAAAGGATCCCACTCTTAGGTGGGCACGTTGTAAAAAGGGATAAAACCAGGTGCTGAGAATAAACCAGCCCCTTCTGGGAGCATCAGCCTGCTGAAATCACGAGTCTCTGTGTTTCTTTTGTGTCCAACAGCGACATCCCATCCCATCCCATCCCATCCCATCCCATCCCATCCCATGGATCCCACCCCATCCCATCCCATCCCATGGATCCCATCCCATCCCATCCCATCCCATCCCATCCCATCCCATCCCATCCCATCCCATGGATCCCATCCCATCCCATCCCATCCCATCCCATCCCATCCCATCCCATCCCATCCCATCCCATCCCATCCCATCCCATCCCATCCCATCCCATCCCATCCCATTGCAGTCACTGCCTGTCATGTTTGGGTTTTCTGAAGTTCTTTCCCAGTGACCCAAACTGCTAAACAAGGTCACACTCTGTAAATTATCTCATTTTTCACATTTCTCTCCTAAGGAGGGGCTTTGCTTGTTGACCCTTGGTGTGGCCAATGGTTCAAAGGATCCCACCTCTTAGGTGGGCACGTTGTAAAAAGGGATCAAAATAACTTCTGAGAATAAACCAGCCCCTTTTGGGAGCATCAGCCTTCTGAGCAAGACTCTTTTGTCTTTCTCTGCGTCCAACAGTGACACTTGTTCACCAGTTTAGGTCCCTGGGAAAAGAAAACTTCAGAATGCAGTCACTGCCTGTCATGTTTGGGTTTTCTCAAGCTCTTTCCCAGGGACCCAAACTGCTAAACAAGGGCACACTTTGTAAATTATCTCATTTTTCACATTTCTCTCCTAAGGAGGGGCTTTGCTTGTTGACCCTCGGTGTGACCAGTGGTTCAAAGGATCCCACCTCTTAGGTGGGCACGTTGCAAAAAGGGATAAAAACGGGTGCTGAGAATAAACCAGCCCCTTCTGGGAGCATCAGCCTTCTGAAATCACGAGTCTCTGTCTCATTCACTGTGTCCAACAGTGACAGATCCTCAGGGACAGGAACAGCCTGCCTTGGGATCTCTCCCTGACGTTTGATTTTAACAACCAGGCACAAACAGGGTGGGGTTTCCACCAAAACCTCCCCAGCCCCTCAATCCCAGTCCCCTGCAGGCCACGGGGAGCCCCCTGACCCCTGCCCCGGCTGGCAATGCCACCTCCCACGCTCAGGCATTCCAGGGAAAATCCCATTCCAAACTGGGAGTTTTTGCAGTGGCGGCTGCAGGGACCTTCAGATCCACGCTCAGAGTCACAGCTCTGCTGGGCACTCCCAGCTGCAGCCACAGAACGGCCAAAATTCGGTGTTTGGGCTCACAGGGTGCTGCAGATTGACAGCTGTGATCCCCAAACTGCTGAAAATTCGTGTTTGTGACCACAAAACCCCTGCAGATTTGCAGCTGCAGGCATAAAACTGCCAAATGCAAAAAAAATTTGCATTTGTGATCCCCCAAACCCCTGCAAACTCACGTTTGTGATCACAAAACCCCTGCAGATTTGCAGCTGTGATCCCCAAAGTGCTGCAAATTCGTGTTTGTGATCACCAAACCCCTGCAGATTTGCAGCTGTGTTCCCAAAGTGCTGCAGGGCTGTGTTTGTGACCACAAAACCCCTGCAGAGTCGCAGCTGCAGGCTGTAAAAACTGCCAAATGCAAAAAAAAATTTGCATTTGTGATCCCCCAAACCCCTGCAAACTCACGTTTGTGATCACAAAACCACTGCAGATTCACAGCTGTGATCCCCAAAGTGCTGCAAATTTGTGTTTGTGACCACAAAGCCCCTGCAGATTTACAGCTGCAGGCATAAAACTGCCACAAATTTGCATTTGTGATCCCCAAAACCTCTGCAAACTCACGTTTGTGATCACAAAGCCCCTGCAGATTGACAGCTGTGATCTCCAAAGTGCTGCAAATTCGTGTTTGTGATCACAAAACCCCTGCAGAATCACAGCTGCAGGCATAAAACTGCCAAATGCAAAAAAAAATTTGCATTTGTGATCCCCAAAACCTCTGCAAACTCACGTTTGTGATCACGAAACCCCTGCAGAGTCACAGCTGTGATCCCCAAAATGCTGAAAATTCGTGTTTGTGACCACAAAGCCCCTGCAGAGTTACAGCTGCAGGCATAAAACTGCCAAATGCAAAAAAAAATTTTCATTTGTGATCCCCCAAACCCCTGCAAACTCACGTTTGTGATCACGAAACCACTGCAGATTGACAGCTGTGATCCCCAAACTGCTGCAGGGCTGTGTTGGTGATCACAAAACCCCTGCAGAGTTACAGCTGTGATCCTCAAAACCCCTGCAAACTCACGTTTGTGATCACAAAACCCCTGCAGATTGACAGCTGTGATCCCCAAACTGCTGCAAATTCGTGTTTGTGACCACAAAACCCCTGCAGAGTCACAGCTGTGATCCCCAAAGTGCTGCAGTTTTGTGTTTGTGACCACAAAACCTCTGCAGATTCACAGCTGTGATCCCCAAAGTGCTGCAAATTCGTGTTTGTGACCACAAAACCTCTGCAGATTGGCAGCTGTGATCCTCAAAGTGCTGCAAATTCGTGTTTGTGATCACAAAACCCCTGGAAATTCACAGCTGTGATCCCCAAAGTGCTGCAAATTCGTGTTTGTGACCACAAAACCTCTGCAGATTTACAGCTGCAGGCATAAAACCACCATGAATTTGCATTTGTGATCCCCCAAACCCCTGCAAACTCACGTTTGGGATCACGAAACCACTGCAGATTGACAGCTGTGATCCCCAAAATGCTGCAAATTCGTGTTTGTGACCACAAAACCCCTGCAGGTTTGCAGCTGCAGGCATAAAACTGCCAAATGCAAAAAAAATTTGCATTTGTGATCCCCCAAACCTCTGCAAATTCGTGTTTGTGATCACGAAACCCCTGCAGATTTTTACAGCTGCGATCCCCAAAATGCTGAAAATTCGTGTTTGTGACCACAAAACCACTGGAAATTCACAGCTGTGATCCCCAAAGTGCTGCAAATTCGTGTTTGTGACCACAAAACCCCTGGAAATTCACAGCTGTGATCCCCAAACTGCTGCAAATTCGTGTTTGTGATCACAAAACCCCTGCAGAGTTACAGCTGCAGGCATAAAACTGCCAAATGCAAAAAAAAATTTGCATTTGTGATCCCCAAAACCTCTGCAAACTCACGTTTGTGATCACGAAACCACTGCAGGTTCGCAGCTGCAATCGCTGTAGCGTTACAAATCCGCATTTTGACCCCCAAAAGTGCTGTCAGTTCACGACTGTGCTCCCAAAACTGCTGCAGATTTACAGCCACAACCACAAAATCACTAAAAATTCACGTTCGTGGTCCCAAACCCTCTGCAGATTTCCAGCCACAATCCCCAGGCTGCTGCAAATTCATAGCTGATCCCAAACCCGCTGTAAATTCACATCTGTGATCCCAAACCCGCTGTAAATTCGGATTTGTGATCCCAAACCGCTGTAAATTCGGATTTGTGATCCCCAAACCCGCTGTAAATTCAGATTTGAGATCCCCAAACCGCTGTAAATTCGGATTTGCGATCCCAAACCCGCTGTAAATTCGGATTTGTGATCCCAAACCCGCTGTAAATTCGGATTTGTGATCCCAAACCCGCTGTAAATTCGGATTTGAGATCCCAAACCCGCTGTAAATTCGGATTTGTGATCCCAAACCCGCTGTATATTCGGATTTGTGATCCCAAACCCGCTGTAAATTCGGATTTCAGATCCCAAACCCGCTGTAAATTCGCATTTGCGATCCCAAACCCGCTGTAAATTCGGATTTCAGATCCCAAACCCGCTGTAAATTCGCATTTGCGATCCCAAGCCGCCCCGCTGTTCCATTCGCGGCCGCAGACCCGGCCCCGGTTCCCGGCTGGGATGGCGGAGCCGCCCCGATCCGCGATGTCCCCGCCACGAACCCCCTCTGCCCTCCTGAGCCCGCTGCCCAAGGGCCACTCCCGATCCCATTCCCGACCCCGATCCCACTCCCGGTGCCGACCCCGATCCCATTCCCGATCCTGATCCCATTCCCGGTCCCGGTCCCGATCCCGATCCCACTCCTGGTCCCGATCCCGACCCCATTCCCATTCCTGATCCCACTCCCATTCCCCATCCCACTCCCGACTCCCATCCCGATCCCACTCCCGATCCCGACCCCATTCCCGACCCCCATCCCATTCCCTATCCCACTCCCGGACCCGATCCCGATTCCATTCCCGACCCCCATCCCATTCCCGATCCCATTCCCGATCCCACTCCCGGACCCGGTCCCGATCCCATTCCCGACCCCCATCCCATTCCCGATCCCGATCCCACTCCCGGTCCCGATCCCGACCCCCATCCCATTCCCGATCCCACTCCCGGTCCCGATCCCGATCCCACTCCCGGTCCCGATCCCATTCCCAATCCCACTCCCGATCCCGATTCCATTCCCGACCCCCATCCCACTCTTCCCCTTCCGCGGTGACCCCACCTCAGCGCCGGGAGCATCTCCCGAGCCCCGGGCCCCCCCCCTGGCCGCCGCCTCCCGCTCCCCGAGCCCGGTTTCTCCCGGGATCCGCGGCGCTCCGGGCCCGCGGGAAGCGGATGCGCGCCCGGCACTCGCCCCAAAGCCGCGTCCCCTCCCCGGTGACGGCGGCAGCGGGGACCCTCCCCTTCCTCCGGCCGGTGCCGTCCTGCCCCCAGGAACCCAGAAACCCCTCGGCACCCACCCCCGCAAACCCGCCCCGAGGCTCCCGGAGGAGGAGAAGGAAGGGAAAGGAAGGGAAAACAGGAACCAGGGGCGGCCCCCGGCGCTGGCCGTGCCCGGGGAGGGCGGGCAGTCCTTACCCGGGGCCGAGCCGCTCTCGCCCCGCGCTCATTAAGCTCATTAACGCTCCGGCAGGAAAAGCTCCGGGGTGGAGCCAGCCGGGGTTGCCGAGGGGTGAAGCGGCTTTGACACCCCCGGGATGCGGGCACGGCCCCGGCACCCCGGGTCATCCCCGCCCCGCCGGAGCTTTAATTATCCCCGGGGTGATTAAAGACTTTCTGATTAAAGACCCCGGTAGGGAGAAGCGGGGAGGAATCCCAGATTGGCCAGGACGGGGCTGGAGGTGTCCCTGCTCCATAAAATCAGTTCCCTGCTCCATGAGATAAAGGTGGATCCGGACCCGAGCCGGGCTCCGGGAAGGAGGGGCTCGCCCGGCCGCCCTCCCCTCGCTCCCCCCCGGCAGGGAAAGTGCCCTTTCTGCCCCGGAGAGCCGGAGATTACCCGGGCCAGGAGCGGGCAGAGGAGATTGAGGATTTGTGGCGTCTTGGATGCCTGCAAGCCAGGCGGATTTCAGATCCCAAACCCGCTGTAAATTCGGATTTCAGATCCCAAACCCGCTGTAAATTCGGATTTCAGATCCCAAACCCGCTGTAAATTCGGATTTGAGATCCCAAACCCGCTGTAAATTCAGATTTGCGATCCCAAACCCGCTGTAAATTCGGATTTGAGATCCCAAACCCGCTGTAAATTCGGATCTGAGATCCCAAACCCGCTGTAAATTGGGATTTGTGATCCCAAACCCGCTGTAAATTCGGATTTGCGATCCCAAACCCGCTGTAAATTGGGATTTGAGATCCCAAACCCGCTGTAAATTCGGATTTGAGATCCCAAACCCGCTGTAAATTCGGATTTGAGATCCCAAACCCGCTGTAAATTCGGATTTGCGATCCCAAACCCGCTGTAAATTCAGATTTGCGATCCCAAACCCGCTGTAAATTCGGATTTGAGATCCCAAACCGCTGTAAATTCAGATTTGAGATCCCAAACCCGCTGTAAATTCGGATTTGAGATCCCAAGCCCGCTGTAAATTCGGATCTGAGATCCCAAACCCGCTGCCTCCGATCCCAGTTGTGTCCCAAACCCCCCTCTCCTCCTCCCCTCATCCCTTCTCTTACCTTCCTTCCCCTCCCGTGTCCTTCCCGACTGAAAGCACTGCTAAGCAACAGCTTCTGTTGTGCTGCGTGTCCAATCCCATTCCCTCGGCATCAGCAAGGAATGGGAATCACCAAAGCTCATCCTGCCCGCCCAGGGGAGGAAAAACAACTCCAGCCTGGCATCCAAACCATTTTATTGCTCACTGGGAAGCGTTACAGGCTCACCTTGGGGAGCTGCCAGGCCCAGGGGAAAGCTCCGAAAGCAGAATGCCCCTCATCCAAGTTGGGAATGGGAAGGGGAATCCAAAGGGTTGGGTACAAAGGAGTGAGGTTTCGGACTCGGAAAAGCCTTGATATATAAATAGGTAAGAAAATATTTCTTTGTTTCAAGAGGAATCTCTAAGCCAGCTCTGCCCAAGAGGCTGACTCCGTTCTGTCCTTAATAAAATGTCCACGGAAAGGAGTAAAAAAATCCTGTCTTCAAAGCAGAGCAGGAGCAGAAGAAACTTCCCAGAGTAAGAAATGAGGAGTTGCAGCGTGGGAACAGCGGGAGGAGGCTCCCCAGGGCCCGTGAAGGGCTCAGAGAAACACCCAGGGGTGCTTGGCAGCCCGGCAGGGCAAGGCTGGAGTGGATTTGGGAGCTGGATGGATCCAGGAGGCTGCTCCTCACCCAGGCAGGGACTGAGCCAGCCCAAAAGCACCAGGAGAGGGCAGAGGGATGGGCCTGGTGGTTCTTCCCAAAGCAGAGGCCTCCAAGGTCTCCCTTGATGCAGGGCCTGGACATGGCAGATCCTGGATTTGACAGGTCCTGGATGTGGCAGGTCCAGGCTGTGGCAGGTCCTGGACGTGGCAGATCCTGGATGTGGAAGATCCTGGAGGTGGCAGGTCCTGGACGTGGCAGGTCCTGGAGGTGACAGGTCCTGGAGGTGACAGGCCCAGGCTGTGGCAGGTCCTGGAGGTGACAGGTCCAGGCTGTGGCAGGTCCAGGCTGTGACAGGTCCAGGCTGTGGCAGGTCCTGGACGTGGCAGATCCTGGATGTGGAAGATCCTGGAGGTGGCAGGTCCTGGATGTGGAAGATCCTGGAGGTGACAGGTCCAAGCTGTGACAGGTCCAGGCTGTGACAGGTCCAGGCTGTGACAGGTCCTGGCTGTGGCAGGTCCTGGAGGTGGAAGATTCTGCAGGTGGCAGGTCCTGGAGGTGACAGGTCCAGGCTGTGGCAGGTCCTGGATGTGGAAGATCCTGGACGTGGCAGGTCCTGGATGTGGCAGGTCCAGGCTGTGACAGGTCCTGGATGTGGCAGATCCTGGATGTGGCAGGTCCTGGACGTGGCAGGTCCTGGATGTGGCAGGTCCTGGACATGACAGGTCCTGGATGTGGCAGGCCCAGGCTGTGACAGGTCCAGGCTGTGACAGGCCCAGGCTGTGACAGGTCCTGGAGGTGGCAGATCCTGGCTGTGGCAGGTCCTGGCTGTGGAGTGTTTGAAGGCACAGGCTGTTCCTTTCAGCACTTGTCCCAGCATTTGTGGATGCCAGGCAGGATTTCAGGGCAGGAGGGACGTGTCCTGAGGCTGCTGCTTCTTTGGTCCCAAGGGAATCCCGAGGATCCCAGACCCCGAGGATCCCAGACCCCGAGGATCCCAGATCCCGAGGATCCCAGACCCCGAGGATCCCAGACCCCAAGGATCCCAGATCCCGAGGATCCCAGACCCTGAGGATCCCAGATCCCGAGGATCCCAGACCCCGAGGATCCCAGCAAAGGCGGCTCGAGGCCGGGCTCAGAACTGAACCCAGCCAGTGCTCCCCTGGGCCTGGCTGGAAGGCGACCTGGAGAAAGGGAAAAACAGGGAAAACAGGGAAAACAGGGAAAACAGGGAAAACAGGGAAAACAGGGAAAACAGGGAAAACGGGGTGTTTAGAAATGATGAAGGCACCCAGGGAGGAAGCTGGGTTGCACCAGGACCACCCCAAAAGCCTCCTGGAGCAGCAGAGCAGGAGGTGCCCGGGATCTGAACTCAGGACTGGCAGCACAGAGCCAGAGCTGCTGCTCAACCCCAAAGCTGGGGCTGGATGGGCCCAGCCGGGCTTCCCAGCAGCACCGGGCGGTTCTGGGGCACCCAAAACTCCATGGGATCCATGGGATGGGATGGGATCCATGGGATGGGATGGGATGGGATGGGATGGGATGGGATGGGATGGGATGGGATGGGATGGGATGGGATGGGATGGGATGAGATGAGATGGGATGGGATGGGATGCTATAGGATGGGGTGGGATGGGATGGGATGGGATGGAATGCTATGGGATGGGATGGGATGGGATGGGATGGGATGGGATGGGATGGGATGGGATGGGATGGGGTGGGATGGGATGGGATGGGATGGGATGGAATGGAATGCTATGGGATGGAATGCTATAGGATGGGATGGGATGGGATGGGATGAGATGAGATGGGATGGGATGGGATGCTATAGGATGGGATGGGATGGGATGGGATGGGATGGGATGGGATGGGATGGGATGGGATGGAATGCTATAGGATGGAATGCTATAGGATGGGATGGGATGCATCCCCCCCAGTCCCTCTCTGCTCACCCCGAAGCTTTGGCAAAGTCTCCCCAGAGGTCAGCGGCGGGAGCAGCGCTGGGCTGAGGCCAGGACAACAGGGAGTCTGTCACGGGGTGGGGAAGAGAGAAAAGAGAGCCCCAGGAGTGATTCCCCTGGCACCCTGAGAGCCAGACTGCCCCCCTGGCAGCTGGAGCAGCCCCTCAGGAGCTGGGTTATCACTGCAGGGGACGCAGGGACGAGGCAGGGAGTGCACCAAAGGGGCTGCGTGGAGCTCTGGCAAGCAAGAGACCCCTCCTTTATTTTCCTGACTCTTTTTCTACATTTACAGATGTGCCCACCCCAGAGGTGGGACCCTTGGGAACCACTGGTGGTTTTCCAGAGACCATCACCAAAGCCCCTCCTCTGGGAACAGATGTGGGAGCTTCGGTAGTTTACAGAACATGACCTTGTGCATCAACACCGTGCCTGGGAATGGAATTCCCAAAACTAAAACATGCAGGCACGAGAGCATGGCAGCAACATCCACCACTGCTGGAAAGAACCCAGAGGAGAAACCATCTCCAAAAGGGACTTTGCTTTCCATAATTCATCATCTGCTATTGTTCTATCTGTTGCGCTGGGGGAGTGTTTTGCTGGGTTAATAAACAGGTTTCTTTCCACTTTCTCTCTCCAACGAGTTTTCTCCTGAACTGGCTGGGAGAGGGGAGGGGTGTGGGGGGGAAGGGTTTTCCCTCGGAATTCTCCTCCCAAATTGGCCTTAAACCATCACATGCACTCTGGTGGTTTTCCAGAGACCATCACCGAAGCCCCTCCTCTGGGAACAGATGTGGGAGCTTCGGTAGTTTACAGAACATGACCTTGTGCATCAAGACCGTGCCTGGGAATGGAATTCCCAAAACCAAAACATGCAGGCACCAGCATGGCAACACTGGTGGGACATTGAGCCCTGACCCTGGTGTATCGCTGTGGGACACACAGGAACGAGGCAGGGAGTGCATCAAAGAGGCTGCGTGGAGCTCTGGCAAGCAAGAGACCCCTCCTTTGTTTTCCTGACTCTTTTTGTACATTTTACAGATGTGCCCACCCCAGAGGTGGGACCCTTGGGAACCACTGGTCGTTTTCCAGAGACCATCACCGAAGCCCCTCCTCTGGGAACAGATGTGGGAGCTTCGGTACTTTACAGAACATGACCTTGTGCATCAACACCGTGCCTGGGAATGGAATTCCCAAAACCAAAACAGGCAGGCACGAGCATGGCAACACTGGTGGGACATTGAGCCCTGACCCTGGTGTATCGCTGTGGGGGACGCTCAGGAACGAGGCAGGGAGTGCATCAAAGAGGCTGCGTGGAGCTCTGGCAAGCAAGAGACCCCTCCTTTGTTTTCCTGACTCTTTTTGTACATTTACAGATGTGCCCACCCCAGAGGTGGGACCCTTGGGAACCACTGGTCGTTTTCCAGAGACCATCACCGAAGCCCCTCCTCTGGGAACAGATGTGGGAGCTTCGGTGGTTTACAGAACATGACCTTGTGCCTCAAGACCGTGCCTGGGAATGAATTGCCAAAACTAAAACATGCAGGCACCAGCATGGCAACGCTGGCTGTGATCACAGACCTGTGATGGGGGTTCCTGGCAGCTGGCTGGGCGTGCAGAGCGGGGCCGGGCGCTCCCCGGAGCCGCATTTCCCTCCGGGGGGTGGTGGGAGCAGGCTCAGGCCCCCAGGCCCTGCAGGACGTGGCCTGGGGCTCCCCGTCCCTCCTTCTTTCTTCTTCATGTTCTGAAAGGAGAGCAGCAAGGTTGGGTGGGACGGCAGAGCTGGAGTGTAAAAGCCAAATTGTTTCCATTTGGGAATAAAATCCTGCGCTGCTGCCCCATCCCAGGGCTGGTGCACTGTCCTGGGTTGGTGCTACACTGTGTCCCCAATCGTCTGTTTGGTTGATGTTGGATCTGAGAGTAACGGGGAGAAAGTGCAAAGTTTGTTTCCAGGAATGGCACAGACTGGCCTTGAGGATGTGAGTCACTGGCACGGAGATGCAGGTTTTTTTGGTTTTTTTTTTTCCTTGCAGCTCTCACTTTCGCTTTGCTTTGCTGTAGTTAGCTTAGCTTAGTTAGGGCTGAAAAGCTTTGCCATTTTTTTTTTCTTTCTTTTTTTTCCCTCCTTTTCTTTTTTTCCCTCCTTTTCTTTTTTTCCCTTTTTTTCTTTTTTTCCCTTTTTTCCACCTGTTTTTTTTTTGGAACGGTTCAAACCTCCCCCCACACCGGGGAGAGCCAACACCTGGATCCACTGGGAGCCACCCTTGGCAGCAACACCCACCACTGCTGAAAAGAACCGAGAGGAGAAACCATCTACAAAAGGGACTTTGCTTTCCATAATTCATCATCTGATATTGTTGGATCTGTTGTGCTGGGGGAGTGCTTTGCTGGGTTAATAAACAGGTTTCTTTCCACTTTCTCTCTCTCCAACGAGTTTTCTCCTGAACCGGCTGGGAGAGGGGAGGGGGGTGGTGGGGAAGGGTTTTCCCTCGGAATTCTCCTCCCAAATTGGCCTTAAACCATCACATGCACCCAGAGGGGTCACACCAAGGGGGTGTTTTTACCCCCCAGACCCCACAGGGCTGGCTTTGGGGTCTGCAGGAGCTGATTGTACCACGCTGCCCTGCCCATCCCTGCAGGCAGGGTTATCCCTGAGCCCGTGTTGGGGTGTCAGGGAGGAGCTGCTGTCCCCTCGTGCCCCCCAAAGAGAAGCTGGGCTCGGCTGGGGAAGGGCCTCCCTCACTCACAGCGATGTGCAGTTTGATGGTTTGTCCCTCCTTGAAGCCCAGGTCCAGCTTGGGTCCCTGCTCCAGGTCCTGGGCCTGCCGGGCCAGATCGCTCTGCTGCCTCACCCACCTGTGGGAATGGAATGCAGGGGAGAGGGGAGAGCTCAGAGCCCGAGAGGAGAGCTCAGAGCAGAGAGGAGAGCTCAGAGCAGAGAGGAGAGCTCAGAGCAGAGAGGAGAGCTCAGAGCAGAGAGGAGAGCTCAGAGCAGAGAGGAGAGCTCACAGCCCGAGAGGAGAGCTCAGAGCCCGAGAGGAGAGCTCACAGCAGAGAGGAGAGCTCAGAGCAGAGAGGAGAGCTCAGAGCAGAGAGGAGAGCTCAGAGCAGAGAGGAGAGCTCACAGCCCGAGAGGAGAGCTCAGAGCCCGAGAGGAGAGCTCAGAGCAGAGAGGAGAGCTCAGAGCCCGAGAGGAGAGCTCAGAGCAGAGAGGAGAGCTCAGAGCAGAGAGGAGAGCTCACAGCAGAGAGGAGAGCTCAGAGCAGAGAGGAGAGCTCAGAGCAGAGAGGAGAGCTCACAGCAGAGAGGAGAGCTCACAGCAGAGAGGAGAGCTCAGAGCAGAGAGGAGAGCTCACAGCAGAGAGGAGAGCTCACAGCCCGAGAGGAGAGCTCAGAGCCCGAGAGGAGAGCTCAGAGCAGAGAGGAGAGCTCACAGCAGAGAGGAGAGCTCACAGCCCGAGAGGAGAGCTCAGAGCCCGAGAGGAGAGCTCAGAGCAGAGAGGAGAGCTCAGAGCAGAGAGGAGAGCTCAGAGCAGAGAGGAGAGCTCACAGCAGAGAGGAGAGCTCAGAGCCCGAGAGGAGAGCTCAGAGCAGAGAGGAGAGCTCAGAGCAGAGAGGAGAGCTCAGAGCTGAGAGGAGAGCTCAGAGCCCGAGAGGAGAGCTCACAGCAGAGAGGAGAGCTCAGAGCAGAGAGGAGAGCTCAGAGCAGAGAGGAGAGCTCACAGCCCGAGAGGAGAGCTCAGAGCAGAGAGGAGAGCTCAGAGCAGAGAGGAGAGCTCAGAGCAGAGAGGAGAGCTCAGAGCCCGAGAGGAGAGCTCACAGCAGAGAGGAGAGCTCAGAGCCCGAGAGGAGAGCTCAGAGCCCGAGAGGAGAGCTCACAGCAGAGAGGAGAGCTCAGAGCAGAGAGGAGAGCTCAGAGCAGAGAGGAGAGCTCACAGCCCGAGAGGAGAGCTCAGAGCAGAGAGGAGAGCTCAGAGCAGAGAGGAGAGCTCAGAGCAGAGAGGAGAGCTCAGAGCCCGAGAGGAGAGCTCACAGCAGAGAGGAGAGCTCAGAGCAGAGAGGAGAGCTCACAGCAGAGAGGAGAGCTCACAGCAGAGAGGAGAGCTCAGAGCAGAGAGGAGAGCTCAGAGCAGAGAGGAGAGCTCAGAGCCCGAGAGGAGAGCTCAGAGCAGAGAGGAGAGCTCAGAGCAGAGAGGAGAGCTCAGAGCAGAGAGGAGAGCTCAGAGCCCGAGAGGAGAGCTCAGAGCAGAGAGGAGAGCTCAGAGCAGAGAGGAGAGCTCAGAGCAGAGAGGAGAGCTCACAGCAGAGAGGAGAGCTCACAGCAGAGAGGAGAGCTCACAGCAGAGAGGAGAGCTCAGAGCAGAGAGGAGAGCTCACAGCAGAGAGGAGAGCTCAGAGCAGAGAGGAGAGCTCAGAGCAGAGAGGAGAGCTCAGAGCAGAGAGGAGAGCTCAGAGCAGAGAGGAGAGCTCAGAGCCCGAGAGGAGAGCTCAGAGCAGAGAGGAGAGCTCAGAGCAGAGAGGAGAGCTCACAGCCCGAGAGGAGAGCTCACAGCAGAGAGGAGAGCTCAGAGCAGAGAGGAGAGCTCAGAGCAGAGAGGAGAGCTCAGAGCCCGAGAGGAGAGCTCAGAGCCCGAGAGGAGAGCTCAGAGCAGAGAGGAGAGCTCACAGCAGAGAGGAGAGCTCACAGCCCGAGAGGAGAGCTCAGAGCCCGAGAGGAGAGCTCAGAGCAGAGAGGAGAGCTCAGAGCAGAGAGGAGAGCTCAGAGCAGAGAGGAGAGCTCACAGCAGAGAGGAGAGCTCAGAGCCCGAGAGGAGAGCTCAGAGCCCGAGAGGAGAGCTCAGAGCAGAGAGGAGAGCTCAGAGCAGAGAGGAGAGCTCAGAGCAGAGAGGAGAGCTCAGAGCAGAGAGGAGAGCTCAGAGCCCGAGAGGAGAGCTCACAGCAGAGAGGAGAGCTCAGAGCCCGAGAGGAGAGCTCAGAGCAGAGAGGAGAGCTCAGAGCAGAGAGGAGAGCTCAGAGCAGAGAGGAGAGCTCACAGCAGAGAGGAGAGCTCAGAGCAGAGAGGAGAGCTCAGAGCAGAGAGGAGAGCTCAGAGCAGAGAGGAGAGCTCACAGCAGAGAGGAGAGCTCACAGCAGAGAGGAGAGCTCAGAGCAGAGAGGAGAGCTCACAGCAGAGAGGAGAGCTCACAGCCCGAGAGGAGAGCTCAGAGCCCGAGAGGAGAGCTCAGAGCCCGAGAGGAGAGCTCAGAGCAGAGAGGAGAGCTCAGAGCAGAGAGGAGAGCTCAGAGCAGAGAGGAGAGCTCAGAGCAGAGAGGAGAGCTCAGAGCAGAGAGGAGAGCTCAGAGCAGAGAGGAGAGCTCAGAGCCCGAGAGGAGAGCTCAGAGCAGAGAGGAGAGCTCAGAGCAGAGAGGAGAGCTCACAGCAGAGAGGAGAGCTCAGAGCAGAGAGGAGAGCTCAGAGCAGAGAGGAGAGCTCACAGCCCGAGAGGAGAGCTCAGAGCCCGAGAGGAGAGCTCAGAGCCCGAGAGGAGAGCTCACAGCCCGAGAGGAGAGCTCACAGCAGAGAGGAGAGCTCAGAGCAGAGAGGAGAGCTCACAGCCCGAGAGGAGAGCTCACAGCAGAGAGGAGAGCTCACAGCAGAGAGGAGAGCTCAGAGCCCGAGAGGAGAGCTCAGAGCAGAGAGGAGAGCTCAGAGCAGAGAGGAGAGCTCACAGCAGAGAGGAGAGCTCAGAGCAGAGAGGAGAGCTCAGAGCAGAGAGGAGAGCTCAGAGCAGAGAGGAGAGCTCACAGCCCGAGAGGAGAGCTCACAGCAGAGAGGAGAGCTCAGAGCAGAGAGGAGAGCTCAGAGCAGAGAGGAGAGCTCAGAGCAGAGAGGAGAGCTCAGAGCAGAGAGGAGAGCTCAGAGCAGAGAGGAGAGCTCAGAGCAGAGAGCAGAGCTCACAGCCCGGCCGGGCTGCCCAGGCACACAGACCCTGCTCAGGAGCCTCCCCTCTGGGCCAGCAGCTCTGCAGGGGCCCAGGTGTCAGCAGAGAGCTGGCCTGAGGCAGCACCCAGGGGATGATCCTGGCTGCTGAGCCCCACATCCACCCCAAAACCCCAAAACCCCAGCACCCCAAAACCCCAACACCCCAAAACCCCAACACCCCAAAACCCCAAAACCCAGCACCCAGCACCCCAACACCCCAGCACCCCAAAACCCCAACACCCCAACACCCCAAAACCCCAGCACCCCAACACCCCAACACCCCAAAACCCCAGCACCCCAAAACCCCAACACCCCAACACCCCAGCACCCCAGCACCCCAGCACCCCAAAACCCCAGCACCCCAACACCCCAGCACCCCAGCACCCCAACACCCCAGCACCCCAACACCCCAGCACCCCAAAACCCCAGCACCTCAAAACCCCAGCACCCCAGCACCCCAACACCCCAGCAGTGGCAGCAGCTGGAGCAGCCCCTCAGGGCAGCCCCTTACAGCTGACACAGGAAGCAGAGGAAATCATCGAAAATGGGAATTTTGGGATCAAAATGGGATTTTTTTGGGGTCAAAAGTGGGATTTTGGGGTTCCCAGTGGGATCTGGGGGTTCCCAGTTGGGATTTTCAGGGGGTCCCAGGGAGATTTTAGGCTCCCAAAGGGATTTTTGGGGCTTCCAGTGAGAATTTTGGGGTCCAAAATGGGATTTGGGGGGATGGGGGAGTCCCGGGGGGAGTTTTGGGGTCAAAATGGGAAATTTTGGGGTCCCTGTGGGAATTTTCGGGTCAAAAATGAGAAATTTTGGGGTCCCAGGGGGAGTTTTTGGGGTCAAAATGGGAATTTTGGGGGACCCAGTTGGATTTGGGGTTTCCCAGGAGGATTTTTTGGGGTCTCAGTGGGAATTTTGGGGTTTTGGGGGATTCAAAGGCGATTTTTTGGGGTAAAAACGCGAATTTTTGGGGTCAGAATGGGAAATTTTGGGAGCCCCAGTGAGAATTTTGGGGTCCAAAATGGGAATTTTTGGGGGTTCCCGGGAGGATTTTTGGGTTCCCAGGAGGGATTTTTGGGGTTCGGGGGGGGTTCAAAGGGGATTTTTTGGGGTCCAAAATTGGATTTTTGGGGTCAGGGAAGGAGTTCAGGGGGGTCCGGGTTCAGATTTCGGGGCTCCGAGGTGGATTTGGGGAGAAGCTGGGCTGGGAATTTGGGTGCCGGGTTTGGGATGCTGCTGGTCCAGGCTGGGAAATGGTGGAGGGAGGAAGAGCCGCGAGTTTCTTCCTCTTCCCACCCCGTCTGCCCATGCCAGGCCCCGCTCCTCCAGCAGCCTGGGGAGAGCTGCCCAAGGCAGCGCCCAGGGGCCCGGGAGGGACAGGAACTCACTTGAAGTGGTCCTGCAGGGCCACGTTGAAGTCAAAGGCGTCCCCTCGGTCCATAAAGCCGACCCCGATGAACGCCCGGCGGCCTGGGCAGGGAGCGGCAGTCAGGGCTGGAGGGGAGGGGGGGGATCCATGGGATGGGGTGGGATCCATGGGATGGGATGGGATGGGATGGGATGGGATGGGATCCATGGGATGGGATGGGATGGGATGGGATGGGATGGGATCCATGGGATGGGGTGGGATGGGATGGGATCCATGGGATGGGGTGGGATCCATGGGATGGGGTGGGATCCATGGGATGGGGTGGGATGGGATCCATGGGATGGGATGGGATGGGATGGGATGGGATCCATGGGATGGGGTGGGATCCATGGGATGGGGTGGGATGGGATGGGATGGGATCCATGGGATGGGATGGGATCCATGGGATGGGATGGGATCCATGGGATGGGATGGGATCCATGGGATGGGGTGGGATCCATGGGATGGGGTGGGATGGGGTGGGGTGGGATCCATGGGATGGGATCCATGGGATGGGATGGGATCCATGGGATGGGATGGGATCCATGGGATGGGGTGGGATGGGGTGGGGTGGGATCCATGGGATGGGATCCATGGGATGGGATGGGATCCATGGGATGGGGTGGGGTGGGGTGGGATGGGATGGGATGGGATGGGATGGGATGGGATGGGATGGGATCCATGGGATGGGGTGGGGTGGGATGGGATCCATGGGATGGGATCCTTGGGATGGGGTAGGATGGGATGGGATCCATGGGATGGGGTGGGATCCATGGGATGGGATCCATGGGATGCATGGGATGGGGTGGGATGGGATCCATGGGATGGGGTGGGATGGGGTGGGAGGGGAATGGGATGGCGTGGGATGTGATGGGATGCTACAGGACGCTATGGGATACTATGGGACACTATGGGATGGGATGGGATGCCATGGGATGGGATGGGATGCCATGGGATGCTATGGGATGCGATGCGATGGGATGGGATGGGATGGGATGGGATGGGATGGGATGGGATGGGATGGGATGGGATGGGATGGGATGGGATGGGATGGGATGGGATGGGATAGGATGCTATGGGATGGGATAGGATGCTATAGGATGCTATGGGATGGGATGGGATGGGATGGGATGGGATGGGATGGGATGGGATGGGATGGGATGGGATGGGATGGGATGGGATGGGATGGGATGGGATCCATGGGATGGGATCCATGGGATGGGATGGGATCCATGGGATGGGATGGGATGCTATAGGATGCTATGGGATGGGATGGGATAGGATGCTATAGGATGCTATAGGATGCTATGGGATGGGATGGGATGCTATGGGATGGGATGCTCCATCCTGCACATCCCCGTGCCTGGCGCTGCCTGCAGAGGGAGCTGGGACACTGGAGTCTGAGCCACGGGACTGGGGATCACAGAATCCCAGAAAGGTTTGGGTTGAAGGCCTGTAAACCACATCCCATCCCATCCCATCCCATCCCATCCCATCCCATCCCATCCCATCCCATCCCATCCCATCCCATCCCATCCCATCCCATTCCCACCCCTGTCCCAGGCTGCTCCCAGCCCCCTCCAACCCCGGGCACTGCCAGGGCTCCAGGGGCAGGCCCAGCTGCTCTGGGCACCCTGTGCCAGCCCTGCCCACCCTCCCAGCCAACAATTCCTGCCCAAAATCCCACTCAGCCCTGCCCTGGGCACTGGGAGCCATTCCCTGTGTCCCTCCACTCCATCCCTTGTCCCCAGCCCCTCTCCAGCTCTCCTGGAGCCCCTTCAGGCCCTGCAAGGTCACCATCAGATCACCCCAGAGCCTTCCTTCCCTTCTCCAGGTGTTTCACCTCATTGCCTGCACCCCCAGCTCCAGCACCAACAGCTTTTTAAGGCCTGTAAACCCCATCCCTTTTTAAAGGGATTTAAAGCTTTTTAAAGGAACTGGCAGCACGGGGCTGCTGCTCCTGCATCCTCCCGCCAAGGCCCAGCAGAGCCAAACCCAGGCGGTTTTTGCTGCCGGCAAAGGTGAGAGCAGCGGGAGGGAGGGAGGGAGGCAGCTCCTGGCTCTGCCCGGGGAGCAGGAACAGCAGCAGGGAGGGCTCACAACGCACCGTTGCCATCCTCGATGCGGATGACAAAATATCTGCTGGAGTCCGTCACGCCCTCCACAGCCATCCCCGGGAACTGCTCCACAGGAGCCTGGGCAAAGAGCTCTCCTGGAACGGACAGAGCGGGGTCAGGGCCGAGCCGAGCCGGGCTGGGCCGGGTGAAATCCCCGCGGGGGCAGCACAGGGAGCCCCCCGAGCTGACCCGAGCTCTTGTCCTCCAGCTTGATGAAGGCGGTGCTGCCCTTGGCCGTGATGCGCAGGCGGCCGCTCCAGGCCGGCTGGTCCAGCTGCCACTCGGCGGCTCTGCGGGAAGCAGAAAGGGACGGGGCTGAGTGTCGGGGTTGTTAGCAATGCAGGTTTGGGAGCTGGCAGGTTTTGGAGCTGGCAGGTTTTGGAGTTGGCAGGTTTTGGAGTTGGCAGGTTTTGGAGCTGGCAGATTTTGGAGCTGGCAGGTTTTGGAGCTGGCAGATTTTGGAGCTGGCAGGTTTTGGAGCTGGCAGATTTTGGAGCTGGCAGGTTTTGGAGCTGGCAGGTTTTGGAGTTGGCAGGTTTTGGAGTTGGCAGATTTTGGAGCTGGCAGGTTTTGGAGTTGGCAGATTTTGGAGCTGGCAGATTTTGGAGTTGGCAGATTTTGGCATATAGCAAGCGGATTGCCACCTGGGTTAACAGTGCTGTTATCAATGCAGATTTTGGAGCTGGCAGATTTTGGAGCTGGCAGATTTTGGAGCTGGCAGGTTTTGGTGTTGGCAGATTTTGGAGTTGGCAGATTTTGGAGTTGGCAGATTTTGGAGTTGGTAGATTTTGGAGTTGGCAGATTTTGGAGCTGGCAGATTTTGGAGGTGGCAGGTTTTGGAGCTGGCAGGTTTTGGAGCTGGCAGATTTTGGAGCGTGCAGATTTTGGAGCTGGCAGATTTTGGAGTTGGCAGATTTTGGAGCGTGCAGATTTTGGAGCTGGCAGATTTTGGAGCGTGCAGATTTTGGAGTTGGCAGATTTTGGAGTTGGCAGATTTTGGAGTTGGCAGATTTTGGTGTTGGCAGATTTTGGATTTGGCAGATTTTGGCATATAACAAGTGGATTGCCACCTGGGTTGACAGTGCTGTTATCAATGCAGATTTTGGAGCTGGCAGATTTTGGAGCTGGCAGATTTTGGAGGTGGCAGATTTTGGAGGTGGCAGATTTTGGAGTTGGCAGATTTTGGAGCTGGCAGATTTTGGAGGTGGCAGATTTTGGAGCTGGCAGATTTTTGGAGCTGGCAGATTTTGGAGTTGGCAGATTTTTGGAGCTGGCAGGTTTTGGAGCTGGCAGATTTTGGATTTGGCAGATTTTGGCATATAACAAGTGGATTGCCACCTGGGTTGACAGTGCTGTTATCAATGCAGATTTTGGAGCTGGCAGATTTTGGAGCTGGCAGATTTTGGAGCTGGCAGATTTTGGAGTTGGCAGATTTTGGAGGTGGCAGATTTTGGTGTTGGCAGATTTTGGTGTTGGCAGATTTTGGAGCTGGCAGATTTTGGAGTTGGCAGATTTTGGAGCTGGCAGGTTTTGGAGCTGGCAGATTTTGGAGTTGGCAGATTTTGGAGTTGGCAGATTTTGGTGTTGGCAGATTTTGGAGTTGGCAGATTTTGGAGCTGGCAGATTTTGGTGTTGGCAGATTTTGGTGTTGGCAGATTTTGGAGTTGGCAGATTTTGGAGTTGGCAGATTTTGGAGCTGGCAGGTTTTGGAGCTGGCAGGTTTTGGAGCTGGCAGATTTTGGAGTTGGCAGATTTTGGAGTTGGCAGGTTTTGGAGCTGGCAGGTTTTGGAGCTGGCAGGTTTTGGAGCTGGCAGATTTTGGAGCTGGCAGATTTTGGAGTTGGCAGATTTTGGAGTTGGCAGATTTTGGAGCTGGCAGATTTTGGAGCTGGCAGATTTTGGAGTTGGCAGATTTTGGTGTTGGCAGATTTTGGAGCTGGCAGATTTTGGAGCTGGCAGATTTTGGAGCTGGCAGATTTTGGAGTTGGCAGATTTTGGAGCTGGCAGATTTTTGGAGCTGGCAGATTTTGGAGCTGGCAGATTTTGGAGTTGGCAGATTTTGGAGCTGGCAGATTTTGGAGCTGGCAGATTTTGGAGTTGGCAGATTTTGGCATATAACAAGCGGATTGCCACCTGGGTTGACAGTGCTGTTATCACTGCAGATTTTGGAGTTGGCAGATTTTTGGAGCTGGCAGATTTTGGAGGTGGCAGATTTTGGAGCTGGCAGATTTTGGAGTTGGCAGATTTTGGAGCTGGCAGATTTTGGAGCTGGCAGATTTTGGAGTTGGCAGATTTTGGAGGTGGCAGATTTTGGAGGTGGCAGATTTTGGAGCTGGCAGATTTTGGAGGTGGCAGATTTTGGAGCTGGCAGGTTTTGGAGTTGGCAGATTTTGGAGTTGGCAGATTTTGGAGTTGGCAGATTTTGGAGGTGGCAGATTTTGGTGTTGGCAGATTTTGGAGTTGGCAGATTTTGGAGTTGGCAGATTTTGGAGGTGGCAGATTTTGGAGGTGGCAGATTTTGGAGCTGGCAGATTTTGGTGTTGGCAGATTTTGGAGGTGGCAGATTTTGGAGTTGGCAGATTTTGGAGCTGGCAGATTTTGGTGTTGGCAGATTTTGGAGTTGGTAGATTTTGGAGTTGGCAGATTTTGGAGTTGGCAGATTTTGGCATATAACAAGCGGATTGCCACCTGGGTTGACAGTGCTGTTATCAATGCAGATTTTGGAGTTGGCAGATTTTGGAGTTGGCAGATTTTGGAGCTGGCAGATTTTGGAGCTGGCAGATTTTGGAGCTGGCAGATTTTGGAGTTGGCAGATTTTGGAGTTGGCAGATTTTGGAGCTGGCAGATTTTGGAGGTGGCAGGTTTTGGAGTTGGCAGATTTTGGAGCTGGCAGATTTTGGAGGTGGCAGATTTTGGAGCTGGCAGATTTTGGAGCTGGCAGATTTTGGCATATAACAAGCAGATTGCCACCTGGGTTGACAGTGCTGTTATAAATGCGGATTTTGGAGCTGGCAGATTTTGGAGCTGGCAGATTTTGGAGCTGGCAGATTTTGGAGTTGGCAGATTTTGGAGCTGGCAGATTTTGGAGCTGGCAGATTTTGGATTTGGCTTTTGGCATATAAGAAGAGGATTGCTTTCTGTATAATATGGGAAGGTTTATATTGTGTAGTTTTCATGTTTGCATTTTTCCTAAACTCTTTCCCAGGGATCGAGGCAGTAAACAAAGTCACTCTCTGTAAACTCTCTTGTTTTTCACTTTTCCCTCTTCTTCCCTCTTGCTTGTTGACCCCCTTGGTGTAGCCAATGAGTCCAGAAATCCCCACCTCTGAGGTGGGCACGTTGTAAAAAAAAGTATAAAAATAAGTTCTAAAAATAAACCAGCCCCTTTTTCAGAGCTTCAGCCTTCTAAACCACGTGTCTGTGTCTCATTGATTGTGTCCCACGGCAACAATATTGCATTTTTTTAATTATTATTATTAATAGAATTAAAAAAATTGTGACGGATAAATATTCTTAGATTGTAACAAAGTAGAGATGGGATTGTTGTTTTTTTTAATTCCTCAAAGAGATAGAAGACAGGAGGGCCAGCTGGAATTCCTCAGGATAAGGAACAACTGAGCCTTGTTAGAAAGATTTACTACCTCTCTTTAGACTTAGCAAGGCCACATAGAGAAACTGTAATTAAGGGAAGTCTTGAAACCAAAAATGAATATTTGAATCATGCATCAGCTCATTTAAATATGCAACACAGAAGTCCTTAAAACAAAGGATCTGAGAAGAGACGGGGCGCTGATCTGGTTGGTATCAGCACCTCGGCCGAAAAGAGCTTTGTGGTTTTTTCTTCTTATTGTCTATTTTTATTTTATTTTATTTTATTTTATTTTATTTTATTTTGATTAAACTTATAAATTAACATAAAAAGATGAAACATCATTTTTCCCAGTGCCTTTTATCCCATCTCTGGACTGTGTTGTCTAACAGCCAACGCTTGGCTTTTGGCTTTTGGCTTTTTGCTGGCTTGCTGCTCCCTCAGCCACTTTTGCTTTCTGCTGCCTGTTTTTTCTCTGTTTCTGGGTTTTTTTCTTCCTTTTCCCTTCCCCCCCCGAAGATCTGGACCGGCTCTGGACCTGACCTGAGGATCCCCAAGGATTTCCGAGCCCGTGGAAGTTCCCCCCACAGTAACTTGAGCCTTTTCCTTTTTTCTCTTGTGGGGGGAAGAGTTCTTGTCAATAAATCGGTTTTTTTTTCACTTGTCTCTTCCAAAGAATTCCCTTCCCAAACCCAGGGCTGGGGGCGGGGAGGGGTGGTGGAGGTTTGTTTGCCTTAGGGGATTTCCTCTCAGAGGTGGGTTTTTAATTTGCCCTAAAACCGAGACACTTTTTGGTGCGTTGGCCGGGAAACGCAGCCCGCAGCTCCCCGGGCGTTTGTCACAAGCTGTTCTGGTTTCACCCCAAAACAGCCGCGGGGTTTGGGGCGGGGAGCGGGCGGGAGCTGCCGGGGAGGTTTCGGTTCCTCTTTTCCGCCGAGTTTCCACACTCGGAGCTGCTTTAGGGACAGGCTTGGGGCTGGGAACCCCAAAACACCCGGGGGGACGGGGACACCGCGGTGGGCTGGGGGCACAGAGAGCTCCTGGGGGGCACAGAGAACCCACGGGGGGCTGAGATAACCCGTGAGGGGCTGAGAGAACCCGTGAGGGGCTGAGAGAACCCACGGGGGGCTGAGAGAACCCGTGAGGGGCTGAGAGAACCCGTGAGGGGCTGAGAGAACCCACGGGGGCTGAGAGAACCCACGGAGGGCTGAGAGAACCCACGGGGGGCTGAGAGAGCTCCTGGGGGCTGAGAGAACCCACGGAGGGCTGAGAGAACCCACGGAGGGCTGAGAGAACCCGTGAGGGGCTGAGAGAACCCACGGGGGGCTGAGAGAACCCGTGAGGGGCTGAGAGAACCCGTGAGGGGCTGAGAGAACCCACAGAGGGCTGAGAGAACCCACAGAGGGCTGAGAGAACCCACGAGGGGCTGAGAGAACCCACAGAGGGCTGAGAGAACCCACAGAGGGCTGAGAGAACCCACAGAGGGCTGAGAGAACCCACAGAGAGCTGAGATAACCCGTGAGGGGCCGTTCTTGCTGCCCACGGGGAGGGACAGACCCCACACGCCTCATGAGGAGGGGACCCCCACAAACCCCACAGGGAGGGGACGAGCTCTCCCCCCACCGCCCCCCTCAGGCCAGGAGGCGCTGACAGCCCGCGGGCCCCACCTGTAGCCGCGGTTGGAGGCCCGCGGCGGTACGCGGTACACGAGCACCGCCGGCTTCACGCACAGCACCGACTCGTACTCCTCGGCCTGCGCCGCCATCGCGGCCCCGCCGCCGCTCCGTGCCGGCGCCTCGGTGGTACACCTCGATGGTACCGCGGCGGAGTGGGCGGGGCCCGCCGGAGAGAGGCGCTTCCGCATCCGCAGCGCCCCCTAGCGTGCGGGAGGACCCTGGTGCTGCGGGAACTGGTCCCAGTTGGCTGCGGGAACTGGGACCGGCTCTGGGCTGCGAGCCACGGAACTGACGGGGTTCACCGCTTTTATAAATCAGAAATTTTAGAAATCAGTAATTTTATAAATCAGATAGCGGAGTCTACTATTTCGATTTATTTACGTTATAGCGTTATATGGTATATACGTTTTATATATATATATCATATATACCCCATGGTATATATATGGTACATATATATTGGTATATATGGTATATATATATTGGTATATATGGTATTATATGTTTTATAAGATTGATCTGATACATAAAATTAATGTATTAGATACTGGGCTGTATCGTATATTATATATAATTGTTCTACGTTCCTTCTATAGGAATATATTTTTTATTATTATTTCTATGTTGTATATTAAAGTTCTATGTTTACATGAGGTCTATTATAAATAAACCCCAAGAGAGGGGCCTGTGCCTTTTGTTGGGCCTGGACCATAAGTTTTGTTGTTTTGTGTTATTTATTTTTTGTGTTTGTGGGTGTTTTGTTTGTTAAATAAATAGGGGGGTTTTTTTCACTTTAAAAAAAAAGTAGTGCGCAGTTTGTCTGGAAAAAACCGTTTGACTTTTATACGTTTTTATTTTGGTGTTTGTTTAAAACACAGACAGCGGTAAGACAGAGATCTCCCGTGCTTTTAATTAATTTTAATTAAGCAAAGTAAAAAAAGTTTTTTCGAACTGTTTTTTTTTTTTTTTTTTAGATCCCAGCTCCCTTGGAATTCGGATCAAATCCCGAGGGAGCTGGGCTGGGGGCAGTGGGAGCTGCCGGGGCTCCCGGGCTCCTCCTCACCCCGAGAGCTTCCAGCACCGCTCTGGGCTGGGGAGCCCAGCACGGAGCAACAAAACAATCACAGCCCATTCAATTAATTCAATTAATTCAATTAATTAAATTAACTGCTTGGCTTGCTTCTCCTCCAAGGCAGAGGCAGCGCTCACATCCACATCTGGGACCCACATCTGGGACCCACACCTGCCCTGGGATCCACATCTGGGACCCACATCTGGGACCCACACCTGGGATCCACACCTGCCCTGGGACCCACACCTGCCCTGGGATCCACATCTGGGATCCACACCTGGGACCCACACCTGCCCTGGGATCCACACCTGCCCTGGGACCCACACCTGCCCTGGGATCCACATCTGGGATCCACACCTGCCCTGGGATCCACATCTGGGATCCACACCTGGGACCCACACCTGCCCTGGGATCCACACCTGCCCTGGGATCCACATCTGGGATCCACATCTGGGACCCACATCTGGGACCCACACCTGGGACCCACACCTGCCCTGGGAGCCACACCTGCCCTGGGATCCACACCTGGGACCCACACCTGGGACCCACATCTGGGACCCACACCTGCCCTGGGACCCACATCTGGGATCCACACCTGCCCTGGGACCCACATCTGGGATCCACATCTGGGACCCACACCTGCCCTGGGATCCACACCTGCCCCCTCTCCTCGGGGTGCTCCTCCCAACCACCCCAAAATCCACCAGGTTTGGGTGAAATCGGCCCAATTACGGGCAAAAGCTCTGATCTGATACGTAAAATGGATGGATTAGATACTGGCTTGTATCATGTATTATATATAATATATATAATATATAATTATATATCACACATTATATAATATATCATATATAATATATAATGATATATCATACATTATATATAATATATAATATACAATATACAATGATATATCACACATCATATATTATATATAATAGATATATCATACATTATATATAATATACAATACATATAATATACATTATATATAATATATAATACATATAATATATAATTATATAATATACATTTTATAATATATAATATATAATGATATATCATAGATTATATATAATATATAATATACAATATACAATGATATATCATACATCATATATTATATATAATACAAATATAATATAATATAATATAATATAATATAATATATATTATATATAATACATAACATAATATAATATATATATGGATATATCATACATTATATATTATATATAATACATATATCGTACATTATATATTATACATAATTATATATATAATATATATAATATATAATATATTATATATATAATATATAATTACATGTATTATATATAATATCATTTTTTTTCCCCTCCTGGCCGATTTTTATGCACGCACCGCCAAAAAGCCGCCCCGGGCAGAGACGGGGGGGGAGGGCAAAAGCAGCCAGCCAGTAAAACCGTGGAAAAGTTTAAAGACATTTATTTAAAATACAATTTATAAAACGTTTTCTTTTCCGGCGCACGTGTGTTTTTTTTTTTATTTTATTTTTTGTTGTGGTTTTTTTTTTTTTTAATTTTTATTTTTTCAGGGCGGAAACTCGCGGTGCCGCGTCCGTCCTTCCCCCCTTTCCTTGGGAGCCGCCGTGCCGAGCCGTGCCGAGCCGAGCTGAGCCGAGCCGAGCCGAGCCCTGCCGAGCCGTGCCGAGCCGTGCCGAGCTCTGCCGTGCCGTGCCGAGCCGTGCCCTGCCCGCGGGCGGGACGGGTCCCGGGCACCGCGGCCCGGCCCCGGGAGGCAGCAGGGAAGGAGCTCTCAGTGCCTGGGAAAGGGGAATTTCTCGGTGCCGGGACACGGAGGAGGAGGCAGCAGCGACAGAAACCGCACCAGAAATCAATCCCAGGTGGATTCGGGAGGCGGTGGTTTGGTTGTTTTTTTTTTTGGCTATTCGAAGCTATTTTTTTTTTTTTAGGAATAATTAAGGAAAGGCGCAGTGACTACGGTTATTGCTGACACGTCCTTCTCCCTCCCCTCCCAGAGCTCATCCCGGCCCCCGGGCGGGTGGGGATGGGGGGGATCCTCCAAAAGTCACCAGGATGCCAGGGGGGATCCCGGGGGAATCCCGGGGGGAATCCCAGAGGGAATCCCAGAGGGGAATCCCGAATCCTGGGGGGAATCCTGGGGGGAATCCCGGGGGGAATCCCAGAGGAATCCTGGGGGCAATCCCAGGGGAATCCAGGGGAATCTCAGAGGGAATCCCAGAGGAGAATCCCAGGGGGAATCCCGGGGGAAATCCCGAATCCTGGGGGGAATCCCAGGGGAATCCCGGGGGAATCCCAAAGGGAATCCCGGGGGAGGAATCCCAGGGGGGAATCCCAGGGGGGAATCCCAGAGGGGAATCCCAGGGGGGAATCCCAGGGGGGAATCCCTGGGGAGGAATCCAGGGGGGAATCCCTGGGGAGGAATCCAGGGGGGAATCCCGAATCCTGGGGGGAATCCCAGAGGGGAATCCCGGGGGAATCCCAGGGGAATCCCGCCCCACCAGGCTGGTTCAGGTTCCAGGATGGCTTGCTCGCACAGGTAGTTTCTGTTTCTGTTCTCCCCTCTCCGCAGGGTCCCAGCCTCATTCCCACCCCGGGCTCCTCGGGCAGGTCAAGCTCGGCCGGCTCCCCCTCCTGGAACCCACCCAAGGCAGCAGGCGGATGCAGGAATCTGCCGGGAACCACACGGGGGGGCTTTCCAGGTCCTGGCCCCTCCAGAGAAGAGCATTTAGTGTTCATCCAATCCCTTGATCCATCGAGTGATCCTCAGCCTCATCCAGGGGGGAACATCTCCCTTCCCTTCCCGGGAGCCGGAGCAGGACCATCCCTTTTCCCTGAAGCCTGGCTGCCTCCAGGGAGGGCTGGAGGGATCATCCAAGGCTTTTCTCCAAGGCTGCTCTGGTTGCCAGTCCTGCCCTTCCTTCCAGGAGAGCTCGTACCGTCCGTGCGCCGCCGGGCCCGGAGCCTCGGGATATCCCACTGCCCGACGGCCCGGCCGGAGGCGCCGCAGCCTCTCCTCCTCCTCCTCCTCCTCCTCCTCGTTCTTCACCACCGTGGCGGGACAGCAGGCATTCTCACGGGGTCACTCTGCATTCCCTTCTCCCCAAACGCAAAGGAACCCCCAAAGGACGTGGCTCGAGCTTTTCCTCCAAGCCAGCGGGGGATCGGAGTAACAGGAGCACGAGGTGAGCCGGGTCCAGCCCCGAGGTGCCCGGGGGGATCCAGGAGTTTGCTTCCATGGCAGTGGAAAGGGAGGAGAAGCACGAGCTGCTCACCCCCAAGCCATCCCGCTGGTGGGAATCCATCGGCGTTCCCTTCGGAGCGCTCAGCCAACCTCTCCGGATTCAAACAGAAGGGCTCAAACCCCGTCAAGATCAAGCCGAGCCGAGACACAGAGAGAAAAAAAAACCAAACAGAAAAAAAACCCAACCGAAAGAACCCTAAAAATCCTTGGGAACGGAACTCGTTCTGGAAGCCACGAGGACAACGTGCGCGGCTGCTGGGGAGGCCTCCCATCTCTTTTTTTTGTTTTCTTTTTTTTTTTCCTTAAATGCCAGGTCTGGAGTCCACCCAAGGTTATTGCTGGCGCCGGCTCCGAGCCCAGCGGGGTCCCCGGGGACAGCCGGCCCCGCTGCTCACAGTGGGTGCAGGGAGCTCACAGTGCCTGGGGCTGGAGGTCACAGTGGGCAGAGCGGAAGGGTCACAGTGCAAATGAGCCCGGGAGCGGCCCCGGCGCGGGGCCGTGCTGTGTCCGTGCCGGCGGAAGGGCGGCCCCGCCTCGGTCTCTATCTGCGCTGCTTGAAGCCCTGCGAGCCATCGGGGCCCAGCGGCTGCCGGATCACGTTGTTGGGCTGCCGGCTGTCCTCGGGCTGCGAGATCCGCGGCGGCCTGCGGGGGCACGGGGCACGGCTGAGCCTGCGGGCACGGCTGGGGCACAGGGGCAGGGCTGGGGACACAGGGACAGGGCTGGGGCTGCGGGGGCACAGGGGCACGGCTGAGCCTGGGGGGACAGGGCTGGGGTGACAGGGGCACGGCTGGGGCTGTGGGGCAGGGCTGGGGCTGTGGGGACAGGGCTGGGGACACAGGGACAGGGCTGGGGCTGCGGGAGCACAGGGACAGGGCTGCGGGGACACAGGGAGCAGGGCTGCGGGGCACGGCTGGGGCTGCGGGGACACAGGGACAGGGCTGGGGCTGCGGGGGCACAGGGGCACGGCTGAGCCTGGGGGCACGGCTGGGGCTGCGGGGACAGGGCTGGGGCACAGGGGACAGGGCTGGGGCTGCGGGGACAGGGCTGGGGCTGTGGGGGCACAGGGGCACGGCTGAGCCTGGGGGCACGGCTGGGGCTGCAGGGACAGGGACAGAGCTGGGGCTGCGGGGACAGGGCTGGGGCACAGGGGACAGAGCTGGGGCTGCGGGGCAGGGCTGGGGCTGTGGGGGCACAGGGGCACGGCTGAGCCTGGGGGGCACGGCCGGGGCTGCGGGGACAGGGACAGGGCTGGGGCTGCGGGGCAGGGCTGGGGCTGCGGGGGCAGGGCTGGGGCTGCGGGGACACAGGGGAGCGGGGACACAGGGGAGCGGGGCTGGGGCTGCGGGGGCACAGGGTCAGAGCTGGGGCTGCAGGGACAGGGCTGGGGCTGCTGGGGCTGCTGGGGCTGCAGGGACACAGGGACAGGGCTGCAGGGACAGGGCTGGGGCTCCAGGGACAGGGCTGCGGCTGCGGGGACACAGGGACAGAGCTGGGGCTGCAGGGACAGGGCTGGGGCTGCTGGGGCTGCAGGGACACAGGGACAGGGCTGCAGAGACAGGGCTGGGGCTGCGGGGGCACAGGGGAGCGGGGACACAGGGACAGGGGACACAGGGACAGGGCTGGGGCTGCAGGGACAGAGCTGGGGTGGCAGGGACTGCAGGGACACAGGGACAGAGCTGGGGCTGCGGGGACAGGGCTGAGCCTGCGGGGCACAGCTGGGGCTGCGGGGACAGGGCTGAGCCTGCGGCGCAGGGCTGGGGTGGCAGGGGACAGAGGGACAAAGCTGGGGCTGCAGAGGCAGAGCTGGGGAGGCTGCAGGGACAGGGCTGGGGTGGCAGGGGCTGCAGGGACACGGGGCAGGGACAGAGCTAGGGCTGCAGGGACACAGAGAGCAGGGACACAAGGACAGGGCTGGGGCTGCAGGGACACAGGGGACACAGGGACAGAGCGGGCTGCAGGGACACAGGGGGCAGGGACAGAGCTAAGGCTGCAGGGACACAGGGACAGGGGACACAGGGGGCAGGGCTGGGGCTGCAGGGACACAGGGACAGGGGACACAGCTGGGGCAGGGCTGAGGGAGTGAGGGTTTGCCTTCAGGAGAGCCCTGCAGCACAGCAAGGCTGCTGCATTGTGCTCTGGGCTCCCCAGCACAGCTGAGGCTCCTCTCTCCCCCCCAAGGAGCCCACCCTGGCCCAGGGGCCGCCCTCACCTGTCCAGGATGGGCTTCTCCTGCTCCTCCTCGGGGCTGGCGCTGCCCAGGATGCGTTTCCTGGCCTCGGCGTACTCGGCCTCGCGCTGGGCCAGCGATTTGACGGGGAAGGCGGGGCGGCTGGCGGGGTGGGGGCTGCTCAGCACCCCGTTGCTGGTGGGCCGCTTGAGGATGCGGATCTGGGGCGGGGGCCCCGCGGGCAGGCTCTCGTCCTGGATCACGATCGGCACTTTGGGCGGGGATTTGGACTTCCTGCTGCTGGGGAGGGAGGGAGGGAAACAAGGCCTTGGGGCTGGTTTGCCACAGGGGGGTTTGTTTCTGCCTGGAGTGCTGCCTTGGGTTATGGAACCAAAACTGTTCTATTCCATCTGCTGAAAGCAGCTGGGGAGATTTTTTTTTCCTTTATCTCTTATAACTCTGGGGGGAGGGGGGCAGGTGCCTTGTGATAAGGGGCCAGCTGATAAAACCAGGTGGGGCATGGTTCCTTATCTCTTTCACCACCTGTCCTCCCTTCAGGGGGATGTTTTCTGCTGATGGACCATTAAGGCTCATGGGTCATTAAGGATTATCTTCTGCTAATGGGCCATTAAGGGTTATCTTCTGCTAATGGGCCATTAAGGGTTATCTTCTGCTAATGGGCCATTAAAGCTCATGGGCCATGAAGGGTCATGGGTCATTATGGCTAATCTGCTAATGGCCCATTAAGGATTATCTTCTGCTAATGGGCCATTAAGGGCAGGACACATTCCATTGTGGGATGCTCCACCCAGTGGGAGGAGCCAACCATTCCCACCTGGATAAAAACTGAGCTGCAGGAGCACAAGAGATCTGGTTCCACCCGATTCCTGGAGGAAGACTGGACCCTTCTCCCCATCCCTGGACCCTTCTCACCATCCCTGGGCCCTTCTCACCATCCCTGGGCCCCTCCTCACCATCCCTGGACCCTTCTCACCATCCCTGGACCCTTCTCTCTCAGGATCATCTCTGCCCCACCAGAACCACCTCTGCCACTCCAGGAGGACTCACTGTGGGCTGCTCCCAGCACCCTGACCAACAGGGTGTCAGCTTGTATTATTCCATTTATTTTACCTTTTTTTTCTCTCTCTCTTCTCTTATTAAATTGTATCTCTGACTGGGAGTCTCACTGGTTTGGCTTTCCAACCAGCACAGGTGCTCTCTGGGTTTTTGCTGTTCTCCTCTGCTCCTTTTAAGGAGTTTGGTAAAGCCTTGGTTTTAGCCTTCTGACACGATTTTATATAAATAATCTTTCTGTTACTGTAAAATCCAGCCACGTTTACATTCTCCTCATAAAGAGGAGACTGCTGATGGACTGTTGGCTTGTCCAGTGTGGATGCTGCTCCAAGATGACAATGAGGTCAGAAGGCTGAAATGACTTCAATGTTTATTACCTTTGATATTCTATATAAAATATAGAATATAAAATTTTTTTATATATATAAAAAAAGAATTTCTTCCTTTTATACAATTTTACAAAGAACCACCCAAGGGGTGGAAGGAAGACAAAACTTCTTCAATCACATTGGTCAAGTCAGAGGGACATCAAGAAGAAGTCCCTCCTAGGGAAAGGGATGCAAACACAGGTCACAGTCAGGAAAACGTGGCTCTGGTTGACAGAAAACTGTCTGGGAAAGAGTTTCAGAGAAACCCAAACATCACAGCACCAACCAGGGCCACACAGGGTGGTTTGGGGACAAGGATTTTGTTCCTCCCATCCACGGTCGCTGCTGGAATTCAATAAATGTTGGATCTGTAAATAAACCCTGCTCTTTCCTGCCTGGGAAATGTGTCCTGTGCCACACTGGTGTGTGAGTTCCTCGTGCTCAGAGGGTGTTGCTGTGATTAAGAGCAGCCTGGGATAATTACAGACCTCGTTACAGTTGTAAGTCTAAACTGGAGCAGTGGATTAGCTCAGAAGGAGATGGAACATCAGCCCCTGCTGTGTCTGACACCATTAAACTCCTCTGAAGG